>JARLTB010000064.1:6617500-7096273 GCA_030141615.1 Unio pictorum | reverse complement strand
ATATTATCCACTTGATCAGGGAAGTCAATGGCATTTCGTAGCAGAAGTTTATTCACCATAACCCAAAAATTATGCCTGCAATTTTCATGCTCGAAGGTCATTTTTGACACCATGTGATGCTCACAGTGAAAACATAAGCCCTTTTCCTAGATGATAATTCTGCAAAACAGTGTCCTAATTAGGCTGATGCAATAAAAAATATGGGCCATCCAAGCCATTTTGTTTTAGATATTCTACGTGCCCCAAAACCACGTGTTTACTGCTATGGGAGGCTAGCTCGTCTTCCTAGCCGACTATTGGTATTTGACTATCAACATACTGCAGGGTAACCATAGGAGATGCCCGACATCAATTTCAAGTACAACACAAACCCAAAACAAATAGTTCACAAATATATCCATATCTTTAATTAGTAAACAATACTAGCTGAAAATGTCACACCATAACCTTAAGATAAGACATTTGACAAGGGCCAATTTACGAAACTGTACCCTGACACCTTAACTTTCGAATGAATGTCTGGACATAAAACACAATTAATTTTACTATATATTCTCTATATTCGTTTCTCACTACTAAACTTTTCACTGTATGACAATCAATTTAAATCATATGTTAATCTTCAATACCTTAAAAGATGACTTCACGGTGAAGTTCTTGTCAAAGGTTTACGGGCATTTTCTTGAAAGGCTGGACTGTAAACGAACCAGAGTGCAATGGAACAAAGAATTCACTTCCGGATCATCACCAAGACCTTATTACTCACTGTATATTGTCGCCAAAACACACAGACAACCACACCATAAGTTCATATTCTAAAGAATAAACAGTTGCCTTTAAATCCATACCAAAAATGCCTAAATATAACTCTTGTATTACCACCAAAAGGAGACGGGAAAAATGCTCTGAAAATAAACTGGGACTAAATTTGTGGTACTGAACCGGAACTATTAAATGTGACTTGATTCCGTCTAGGTGAAAGTCAAACGAGAGTAGTCTCCCCTTAGATGGAGTGGTCCCGTCAATCGTTTGTTACTACTGGAGCAAATGCACATGCTATTCCAGGAGATAGATACGGGATAATTCGGGTGTGTATGCATATTATATTTTGGGTAGCTATTGCCGAAGAAACATATTTTACTCTTAAAATATTTTGTCTTAAAATACGTGACCCGAGCATAATACATTAGGAAAATATATACGAGAAGCAGGAAGTTAGATCACGTTACCTCAGAGCTGGTCATGTCTCCGATATCTTGCATCTTCGCTAGCCAAGGTGCCGATGTCATAACTGTACCTGCACCGTTGCGTATTGTGCAGCTATTTATGTATGTGAAGGGGCAAATTTCTGGCGCTCTAACAAGAATACATTAGCTGAGACATTAATTTGATTTCCAGAGAATGGACGCGAATCAATCGTCACACTGCTATGTTGAGAATGTCATTTCGAGGGGATAATGCTATCCTTAATTAAGCAATTGTTTGGACAGCAGCCTGACAGACTATTAGGGGCACAGTTAATGTTATTTTCAGGGTAAAGCTATCACCATTGAAAAATCGCAGAAACTCAGTAACAATCAAACTACCAGGTCAAACTGACCCCGATTTTGGCGCCACCGAGGAAGGGGCCCGAGAGATTTGACTGTCTGGTTACGCTAGTAAAGAGGCGTGTTTCCCACACAAAATTTCTTAGGTTTTAATATCGCCTCATCCAAATTTTTAATCAGTCTTAGCTATTCTGCAAGAGAAACCAGAATAGGCTCTGAGGAATTTGCAAGACATTCCCTCGTAAAAACTGTTGTTCAAGGAATCGGTCGAACGGATTTGGAGCAAAGATAGTTTGACAATTCCATGTAATTTGTTGATGCCATAAATAATGCTTTTCTGAATTTATTTGTATTTGCATGATGTTTTTCTAATACAATCGTATAATAATGTGCTTTATGAAGTAAAATGGTGTTGAGTTTATGCATTTGAAGTCGTACATTAATCTTTATTTAAGTTTAACAAATTGTTTTAATTTGTTGTCGTGTTTGCAAGAATGGCTACCAAAATAGCTCAAATCGCAAAACAATTAACAATAAAACCTGTTAATGTTATTGGTGAAAAAGCTCTTGGTGTTATTGGTAATGTTGCTAGTAAGGTCTTTAGTACAGCCAAGGATATTCTAGCACGATTAATACGACGAAACCACCGCCGCCAGTGAAACTGGCAAGTACTGAAATTATTTCCGCGATTGTCAGTAAAAAGTAAACCAAGCCGCAGATAACAAAATTAGCAGAGTTAATGAATCAATGATCTGATGAAGTCCAAAGAAATATTACTGCAAATTTAATAGCAGGAAGGAGTTTGACAAGGTCAGCGAGATCACGATTTCGATCGAGAAATATTTAATAAAATGTTTAAACGTGTATCTGATCCAGCATATGACATAGAAGAATCTGTGAATGATTATCAATTGTATTCTTATGACGCAGTACAACTAAATCAACGTGGAAGAATTTCATGATACAAGTAGATATTTCTTACCCGCTGAAGCATTTAATGAAGTGGAAGGAGAATTTATAACAAATGTTGCAGCTGATATATGCAGAGAATTTGCGAGTTGGTTCTGTTAACAGGATTATGTCCTTGCTTAATAGCGCTATTTATATGATTGATTGAATCTATTCAGAGGGATGTCGACGTTGCCACAAAGATAATAGGTTTAGCGAGATATTCTGATGATTATACAAGATCAGCCGGTCCATCAATGATGTTTGCAAAAGATATTACTGATAATGCTCAGTATATTAAACTACGGACCGTAGGAAATACTAAAACTGATCTACAACCAGTTGATTTTTAACTTACAACTTAGGATTCGCAACACATGTATCAACGTTGCTAGGAGAACACAGAAGATTTTCATGTGCTATTCCACTGCCTCATTCATTTGGATTTTGCAGAAATGTTAGAAAGGTTATCTTTGGAGCTATACAGTAGTGCTTGTAAGAAACATTGATGATAATGATGAAGTCTGGCGCTGTGCTGGTGTTGCTGATGCTTGAAAGTATATTATCAAAACTCTCATTGTGGATGCAAGTAATATGACCCCATCGATCACTGAAGAAGATAAATTATTGTCATTTATGGATACAGGTGGTAAATCATTACTATCATGGCTAACAACAAAAACAGATAGTATTCAAAGTACTATTCGAGGTGTATTTAGTTGGCATATAGCATCACAACAACGTGTTTCTGTGCCACGAAATATATTGTTTGCGTTCCAGAATATGAACCGATTAAACTCGCAAACATATACCCATATGATATTTGACCAACTCAGAGTTACCGAAATCTGGCTAAGAATAAACGGCCAACAAGAACCAGCTTAGGATATATTGCTAAATTATACCACCAACCACGTTGCACGAGCTTATCAACGTTTGATGACATTTATGGGGCGTGGTCAGAATGTAGATACCGGTCTGTAAATATCAAAACAAGATTTTAAACAAATGCATCCAATTCATTACTTTTCGCTGGAGAATCTTGATTTAACCAGACAAACTGTCGTTGATAGACAGTTCAGAGCTCGCGTACGTGACGCACCAGCTGATGGTTACCGAGCAAACGCTGTTATACTTAGTGGCAAATCGATGTTACTTGAAGGTACTGGTAAACAAATGAGAGTCAATGATGGACCAGTAGAAAATTTGTAACACAATTAGATGACTCATAATATTAAAAATGTCATATCATCATGTAAATGTTATTTTGACTCCGGGTCAGATTAAAAAAACTACAAACCGCGTCAGTGAACAAATCTGGAACTACAATGACACTAAAACACAGTCAGATTACTGGTAGTCACAATAAGCTGTCACTGACAGAACACCAGTGCAAAAACGAAAAACAAAAACAGTGATGCTAAACATGACAAGACTGGAATCCGACTTACTCTATCCGCGGTTGCTATTTCAGATATAACTACATCAGGTGATATATTTCAACTTCTTTCAGTTATACCAGCATTAATCTCAGCTGCTGTCGCAAAAAACTTCTTCCCGCGGGGCTGTTGGGACAGCGGCGGGAATGACAATAAAGAAAGCAACAGGAAAAGGATTTCAAAAAAGAGGAAAAGGTCTTAGATTACCAGGGACACCCGACTGGTACGGAAGAGGTCTGAGACTACCAGGGGTGTTTTTATGGGAGATCAGTTACCTTCCAGACCAAACAGTGCTGAAACCGGTATTATTAATCTCAATAATTCCACCGGACCTGGAACTCACTGGACCGCATGCGCGATTGATCCACGTGGAATTGTTTTTATTTATTCGTACGGGTTAGACCCCCCAAAATAATTTATCGAGTGTGTTAATCCTCACAAACTAACGATCTGGTACCCAACCTTACCAACACAGACAAAAACTGACCCACCCATATGCGGCCGAGTACACGAGTAATTGCTTTTTAAACAGATCTTAAAGTATAATAGTAGATATTTACGGTGGGGGGTGTCTGTCTTAAAACAAAAACCCACTGAAGTAATATCAAAACAGAGTGTTAAGTCTTGCAAATGTGGATCCAAACGAATTGGTTGTATTTCAGGATATGCAAGGAAAATTAAAAACGAGTAATCTTTCATTAAATGATATTATCGTTAAAATTATTGGAGTTACCGAAAACGCCATAGCCGTGTTTGATAATAACGGAAACATTAAACCCGATGTTATAATATCAACGATATTGGATAATATTCACGCGCGAGTATAAAAAACAGGTGATACAATGACAGCGAACACAACATGAATGGGAATAAAATATCCGTACTTAGAGATCCAGATCCGACAAGGATGCCGCAACAAAACATTATGTAAATGTTAACTACAGCACCGTCGACAATAAACTATCAGCCTTGCGGACCGAGCATGATGTTCAGTAAACGCGTTTGAAAATCTCAGGTGATTTCCCCTATACAGTTTAATGTATTATCAAGTGCATCCATTGGTGTTAATAATGTCAGTGTAATAATAGAAAATGGATCCACTAAAACATTTAGAATAGCCCCGTCAGTAGCAATTTAGCATCAGCGTCACTCACATGGTATGCAGAATTTGTAATTTATTTAAGCTCATAATATAATGAACGTGCAACAATATCGATACAATCAAGTGCGTGAATTTCAAACTAAGCTAAAATATCTCATTGACAAGTACACAATACAAATAAAAAATATCGCAGGCGTGTAGTCGTAGTTGATATAATTGTATATTCAGTTTCAGCTGTTATTGCTAGAACAATTTTTTAAAATAGCGACATGAACGTCATTAGTGATTGCCTCAGCAGTTTAACAATTTGTGTTTCAGCGGCAACAATAATCGATGGTGTTCTTAATATAATTGCAAAACAAATATCTAGATGCAGCGAAAAAATCTACAAGAGTATATGATACAGTTGAATGTCTCCGCAGCGATGAATAAGATTCACGATGAAGCATTAGAAAATTACAATATTAATAATGTCGCACGAAATACTGCAACATATCGTAGTTAATACAACGCCACCAAAGACAACAATGATATCAATAAACTCACTAACCCTGAATATAGTGTAAACTTTCAAACTGCATTTCCAGTAAATGAAATTACACTTGCTCATTTACGAGCATATTATAATTGGCCCAATATCCGGTCAAAATAATTCGAGGGTCAACAGTAAAATAATTCACTGGTATTTGCAAATACAAAGAAACCAGGATCTTATCAAATCGAACAAATAAATGATGATTTTCAGCGTAGAGTTAAATCTTTTACAGGAAAAGATTCAAAAATAGCTATAACAGCACATGAACCAACATTATCAGTCACGATAGAGATAAATTCGCAATATTATGTCGTGGATATTTATCAATCATCAATCAGAACTATTTTAGAATGGCCTGAATGTGCCAGTGAGTCACCACCACTGCCACCTAAACCAAAACAGTCTCATTTTACGACTGACAAACAATCATATTGCAAAGTTACCCAATCATATAGAAAACATTTACTTTATATAAAAAATGCAAAGTTGGCTGGTAATCTTATCTTCATTAATATGTCACAGAATTAGGGGACAAAAAATATTTTGTTATGCCTGAGAAATATTTAACTATTTTGTGTTGTGCATGCGTACAACGCTATCTAGGGTGAACATGTATTTTTCCAGACAAGCGACGGAAATTACTTGCGGTGAGGGACATTATAATCATATGTACTTGTATTTTACCCTGAATATTACTCACTGTTCTATGAATTTAAGCAGGTTCAATGTATAAGAGACACACTGGTCGCTTTGGATCTGTCGAGGAGAGCACGTTTTACGTGGTATTTGTATAACCAAATTGTTAAATTTATATTTTATTTGATATGCAAAATTTATTGAGTTTCTATTGTCATATCGTGTAATGATTCATTTATTTCAACGCAAATTTGAAATGTTGTGCACGGTGAATTTCAAGTTGCTATTAAGAGTATAATGTATTAGCATTTTCCAGAACTCATTATTATTACCAGTTTGGTTTTATTGTAGCTAACGAGCGTAACGAGTTAACGAGTGTGACGAGTTTAGTTGCTGACGAATTTATCTAACATGTAGAACTATCTTCAGCTGTCTATATTTATGTACGTATGTCTGTACATGTGGTAGAGCCACGACTGTAGACGTAGCTAATACAACGGTGCTATATGCTGTGTGTACGTGTATACGTATGACTGTACATGTGTTGGATCCATGAAGGATGCGAGCGGCCGATACCGGTGTGGGCCAACCCAAGGGACGTGGTGAAACTGTGCGGTTTATCGATGTATGAATTGTGCGACTGTACAAGAGCTAAGAAGCATATGTTTGTTCTAATTGTTGTTTCATTTAGTACATTTGTATTTACGTGAGATTAATCTGAATCTTAGTTGAAGTCCAGGAGATTTGTGAATCTTACTGACAGTGTAGAACATTTGAAACGTATTTGAAAATTTTTTGATTGTTTGAATCTCAATCCTAGTCTATACATGAAATTATGAATATCTTACAGTGTGTACTATTATTTGAAATTGAGGTTTCTTGAATCTGTATATGAGAGCGTGTGAGAATAATTATATTTATAGTTCATATATTTTTGTTTACTAATTAAGTTAATACATTTTCATCTTTCACACGTTGTGTTTGAGTTATTCATTTAATCCAAAATCCACTCGGTTTGAATTCTGCACCATAATAAAGAAGATGTAACTGGGTATATTGTTCAGGAAGATCTCGGTTCTGGAGTATTTAAATATGTAAATATTTACGTAGATAAAATTACTGATTATTTTGAAATCATTCATCAACAACATAAGCGACAACGAGAGAAACTTTAACAAAGTTTCCAAAAACATCTTTTTGATATAAGAAGTTCATTCTAGGAAATCATTAAACAAATTGAATTATTAAATCAGCTTGTATCCGACATGGAATATATTAACCAGCGAATAATTCATGTAGCAATTAATACTAAAGAGATAGAACGCAAACAAAACAATTTAAATGCATATTTGATAATAGAAGCTGATCTACCAAATTTTAAATTTCCCGGGTATAACGCAGACCTACTCAAGAAATCCACCAATGATATCATCGATAAAGTTCTTTCCTCAAATGCTCGCCGCATGGACAAAAACACGATCACCGGCAGGTATTCTCATATACAACAATGATCCATACGGTGGTGGTAGACATATATCAATGGATATATTAAATATAACCTCTGTGATCGCAGTTAATCTTGTATGTGATGCAATTGATGGAACTTATCAGACAAACATAGAAATATCAAATCAGGCACAGCAGGGATATATTCTGTATACATTCACCACTCAAGTATCCCCTGCACGTTTGATTGTACAAGGACCGATTAATCCGTTATATCTCCGATGTTGTAATTAATTATTGACAAGAATAAATTTAAAAGTTACTGAACAAATCGGTAGGCTAATTGATTTATCAAGCGAAAATATACAACTGAATCTCTACATAAAATCTTAATGACACCCTCAGTCGCATAACTAAGCTCATACTTTCGGAAAAGTCACTGACCTGACAATAAGATTTTTTTAAAATATCATAATGCGCACGCGTGGACTAACGCAGTAACCATATGCGCAAGAGATCGAACCATAAGATTGTATCCCTCAGATAACTCTGGGGGAAGTATGTTTGATTTTATTCACGAAATAAGTCAAAACGATCCTGTATCAGTATGGTTATTTCAAAGGGATGAAAAATATGATCAATTTCAACGACCTAACGGTGAAATATACCTGTTAGAATCTCCACGAAACGATGATGAATCTTGCGCAGAAATTTTTGACTGCCAATATTGACAAGATTCTAAGCAACTGTTTCACCGCTCCGTCAGTTGCAGCCCACGCTACCAGAGAGAAAAATTCGTGGAAACAACACGCGCTGAATGTCTCTTAGATGCGCAGCTAAGCTGCTTTGAATACAGACACGGTGGATTGTGGAATACCAAGTATGATCAAAATGCTATTAATTCCGTGTATATGGTCGCGTGTTATCCAGGAAGTTTTTCAGGGATTGGAGAATGTTCTGATATTTTAAAAGATTTGGACATCCCAAACACGAAATGACCAGAGTGGCGATTAATGGACCACTACTTGATTTTGATCTTACCGGATTCGCTCGTATTATTTCATTCGAAATCGCTAAGGGTCTTCATCGGATCTGTTATGTTTGGTTTGATAGGCATTTCTCTGAAAAATACTGGGCACCAATAGTTTTATTACGATATATGCGCGATTGTAAAATACTGATATTGTTGACGGTCAGTGAGGTATTTATATCATATCACGCGCAGACTGAAGATTGTTTACCACACGATGATGATAAAACCGAAAGGACCTAAGTAGAAGAATAATCGGTAAATTTACTCAAGGTGATAAATAAATATTATCATAAACGACATTATGCACGATTAATTTTAGATGATGCTGAATACGAGTTTATAATCGCAGGTGCAAGAACGAAAAATATATTTGTAAGTCGAGAAAATGCTTACTTATTTAACGAAACATTATTAGGTGCAATTGTTGGCTATATCGATGACGTCCCTCCGCAATATACACATCTAAGATCATCTATGCTCGCTTATGTTTATATAATCTAGCTATCGATGATAAATAGATTTTCTGACACTGCAGTCAGAGTTGCAACAGATTCCTTTTATATCGAAAAAGAATATATAAAATTAGTAACTTGTTTTCCTAACGCTGATACACAGTTGGGAACGATGGAGGATAAAAGAAGAAATGTTGTATAATTATCTAAATCCGCAGATGTGGAAATCGAAGATACTTATCGTAGCAATCAGATATGAGAATTATCGTCTGTGTCAAATATATCCGACCCAGTATCCAGACATAAGAATGTGTATCTAAATGGACATGGTGGTTGCAGCGAATCAACTCGAGTTATTAATTAATGAGACAGAATTCGGATTTAGGTGTCTTACCTCCTACCCACAGACTCGCAAAAGAAATGAGAGAGAGAGAGAGAGAGAGAGAGAGAGAGAGAGAGAGAGAGAGAGAGGTGTAAAGTCATGCACTTATCACAGAGCTTTTTTTCGGTACAAGGGAGATAAATGGACTCCTCATCGATCGGGTGAGAAATATGTACCTTGAATAATAACTTGGGATGAAATATGCACAGTGTCGCTAGATATATTACAAATGTTTCTTGATTGGTTATTGCTAAAGAATATAGCTGTGACCATGTGTGGCGATCACGGTCAACAACCACCGCTTGTTGCATTGTCTCCGCATGCATGGCTAAAGAATTGTGTAGATTATTATTAGGAGACAACTGATGATCCTAGAGCGTATGATCCAAAATTAAGAGAGTTTAGGAAATTAATCAGACTAAAACTGAATACAATTCTGTTCGAAATAATGCGCGAAATAATTTCAGAACTTCCTTAAACGATCTTTGGGGTAAATGGAGACCAAATAATTTGATAGTGACGATTGGAAAGATAGTTCGTTATACACTTCAGTAGCAATTATTTGAAAATTATAAGGAAAGGTTTTTAGAATTGCCAGTACCGTTATGTTATAAACCAGCTGATACATGACGACAGAATATTGAAGTTGAAATTCCAGGACCATTGACAGAGTCAAGGAGGAAACAGAATCTTATATTAACGCTGTCGAAGATGCACTACGCACTGACAAATCCTCGTGGATGATAGGATATGCAATGACAATCAGTTCGTCTCAGGGGTTAACTATTAGTAATACAATTGTTTGGATTATTGATGATCGTTTGGAGTAGTCAAACTTAGTCTATCTCGCAGTGTCACCAGATAGAAACATAACTCAACTGCGGAGGGTTATTGTAAATTTTACTGAAACCAACCACGAAATTATTAATGAAGATATAGTAAAATAAACTCGCTAGTTATAAACAAAGTGACACAAAAAATTATCGCAACTTTGATATTGATGCTGAATTTATAATTATGCTGAAACAACAACAGAAAAATCATTGTGTGAGCAGTAACATAGTAATGTTATGGCAGTATTCGGATAAACATCAAAGACAATTTACCGTAGATATAAAATATAGTAGTCAAGGTCATACGCGAGAAAATGCGATGCTGACCTGTCTTAAAGGTAATAGACGCAGAGGCGCTAGTTAAGTGAACGCGATGGTAATTCTGTATCCTTGGGTATTACTTTTAATTATTCACGTGTAAATCTAATCTGAAAATTGCATGTTTACCCGTGGGTGTAACTACAGTAGATATTTTCTGTGATGTGATACTACATATAGGATCAATTGCTTTTTTACAAAGTTCACCCGACTCATATAAGTACCTTACAGTAACATTATCTCATAGACGTTGTTTTGAAAAATCATGTCGTTGTACAGGTATATATTGTTTTTTGATCGCGTTAATATGTTTCATGTTGGTTGTTAGAGTAATTGCATCATTTAATCCATTTATCACACTTGGTAATCTTGCAAGCCATTCTCGGGATCTTATATTTTTTTGCATTATTTCCTTTGCATACTGATATCCAAATAACCGCTAAGCAAGAATTCGATTAAATCGCTCAACAATTGCCTGACACGGTGTATTTCACTATGTCCTCGTCGTATTTTGACATTATGTTTTTTCATCAGCAATGATACTACACCCTGAAATTCTTGCCAGGATCAACCTGTCGTAGCCGTGGCTATTGTAGATCACCGCGTTGATAAATTCGTTCAAACTCAGAAGCAAATTCTACTGCTGTCCTTGCTTCTTTGTACCTACTTACAACATCAACTACAGTTTTTGCGTATTTGTATGTAACATGGCGTCTTCGTATTTTTGATACCATCATGTGGTAAAATTAATATATTAGCCTGATGAACTTCATTATGAGCAGAGTCATCAAAATGCGCATATTCAATTCTTTTAGGCGGTGCTAGATAAATTTGCCATATTGCCTGTCGCGATAAGCAATTTTCAGCAGCAGCACGGGTAACATTTACTGCATCTGCGAGTTTACTAATCGCTGCTCTGCCTCTCCAATATCCTCTTGGACTATAATAAATGGATTCCATTATATTATTGACCAGCTCCTAATACTAGTTTACCATTCATCGCAGATCTTACTAACCAGTTAGCCAATGATTTCTTGAAAGATTTATTCGTTATGGAATTTAACGCGTGAATTAATTTTACATCTGCGATATGTCTATGCTGCAGATTGTTACTTTTATAAGGTACATCATGAGCATGACATGCTGGATCAATTTCATTTATCGGATATTGACCTGGTCTTGGATGCTTTTGATTTTCAAGTCGGATATCAAGTCTGTTCCCAGGACTGCAGTAATTACATACTGGAAGGTGTTTATCTCCTGGTTATTCCTCTCTCCCCCCCCCCCTTAATTTAGTTAATTTTGCTGCAATATCACCTCTTCTGTTTTATAAAAAAAAATAGTTTGATTTGTCAGCGGAGATAAATTAAAAACAAAATTTGTACCACATTGTTCACACCTACCAGTGCATGCTGGTCTATTATTTTTCATTCTGATGGTCATTAATTTACCTGTAAAAGTACGCCCCTTGGATTTGACACAACATAAATCCATATTATTTATGATATATTATGGATGTAATTGATTTTTCAGCGACAAGACTGTGAGTACAGGTCAAGCATCATGCAGCGCTACCAAATTCTAACATATGTGGAACTGGTACAATACAGCTTGTTACTTCATTTAATAATGATAAATTAATTAAATTATAAATTTTAAATATTAAATTATTTAATAGTGGGATAAATTGTATCTGATAACCCCGTATGTAGATGACCAGCAATGCTACGATGTACTTTAAGATTTTCTTTTGAAAACGCAAAGTCATTGAATGACCTAGGTAGTAATGTCATTGAATTTATTATGGATATTAATGAAACGCCATCTGTAGATGATATTGAAGGATCTATATTTAATTTAGTTGTATACGATGATGTGATGCATGACAAACAATCAAATCCAGATAGAATATTTTCCCGAGGTAAACATTGGAAACACTGATGTGATTTATGTTACTCAGTGGTATACACAAATACCAAAAGTGATCAGAGACAACTAAAATATTCTTGCCGTGTTTAATGGAGTTGATACTCACACATTAATTAATGTTCATCAGACCTGGTGTAGCTGTGACATGATTAAGTTTAGAAATGTATTTAGTCAGGCTCAGTCAACCCCGCATGGATTTATAAAATACATTTACATTATCCTAGATCAAGATACAGAGTCGGTCTTGATACAATCTTTGGGCAACAGCCGCAGGGCGGGCGTGACTTCGACAAGAGGACATTGAAGTAACCTCGCGCGGACACATTGGAAAAAAAAAAGCAAGACACAAACTGGTAAAAAAATAATTAAACCCAAGAGAGCTTCTTGGAGAGACTCTCTCGAAAGTTAGAAGCTCTGGTTTGGCGTTAAATACGTTATTTTTTAATTTTTTGTAAGAAGCCTTAGTTTAGCAAATGGGACCTTACAAACGTTGGTCTGTTCGCCCTCCCTGATGCTCCTTGATTTATAATTTGCAAATAAAAATACAATCTACTTTCAACAGTACTACTTTATTTGGCACTATATTTCATGCACAAAAATTAAAGGTCCACCGTCTGTCAGAATGAGCGGAATTATTAGTTCTTCTTTTTATCTAAATAATTTCCACTGTAATAAAAACTGTGATATCAAGAATATCATATGGTTAATGATTTAATATTCAATTTATGAAACTCATTGAACAATGTCCAGCTTTTGCGAGCCTTGGACATTATTCAAGCCGTTTCATTATTAAATTGTACCCATTTAATCTCTCTTTCTCTCTCTCTCTCTCTCTCTCTCTCTCTCTCTCTCTCTCTCTCTCTCTCTCTCTCTATATATATATATATATATATATATATATATATATGTTTCATTGAAAGGAAACAAGGCTTGCTGAGCTCCCTTTGAACGAAAAATGTATACAACGAGTGGTATATCTTTTGTAGAGCGTACATAATATTCATATTTTTTATTTATATCACATATAAATACATATGTATGCCCTTTGAATAGAGTAAAAAGTTTCAAAAGGCATCTGTGTATTGACCTAGTGACTGAACTCCTCACATTCCCGAGTGTGTCCGCTACAACATGTAGCTCTCTTCCTTTTGTGGATATTCAAAATCACCTTTTCATATTTAAAAGTGGATTCTTTACTTGTTTTTAAGTTTCTTCAACTGATTAAATCAGTATAATACACACTTATGATGCAAGTATGAAAGATGGTTTTAATGATGAAAGTAGAGCATTGCAAACAAACACACACACACACACACACACACACACACACACACACACACACACACTCTCTCTCTCTCTCTCTCTCTCTCTCTCTCTCTCTCTCTCTCTCTCTCTCACACACACACACACACACACACACACACACACACACACACACACACACACAGACACAATATCAAGTGGTCGTTTGTTTTCAACGCAGATCTTTTTAAGGTATCACGTCAGATCAGTTTCAAGACAACGGATTTATTCTTCCAAAATCGAGAGCTTGTTCTTGGCAAAGAAAGTAAGGAGCGCCATGAATAAAATAAAGGCATCCCCGAGGAACTGCAGATAATTTGGATCGACTGATAATGCGTGTATCTCAACGATTATGCCAGCTGAAACTAGAACGACTTGGAAGCTGACTTCGTACAAGATGTTAGTCATGGAAGTTAAAAGGTTATCTTAAGTAAAGATACCCACAGAAAATTATGTTTCCGAGAAAGGACCAAAGCTTTCGTCTGAAGCAAATCAGGTTCCAAGAAGGTCGGAAATGACTTTATTATGGTCTCTATCCTCCATTCCGTATTCTCGAAACAAGTCTGAACGCTTGGACCGATATCACTTGATTGTATTGAGAACTAACATGTATTGTGGAACCAAAGACGGATCTTATATGATTGGTACTGAGGTAGTTTAGAAAAAAATACATATATCCACTAGCACTGCAGAGAGACAACCTACCCTATCTCCTACAACGCTTTCAGAGAGGTGGGTCTACAACTTCTAGCAAAAGTGTACACCACTTGTTATGATAACAGTTTCTTTCCGGGGGCATACTTCATACACGTTCACTCTGGTCACTCTGTTCAGTTCCACAGCTAATCATACCGGTCTGATATCACTCTGGTCATTCTGGTCACCTCTACAGCTGAATTTGCGAAAGTCCATACAGTAGACCGCTCAGTGACAAGACGTTCCGTAATGTAAAGATTTGTACCGACGGTGATGCATTTATTCACAGATATCGTCTGTGCACTGGAAGCATTCCGTTCTTCTCATCGGAAGCACTTCGCACGTGCGGCATAGGATGAACCCAACTCACTATTATATTGTCTTGGGAATCTCCTTTGCTAATTCAATAGGCCGTGTTCAGTGATTTTTGAGATTTGAAGAGAGCAATACAAATTAGATGACACTCCGACCCGCTCACCTTCTGCAAGACTTTAGGGATTATATGACTTTGGAGAAGGGAATCTCAAAACAAGATCTCTCCCATGCAGGGAGCACTGCGTTCTAACCCATCAAAAACAGGTCCGATCACTTTCTGCAAGGCTTTTGGGATTCTATGACTTTGGAGAAAGGCATCTCAAAACAAGATCGCTTCCATGCAGGGAGCACTGCGTTCTAACCCATCAAAAACAGGTCCGATCACTTTCTGCAAGACTTTGGGGATTCTATGACTTTAGAGAAAGGCATCTCAAAACAAGATCGCTCCCATGCAGGGAGCACCGCGTTCTAACCTATTAAAAACAGGTCGCGGAGTGGGTAGGTATGGGTTTGAGTACAAACTGCTGAATAACGGCAATTTAATGCTTGTTGAGCATGGTCCTATTGCTGTGATATTCCAACCCATTGTTAGATATCAAGGAATGACTTCAGGTCCATACGTAAAAAGGATTTTTTTTAACATTCACATGCCATCAACGTCACTGTCGCCACCTGTGACATTAGTGCATGCTCAATTTGACTGGAGTCGTCTATGGGGAAAAAAGTCCCTGTTGATACTTGATTCTGAAGCTCCCTTTCAAAGCACTATAGACTGGGCTAATTGTTTGAAAAATGCCTGGTCTCGTTATTAAATAGATGGACGTATAAGAGAATTTTAAAAGCCGCCTTTGACAGTAGATGGAGGAGGACAAAACTCTTTGGCAGTGCCTTTTCTGGACATCGTCGGATCGAGAAAGGGTTATCCAAGTTTTATACGGAAGAGCCGGGTGATACAAACAAACTGAGTGGAACAACGATCACCCATACATCCAAAAGATTACTTTAAAAATACCACCAGCTTATCTCAACAAAGATCAAGAAACAGCTTAACTTGTCTTCTTAAACCAAGTCATTCACTGAAAAAGACAGGCAGCGGATCTTTTAGGGCTGTGCGGGCATGGTGAGAAATGAGGACAATCGGCTTCGAAAATCTAATTTCATTATCACTGAAGAAATGCTGTGAAATATTCATAGAATAATACAAGTGGTTGTTTTCTTCTGCATAAGAGACATCCCTATTTTGAACATAAAGCCATATTTTTTTAAAAGGCAAATTTTGTAAGAATAATTGTAAGCCATTTGTTCGCCCCCCCCCCCTTCCTCCACCCCACCCCACACCGGCTGAGGTCGCTATTGAGACAAGGAAGACAATACCGAAAACAGTGCTTAATGATTTCCAGTGCCTCAAAATTAGCTCTCTTTTGCAAATGCACTTGCAGGGAGCACAAAATAATGCAAATTTTAACTTCATACGTGCATATTATACCCAAGTGGTGAATATTGTGGTGCAGAGAGAAACCTATTCAACCTAATCAATCGAACTATATGTATCGAATTACATCTTCTCGAAGCTGTTCGATAGTACATATAATCCAATAAGGTAAAATGCTCGTTAGAACGCTAACGATCAACTAATTTTCAATCACTTTAGCCTACTACAAACCACGATTTGAAAGACCAAATAAGAATTATCATACTCTAGAAAGAACAGCACCATTTCGCGATTCACAAATTTAAGCATAGATATGAATTTGGTTGTTTGCAAAACAACGCAAATTCACAGTAAGCCTCGAGATTTCCAAGCCTACCACGGCTGTGGAATTTTCCAGTTTTTGGATGTTTAATGGAGATTATACATTTGCGGCGCAATTATAAACCTTGCGGATAATCTTGTAAATTGTTGATTTTGTTTTAATTGTAACACTTTCTTTGTATTTTCTAACGAGGAATGTAAAAAAAATTATTCGCGAAATAAATAAAAATATAAATAACGTGCTCTTAATATAACATGGTCAATTTCTACATTTGAAGACAATGAAAGAAGAAAAAGAAAACCAATTACTGTGCTTTCCTATGGGTGCAAAAATTGACTGATCCCAACTTATTTTGTTTATGTAATAAGTGTGATGTATATGGATAATCTGTGGATTTGGAAAATGAGTTTAAGGATTTATCTTTAAGTCGTTTGTTGCCATCTCGGATCGAGTACAGAGTTGTTTACTACCTAGATCTTCTGGAATGTTCTAGATCTGAACGATTAAGAAAAGATTTGAAAAAAATCCCAACGATAGGTAATCCTTTTAGCGATGAACTTGCAACTGTAATTGAAATAACGGACTCGTCCAGATAACCAGCCGAAGAAGCTCAACATAATGTAAAACAAAGCTATCTAAATCTGCCGCCGTCAGCCATAGTAATCAAAAATCTTTTGTGCTTGTTAAACGTTTCCGACATTTTAGAATACATGGCTAAGCTCATAAAATGTACAACAGTGAAGCGACATAACCTTCCGCGCAGATGCATAAGTTCACTCACAAATCAACGAAGTCTCTTCATTGACAGAATTGCTCCAACCCCGTCTACATATATCCAGAACCAGAGCTCAACAAGTTCATAGGTCATAGGATCTTATTTCCAATTATCAAAGAAAATTAAAAGCGGTCAGGAAACTGAGGGAAATGGTGTTTTACAGGCCTTGGTATTTGGTCAAATACACTCTGGGAGTGGTTGGAGTTTGGTTTCTTGATGCAAACACAATGAAGAACCTCACTGACAATGCTCCATTAGAAGAAAGAAAAAAAAAAGAAAATATTGCACGATTTGGGAATTGCGGACAATCTAAATAATATTGGTTGTATGTTTTAAAGATTTAAATTTATATATATATATATATATATATATATATATATATATATATATATATATATATATATATATATATATATATATATATATATATATATATATATATATATATATATATATATATATATATATATAATTTTAAAAAGATACTGAACATATATGTCTTATATGGTGTTAGTTTGACCACTTTAAATTTATGCTTATTTGGAATGGATTATCTTCCTAATTTTATGCTGCAATTTAAAAAAAATATATTAACTTTCATTTTTAGAGCAAAACGTTTAGTCGGATCCATATAATTAGTATTGTGCTAACGTGCCTTTAAACCGTAATACATATATGTACCTGATCTTATGGCCAAAATGTCGGTTTGATTTGTTTTCTTTAAACATCTTCCATGGTAGTTCTTCCCAAACAGTGGCATACTTTTTAAATTGAATTGAATATAGGCGAAATTAAGACGCTAGGTCTTGAATACTGTCAGAGTTGGGATACGCAATGATCTATTGACATTATTCTGTATTTTGCTCCTGCCTCACTGTCCAAAAAATCAAAATAATCAACTGCCGAGAAAGTGTGATCGTGTAATCCACTCCAGTCAAGGTTAAAAGCATATGTAAGTAGAGGGCACATATCGGATTCTTTCTTTCTTTCTTTCTTTCTTTCTTTCTTTCTTTCTTTCTTTCTTTCTTTCTTTCTTTCTTTCTTTCTTTCTTTCTTTCTTTCTTTTACCTCGTTGTAAATAGATCTATGAAGGGTAACCACAAAGTAGCTTCGGTAGATGTATATAGAAGTTATTTTTCGGATCTTGATAAAGTAAAATTAATTTTGCAAAAACTTTCATTACCTTAGAATCAGTTAGATAAACAGTTCTTTTTATTAGTATGTGCCTATCATGAAGCAGTTCAAGAATTTCAAAGAGATCATGCAATACGGATACCGGCAGGAGCAAGAAAATAGATATACTTGGATTATTGGAACTCCATCCAGAATAGAGGTAACTTCTCTAAGAGGAACTGTTGCGAGGAACACCGTGAATCAGATCAGAAATGGCACATATACCTACTTACCAAGAAGTGCCAGGAAAAAAAAAACAGATTTATTTGGACTTGCCTCAAAAGCGCCATGTCCGACCGTTAGACAGCTTTGCCGATGAAAAAAGCCGTCCTCTTATGGCAACCATAATCGTAGTCAAAAGGTTTTGAAGAATTCAACCCAGTATCACTTGGAACAAAGACCTTTATACACATTGAATACTCCCACATTCACACGAGAGGACAATTGATATATTGTTGCAATATATTGTTGGCAATAGCATTATGTGTGAAAATAACATCCTTCCCGCATATTTTAACAACACAGCAAGCACAATACAGAACAACATTTCTTGTTGACGCTGCAAACTTTATTTAGCAACAGTCGCTTGACAACAGTAACAGACCTGCCAACCTTTCGAGTCCGTCTCATTAAGGTAGTTCATTTTCTCCATAAGACTGACCATCAGTAAGGTTTAACAAAATATCAATAACTGCCATTGTAAAGCTGGAAAACGTAATTAAAAGTTAAACGCATTACACCTAAACTACTACGGAATCGCATCACACTTCCAGTTCAGTACCCATGAATGTAGTTATATTCTATTTTTAGAACATTTTTTCCGCTCTCATTTTCGTGGTGATAGAAGAGTTATATTGATACATTTTTGGTAGCGATTTAAAGGTAATTGTTATTTTTTGAGAACAGGAGCTCTGATAGTGATTGTCTGTGTGTATTTCTACGACAGTGCACAGTGTGTAATTAGGCCTTAGTGATGATCCGGAAGTGAAATCTGTGTTCTGTTTACATGCTGCTCTGTTTACAATGCAGCCACTCAAAAAATAAATAAATCCCAATCAACCCTTGACAAGAACTTCCCCGTGAAGTCATCTTTGGAGGTATTTTAGATTAACATATGATTTGTATTGATTCACACACAGTGGAAAGGTCAGTACTGACAAATATATGTAGAGAACATATAGTAAAATTAATTGTGATGTCCATACTGGGTACTGAACTGGAAGTACTAATTGTGATCCAATTCCATAATCAACAGTTTGATCGTGCAGACGCTTCGCATGCACAAATGGGTGCAGTTTAAAGTGTCTGGGAAGCTGATGTAAAGTTAGTCTGCTTCCCTGACTAATTACACTAATTCTAATACGTTACTCGGATCCAAATCAAACACAGACGAACTAATTATCCGGATTTTTCGGCAACGATCATTTTGTCCGTAGTTTATGCTCTTGTCCATTAGTTTGTATTTTAAGAGTAATTTTCGTAAAAGTTGGCAGGTCTGCGGTAATTTTTATAGCGGGCAAGTCAGCGAGAAGCCGCAGTGTACAATTATGATAGAACCTGGCAAAACGTTCTGAATTGCTTCATAACCTACACGAGTACAATGGCCAGTTATTGCAAAGACTTGCAACGGCGTCGAATACAACAATAATTCATTCATTACAACATGGAATTTTATATGACGATCGATCTAGTTAGGTCAGCAGCAGATCAATGACTCGCTTAAAATTCCAGCCTGGTTAAACTCGTGAGCAACTTTGCTGTCATCGGCAAGGTACGTTTTATAATCACTCGTCGATATGCAAACAACCCAAACGTTGATGGACACGAACCCACTGCCCCAAATAGTTACAGCTTATAAAATAACCTGTATGGCTGGCCAATGATGCAACCGATAACTGCATTTTAATATATATGACGGTGGACTCGTTACCGTTTACAAAAACAAAATTCAAAACTGAAGCTGACGAAATGCATGTATGTTGGCACCTCAAAGTTATGTCTTTTCAACGCTACTTCCGTAAGCTATGATAAGATCAAGTCATTCTACATCGACAAGATGATACTATACATGGACACGGATTCATTACTGATACATATTACCACCAACGGCATCTACAATGAGTACGACACCACTCATTAACGAGTTTAACACTAGCAAGTACTCTAAGAACCATCTGTGGTTAAATAACACTAACAAGAAAGTTGCGTGGGGAGAATTCAACAACGAATTCGTGGGAACCCCATTGAGGAATTTATGTTACTGCGCCCAAAAATGTACTCGATAAAGACTACCAGTAAAAGCATCAAGAAATCTACGACATGATATATACGTTGAATATCTTCGTGAGGGGCATGAATTCTTTCACGCGATAAATCATTTCTAGTTACGGAAACATCACATGCGTGTATACCCATTCACCGAGGCGAACTTGTCTCCACTGCAAACCAAGCGATATATTTCCTCTCATGAAATAAATGTATGGGCACGCAAAATACAGACATCGATGGTAACTGTGTATCTAAAGAAGTGACTTGAAATTCTTGCCGCACAATTGTTCTGTTAGGAGGCTTTACCATTTGCTCGTTCCTGGGCGTCAGATGGTAGCGCGTTTGTTGCCCAGAAATATGAATCGAATTCGAGATCAGGAATTGGTAAAAGCCTACACCGGGTCATTGGTCACCTCCGTGACGCGCATAGGTACTGGATCAGACTTTCCAACGCGGGTGGTTGAGACGGCAAAGCGCATCGTGTGACTGTGATAGGCCACTGCCGGATCACGTTTACGGGTCTCAACCCAATCCTGCGTGTAATTTCGTAATTTCATTGCTTCAACACTGTTATACCTGATAATGTGAAAATGGTGTGCGTGTTTGTGTGATTACGAATTTTAACGTAGCTTTAACAATTTTTCAGTCATATCACTATGATGGCTGAGTGAGGCAGTTTATAGTGATGTCTAGCACTGGGGCATCATTCCGCAGACATGTTGCATGGTAGCCCACCCGGTCGCATTATCCTGACACCAGGCCGACCAGTCCTAGCATCAACCTCTTAATGCTGAGCGCCTAGCGAGGCAGCTGTTAGTAATATGTGTGTAAGTCTTTGGTACGACTCTGTCGGGGTTCCGACCACGAGCTTCCGCATCCGAGACGGACGCTCTAACCTCTAGACCACCGTAGTGGTCTTTCTTTTATGAAAATATTTGTACTCAATAAATTGTTTGTTAAATTTTACAAGCTTGTTATTTTCACTTCTTTCTATGTTGCTGCTTATTCAAGCCTAAGCACGTAACATAAGTTATATAGTAGTTTTTTTTTTAACTTGACATAATTAGTTAAATATGTGCACATTATTAAATCTTTCTATTCAAGATTTATCTTCACTAAACGTTTCTGTGCACGTGCATGATTACATATTACTAAGAACCGGTTTCAAGGATAATGTTTAAGCATGTTTAATAAGTGAATAAACTTGTATCTGACTCCTATGCAGAAAGTATTTCGGACAAAAAAATTACAGAGCTGTCTGGTATGTTGGATTGGTGATTCAATAATGGTTGATAAGGGTTTTTAAAAAGTGACCTGACAACTCCAAAAGAAATTGCTCTTGTCATTCTTCATTTGAAGTATAAAAAAATGAAAAAGTTTACACGGAGGCTGGTTGATGAGACACGACGGATAACAAATCTGATGATACACGTGGAAAGGGAGATACAACGAATTAAAGCTTTTAAAATCCTTAATGGGGTGATGCCTATTTGTTGCCATTTAACAGCATCGGATGTTTTCAAAATTTGTGCTGCACTAACAACACTCGAGCCATCACTTGTACAGAACTAATTCACTATTTTACCTGAAATCAACATAAGGTAACCCAAACCTAGCAAACATCATTTGTTGGACCCTGCTATGTGTAAATTTTATTTATATTAAAGTAACAATTACTTTGGACATAAATATTAAAAATGGATGCAGCACATTGTATATAATTCTCATGCTCATTTTCCTTTACAACACCCCCCCCCCCTTTCCTTTTTGTTTTTAAAGTTTTACTTACGTCAGCTCTCTCTCTCTGTCTCTCTCAACATTAAACCTACTGTAATGAACATGTGGTGATCAATATAAAAATTCTGCGCAAGTTGCAACAATTTTATCTTGCCCAGTAAAAATCTAAAGTATATATGTACAGAGGTCGATATCAAACTAAGTGAATCGATTAACCAATCTGGACTAGCTGCTAGAAAAGGATAATCAATTGACACAATATGTCTGTGTTCTTTAAGAAATCTGTTCAGCCTTTTCAAAGTATACTGGTTTATATCCTCCACTGTCACTTCCTCTACATCTGACATCCTTGCTTATTTAACTATCCTGAAGTGAGCTGCACCGATACGCCCTCTGGCGAGATAGTAACCGCGAAATTCCCTAAACCAGGCATCTCTGCCTAAAGGTCTATTATATTCAGGTTTTAAATATTTTCTTTATAACTAAAACCTGCAAGCGCAAAACCAGTTAGATCAATCAGATTATCGTATTTTTACTCGCATTATTAGCCTCATTAGTAAATTTTTCAGATAGTGCAACTTTTTCCGGTTCTTTTTCTTCAGGTATTTCTTTACGGGTAGAGACAGCAGCGTCCGCTTGCGGTTGTAATTCGGCAGAGACTATATCAGCTGGAGATTTAATAAAAATCTTTTTGTTTTCAAAGTTCTTTCTGCTATTTTTTCTTCTTCAGCAGTTTGTTTTACTGATGGAATTAGACCTTCAGTAGCTTCTGCAACTCTCAGTAACTTCTGTTACAGGTCTAAATAATTGTTCCGAACCTTCTGCAAATTTAACTAGAGATTCTTGTAATTTTTCCGACAATCACGAACTGTAGAAATTTATTAATTGCGTCTAGTCGCTCTCGAGCTAATCTAGTTGTACAAGATTCTAACACCGGTACTATATTATTGATGTAAAATAATGCTCTAATTCACAGCAGCAGAGAGGGTGTGACCTCAATGAGAAGTCTATTAAAACGCGTTCAAAATTTGAAGAAAAAACGACAAAAAAAGGGCACCAAAAACAACTAACTCAATTTGAGAAACTCTCGGTAAGTTAAGAGTCATTGGTTTGGCGGTTTTTTTTAAACAATATTTTTTGTAAGTTAATTTTCGTATGAAGCTTTATTTTCATGCAAATGACGTTTCAGCAAAAGGTTTGTTCACCCTCTCTGTTGCTATCGTTCATATACGCATCCACCGATTTTGTGAAAGTTTATCGGAATGGAACTATTGAGAGAGAGAGAGAGAGAGAGAGAGAGAGAGAGAGAGAGAAAGAGAGATGGAGAGAGAGAAAGAGAGAGAGAGAGCAGTTTTAAAAAAAATGTTTTA
Source organism: Unio pictorum (assembly GCA_030141615.1). NCBI lineage: Eukaryota > Metazoa > Mollusca > Bivalvia > Unionida > Unionidae > Unio > Unio pictorum. The sequence goes on along the minus strand of JARLTB010000064.1, from coordinate 7,072,283 downwards.
GGGGTCAAAATACGTGTACATAAAAAGAAAATTATCGAGAACAGAATCGTACGTATAACCATATAAAGAACAAATCTGAGACTGCCGACCTTTGAGAAACTGATTTAATTTCAATTTAGACATTGTAATGGCATAGCCATGGTCAAAACAAAAAAAAAAAACATCTGTTTAAATATCCAGTTTCCAGTTACACCAGTCTTGTGCTTGAAATGTATATGCAAACATTATAAGTAACTTACACATATTTAATAAACTTAAGTCTTGATGGCAAAAACAAATTTCACATGACAAAAAATGCGTCTTGTTCTTGGTGGTGTTCAGCAGTGAGAAATATGTGCATGTTATTGGCAATTTAAGAACACAACTTTCAGAGACGTCAGTTTCATTATGAACAAGAACCTAATAATACAAATATACGAATTTCATTTTCCTATGCATGCATTCCATATGCTTTTTTAATCACTAAAATGTTAACAAGTACAGCATTAATGTCAGTACATTCTTACATCTACATATGATCCAGTTTCCCTTTCATAATCATGACATTTTGAACTGGACTTTTTTCTCTGTTATTTGAGGTAAGTATGCAATAATGCATTATTGCTTCTTCCTTTATGTATCATATACAACAATGGAAGTTCTCTCACAAATTATAAGGAAGATATTGGTTAAGTTAGAAACCTTTCTTTTAATGGAAAAGCAGAGTTGAGTTAAATCATGAGATACACAAAAAATAAAAGACTACTAAATAAATCTTTCTAAAAGTCTGTGTCATGTACACATAAAGCTAAAGTCTGCAATTGGATGGGTAGGTGAAACTTCATTTATCAGCATGCGAAGTGAATACCGCAACCTCTCTTGAAAAACCAACCCTTCTGCCAAAAAATAATGGCTTCTCAAGGCAGGTAGTCTCTCTCAATAGGTCAAACCGGCATGGATATCTGGTATCTCAAAACAGGTGATATCGCATAGCAGTGGTCTCTCAAGACAGACCTGACTGTAGCTTGTAATAGTTTTAGGTTAATTAGTCGAAAGCAAATTTTCTTAATTACAGCCAAGATTCAACTGAAATTAGTAATTCAGGCTCTCTTTTCAACAGTCTAAGGTCTTCAAGCTACAAACATTTACCAATTGCACAACTATTGGTGTCAGGATAAGATCACAACATTAGTATGGTCAACACACTTTGTGTGTAATGAATTTCCTTGGAGTCAAATATATACCATCTGTTTAACATTAAAAAGAATATTCGTCCTGAAATCTGTCAACTTTTAAAACATGAACAAAAAAGCTCACTCTTCAACACTTTTACAAATTAGCCAAACTCCTGTTAGAATCATATAACCTGAGCAATGTTAACACCTTGGTTCTTCCAACTTCATGGCAACAAGTACTGTATCTGTTGGGGGGGGGGAAGGAGGATGATATGCAAGTCAAGTTGCAGATGCAAGTTTCAACTTTCGATAGTTTTTCCAATAATGGGCCTGAACATTAGGAATCGAGTTAACATTTTTCTGCTTTACACTTTAAATTGTTTAATTTTGAGAAAAAACTAAAAGTTAAAAAGAAGACATTAGTTCCTGTAAATTTCTCAAATGATATGTAAATGTTCTTTGCATTAAAACTAAATTAAGAAACCCAAATAATGCATTTTTGGTTAAATGTTTAGGTATAAAACATATGTTATGTCAATCACATCAGGTTAATTGACAAATTTTTAGTGAAATGCCATTTTAAAAAAATGGATTTCATCATTTATAGACCCAATAAGCAATAACCAATTTGTGGAAACAATAAATAGAACACCTTCCCCCATCAACAAATTCAATTACCCAAAAAATAATAATTCTGCTTTACAAAATCATGAAAATTATTACAAAAAAAAAATAAATTTACAATATTGATTTAAAACCTGTATGCATACTTGGTGTCTTTAAAATAGAAAAAAAAAAAAAAAAAAAAAAAAAAATTTCGATCTGTTATATCACAATCTTTCAGAGGACTGCATAATGCCTTAAAAAGATGGCAAAATTTCATGTTAAATCGTGTGAAATAGTTATAGGCAAAAAGTTGACATGTATGTTCTGTAACTGTATCCATATATCAAATAAAACAGTAAGGAACAAAAAAAAAAAAAAAAAAAATAGATTATTAGACCCCGCATATTTACAAGCCCAGTAAAATAACCATTCATTCTTCATAATGTATATCCTTCCTGAAAAAATGAGTCCAACTGCAAACTGCACAGACCCAATCTGCCATTGCATAATTCACTAGATCTATGTAGTATGTTTCGAGTAATTAGTAGAACAAACAACATTAACCCTGTTGACAGATAAGTGTCGGTGTTGTTTTATGTTTGACTCTGCGTACGTATCAGAATATACAATACATGTTAAACAATTTCCTTTTCACACGTCAAAACAAAGTTTTACAAAATATCAGTAACATTCTCACTCATACGCTTCTACTAAACTGACGTAAGAATATCTTAAGATTTCATTCAGTGCACTCTGTTTTAATGAGTGAAAGGAAAAAAAAAAATACTCTTTTGAATCACATCTGTCCATCATTTAAACAAGCGACATAGCATCAAATTCAGAAATCACAAAAAAATAATGAAATTCAACAATTATCTACAATTAGTCATTTTCAAACACCAAAAATTTACGAAGATTGACTGATTAAAGATTCTTCACGTCTGATAATGTCGATTATTAAAAATATGAAGAAAAAAAATGCAAAAGTAGATTTAAATTAGTAACCATAGATACTATAATTAGTAACCATAGATACTTGGAACTTGTGTGCTCACATCATTTAGAGATCATTTTATATTGGTGTAAGCATTTTGTCAGTTTTGAGGCAGCAGAGTTACAACATCCTAACATAAAATCTCAAAATTATTTTCGGCACAGAAATTCTATATACAACTGTGTATGAATGTACCATAGCATAAAACTGTTTAATTTACCAACATTCTATCTTCATGTAAGAAAGTACAAAATAATAACGTCCACAACTGTACTTTCTCCACCAGTTATACCGGCCTCCACGTATATCCGGTCTTGTGCTGAAAAATGGTGTTACAAACTCACGAGCAAATATAAAACCCAAATACAGATGTAAGAAGCTTCAAAAGGGTTTTGTTTCTGAATTATAGCAGATGGCAAGTTGTTGTTGTTGGCTGGTTGTTGATGGCTTTTTAAACACATTATCAATCAATTCATGCGGTCATGTGCCTTTCCCAAATACACACACAGGAAGCTGGCCTGGGAAGGCTGAAGTAAATCATACACTAGTACATCTTAAATAAAAAATATTCCCATGAAGGTGAGAGATGCTAACACGAAGAACAGGACTTTTACTGCAAATAATATACAAGAACATAGTAAATAAACAAAGAACATGTATCAATCAACGGAATTAAATTCTGCACCACACATTTGGTGAACACACAGTTGTACAAACTTTTAAATCCATGTACCACATGATGCTGTGCACAATCGACACCAAACTATAATTGTCCAAGACTTCCCAATATCATAATGCACAAACCGAACAAATCCTATACAGTTTACTTAAAATTTCAAGCAGATATTTTTCCTTTCATTTCATTGGTTTTGCATTTTGTATAGTACATTAAGATATGACGGCATTATAGTGCTCTGGCAATTGAAAAAAACTGTCTTGCCCAGGGCAACAAAGTAAATGACTGGGACTAAAACTCAAGTCAAGTTACTTCTTACAATCAGAACGATATAGTGTGGATCAATACTGATATTTACAAGCCAATGCCTCTCATTAAAACGGTAGATCTAGGATCTCGTTTTACAGTTTGGGTGCACTATATACACATGCAGAAATAGGAGTAAAATATCACGGCATAATTATCCTTGATTCCCTTGGACATTTTCCCACATTAATAATGGAAAAATGCCTTGTTTTGCAGTTATGACCCTGCATGTAATAAAATGCTAACTAAGCAAAACAAATGTGTCCTAACAAAAATAAATAATGAATTCATAAACAATGAACTTAACTTGATTTATATTGGTTAAATGTCACACGTGTTAGAACATCTGACCTGGCAAAATAATAAATAAACATTTCGGCATCCTTAATCTAGCTTATGGAACTCGATAATTTGCACTTAATGAGGGGTAATCAGTACGTTTTACTATCACTTGCTTTGAAAATGGACTCCACCACTTTCTTGAATGAAGAAATGGCAAGCAAAAGGTGTAAATCACAACTTTAGTGACATTTCTTTTGTTGGCAAACGTAGAGGAAGAATAATCTTTCACTATCATATCATAAAAAACAAGTTATTTTCAAAATTATTTGTCACCAACAGATTGAACACAAAAATGCAATTAAGCATACATACTATGATTTAGAATAACCAACTTCTCTATACCCCCTTCTATTTTTCTGATTTAGAATAACCAACTTCTCTATACCCCTTGCCATTTTCCTGATTTAGAATAACCAACTTCTCTATACCCCTTGCCATTTTCCTGATTTTGAATAACCAACTTCTCTATACCCCTTGCCATTTTCCTGATTTTGAATAACCAACTTCTCTATACCCCTTGCCATTTTCCTGATTTAGAATAACCAACTTCTCTATACCTCTTGCCATTTTCCTCATTTAGAATATTCATCTCTACACCCCTTGTCTTTTTGAAATTATGATCTCTTAACGGAGTTTTCCTCTGTATTTCATCATTTCCTAAACACAGAATATGGTGTTTGGATATGCTGAATGATGCAGACTTTTTATCCTTCATAGACTGATTTCCTTACAACGGTCTAAAGTGGTCTTAATTCAGATTTTATATATCTGGTGAGAGAATGATAAACAGTCAAATCTATTCCAGATCAGCGGAAAGCAGATTATGAGGTTTACAGTTTAATGAACCGATGACCCTGATATTTATGACAAGTTATTGCATCAACCATTGCAATTTAGAGAGTTGTCTATACAAGATGGTTTGGAATAATTTTTTTATGTTTTTTTTATGGCACAGCAGTACAAGCAGGTCATTTAGTGCCAAGACAATCAGTCAAGTGCCCTGCTCAAAGATGCATCATATAAGCGGACTCAAGCCGATACAATACTAGGATCTGAACACATATCCTGTCTTTAGTCAGTCATGCTAACCAATTGGCAATTCCTGCCTCTTTTAGTCTCCCATCCAAAAATGCCTACTCTATGAAAATGGACTTGTAAAACTATGCATAAGAATGGTGGTGGTAGAAAATAGTCAATTATGGGGATGGGTGTGGTGAGTATACCCAAGAGAACAAGGTACAACTCGGAATTAAAACAACTCTTCAAGGAATATCAGTGTAACAAAACTAAACTGCAAATATAACAAGTTAAAAATTTAAGGCAATAGAACAACTTTTCTGAAGCCAACTGTCAAAAAAATATCAAAAAATCAAATAAGCATTCTTAATTTTCTCTTGCAAATAATCTCCATGAAAAATATACAGATAAATGATCATAACTTATTCAGGTTGTCAATATTACAATTACAAGAATATAACTTATTCAGGGAAACGATTTAAAAATTGCCAATGCATAATTTATTTACGATGACTGCATTACAATTACCAATGCATAATTTATTTAGGATGAGAATTAACCCCGCACGAGTCTGCAACTCAGTTCACTCATAATGAAACAAATAATTTACAAATGAAATTGGGTGCAATTTAACAGTCCAACTTAACTTGACATACAAATAAGATAAACTGGCAAAACAGTTCTTTATATACAAGTGATGGAATAAAAAAAAAAACAACGTTATAGCTCCAACAAATTAAGCTTGAAAAGATTAAAACGGTCACACTGAAAATCCTAGTCAGCACCACGAAACAAAATATCATCTACAAGTTGGATGGCTCCATACATTTCTATCTGAATCCAACAAAACTTAATTACAGTTTACACTTAGCCAAACAGATTTTCCTCAACAAGTTGGTACCTTGGTTAGCTGTCACCACTCAAGTCCATGAGATTATGGAAAACATTAACAGTGGCAAATAGTGCAATTGAATCGTTAAGTGGGAACTTGGCAGTTTAGCTTAAAACAAAGTCCTGTCTCAATGATGCTCTCTATTTTTAATCAATGTATCAAAATTCTGTTGAAAATTAAAAAGTTTCATTAATAACCTTGGGTTTGTTACAAAATCACAAAAATGTACATTTTTAAACAGTTTGCCATGATTGGGACTTGCAGTAACCACTGTTGAAAATCTGTTGAGGCAACTTTATAATTAATGGATAACAACTGTCTGCACTTGCACTCTGCACACAGACTGTCAGACGTATTCTTGACAGTATGTTTGACACTGTGTTATACATATTGCATGCTTGACTGGTATAAGGTGTCCAACCATACTCGAGACTGTAAAAGTTTTAGTTGTTCCCGGCTACGAGTCGATTAGTGACAATAAAACCATCCAGACCCCAATACGTACTTAATTAAATATAAAATGAAATCAGACTTCATATCCTTGCCTGTCATGCACAGTACAAGACATCACCACCAACCGCTTATGCCACGATAGCATAAACACAAATAGCAACACACTAAAATGATCCAAGTCTAAGATCGACTGAGGACTATGCATTCTCATAAATAAAGCTAAACTGATGAAACAATTATGCCATGATGTATAGTATCAGGTCTAAATATATAAACCATTTATGTTATGTGGCCATCCAACTTGTCCCACTTACAACTAATTCAGTATGTTATTTACATATTCTAGTTCGGGACAAAATCATAGCTTGCCTAAAGCCATTAACTGAACAACTAATTCTCAGTGAAACATGTCAAGTGAATTTCTTTATATCAAGATCTACTTTCATATGGAATCACTTTTTACTTTAAAAAGGTGGCCTCATTGGATGGTCATTAGTATGACGAAAATTTATTAAATTAGAAAATTTTGCTAACTATTTTCTTTTCTTTATCTCTCATTTTTGAGACCATCTGGAGATTTCCTTTTCTACCCTCACTGGAGTTTACACTATTTATCACTTCATCACACATCTAGCAGTCCCATGATGAGTAACATTAACCAATATAATTTTGGTTACAGTATCCACATCAGTCGAGGCCATCAGTTTTATGGCGGCAGCTGCAGATGCTTATAAACGACCAAGGAGATTAAAGTCATTCATCCCATTTTGGTTCAATTTATCTCTAACACTATTTTGGTTCCCTCTAATCTGCATACTAACTGCATGAATAATTTCCAAGCCCATTCCAGTCCTTATCAGAAAATTTAGAATGGTTATAAATAGTTTTTTTTTGCACAGGACTATTATTTATGCAATTGAGGAGTGTATTGTGCAGAGGTCAATTCTAAGGACTGAACACGGGTTATCGAACAACGGTAACTGCATCCCCACCATTCGGATCACTAGTCCAAAGCCTTACCCACTTTGGCTCCTGTAAGACATTTGCAAGTTCTCCTTGACTGTAAAAACTGACAGCTAGTACAAGTGGCAAGCAGTGGAAACTAGTACTTGTGACAGCTGCGGGTCCTGAATGTGTGATGAAGATGGATGGGGTAAACCCTGAAAATCATGGGTCCCAGATTATTGTTTTTAATTTTTCTTTCAACACATTTAGCATAAAAGATCAAAGTCCCATTTCTGTTGATTTTTGATATTTGGTAACAAAAACTAAATACACCGGAAGAATTGCTTCTGAAATTTCTAAGGTGGCAAAACATTAAAATGGTCAAATGCACACCTATGATCGCTAAATAAGTCTACACACAGATAGTCATCTATTAACGCATTTTGGGATTTTGTATTACAATAAGGATATCTACAAAATCTCCATTATTTCACTAAAAAAGCATTCCAAAACATAAATCAATGTTATTTTGTGCATGTGTGTAATCAATTTTTATGTTGTTACAATTGCAATATCACAGGCAAATTTGGGGTTGGTAACCATTTAGAAGCTCATCAACCTCAACGCTGTGTCAGCTATAAGAACATATTTTTTTTTATATAAATGCCATTATTAAATAAATAGATATGGTCTGAAATGCAAACAAAATACATGTCAGCAAATATTTCATTAGTATGCATATACCAATTAACAATTTCAGCTTTCAATCATCAGCTAAGGAAACGTATTAGCTAGTGCCAATTCTGACATCTAGCTGCTGAAAAAAAAAGGGATCACTTTCAGCTCCATGATCAACCTTGAGTACATACTTTTCATTGGAATGCTGTAGGCTACAAAATCATACTCCTTTCTCCACAGGAAAAAAGCCAGTCTTATGCTTTCTGTAACTGTTGTGCTTGCACCAAAACAATAGGCACTGAAAAGAATTTTGCACATCAAAACCTAGACAGTGCCCGTCGGTTCTCCATCATTCTGAATTTGATGATGAAGACATTTCTTGCCCCCCAAAAAGCACAAAAAGCTTTTTGACTTTTCTTTCTTTCCAATATCTGAAAAAGCTCTCCATCTGATCTGAGATCTGCGGATTCCATATAAAAACTCACTGTAGATACTCAAGTACTTCCTCCATTGCAATCATTAAAGTCGTGAACAATTAAATAATCCATTGTCAGTACTCTCTTATCTTCACTTTGTTGTTCCAGGTCGCCCATCCCTTTCTCTGTCCCGACGCCTTTCACGTCTTTCTCTCATTTCCATGCGGTTTTCCTTGGCACGACGGCCACTGCTAAACCTCTGCTCACGCGACTCACTATCCTTGCGATAGGAATCTTTGCTTGGAGCTGAGCGTCCATTTGTAGACACAGTTTTTAGAGTTGATTGTGACTGTTCCTTCAGTGTATGATTAGGTTTGCTGACATTTGCTTGCTGATTAGGTGACTCTCCTATTTCAGAACCGCTACTGGATTCTCCATCGGTTTTTTCAACATTTGCATTAGGAGTACAGTTTTCTATGGGTTTACTCTTTCTAACCATTTGAGCATAGGAAAGTTTGGCTGGCTTCTCCTCCTAAAAAGAAAAATTTTCATAAAAAGATTAAATTCTGAAAGTCTTTAATCTCTCATAAACAAAGGTTTTGCAAAACTACGCAATCAAACAGGCTTTGGATATTTTATCAGATTTACTGATGCCAGCGCTCGGTGGATGCCAAAATCTGCCTTTTATCTCACATCCAATAAATGTGAGTACAATGGGAGCAATGGAAGAAGTTTTCTGATCAAAAGACAGAACAGAGTAGCAGGATTAGTGACAAAAAATATCTTCAAGCTTGATGCCATGGTTGCTCATCCTAATAAATGACACCATGTTCATTTAGCACCATCTAGTTGTATAGCGTAAAACCCATACCGATTTAACTATTAATTAGATCATGCGAGAAACGTGTGTAACGATTCATGGTAATTCTGCATGTAGGAAATTGTGCAAATAGATGCATGCATGAGCAGCAATCAACAGCATGCTACACAAAACTTGTCTGGTTTATTATCATATTATCATAGCTACTCATTCACGCTGAAAAATAATGTTCATTTATTCAATAAATCCATCCTATATTCATAATTTTCTTTTTCTAGAATAGACACTGATAACAGCATTTAGTACAGCTAGTGTGATGCATCGGTGTTGCAGGGCAGTAAGTTACTGAATTGTTTATTTATACATATCATTTTTGTAAAAACAAACATTTAAGGGGAAAACAAAACTAAACGTTTGCACGATTTCATTTTATTATTACATTTAATACATGCAGTATAATACTTTAGAACATGTACATATTCCTTTTTAACAGATGGCTGATAATTTGACAAATTTAAAAGGGAAATTATTAAGAAAAAGGGGCTTGATTTCTGAAGAATAAAACATGCAAAACTATATCATTTAGAATCTGATAAACTATTAGTAAGAAATGAACAGAAACGTGAAAAAAGTTATTACATTCAGCATAGGCAAATAATATGAAAACAGTTAAATTAAGCATGACCTGCAGAGAAAAATACCCAAATTAAGTTCTTTTCCAATAAATCAAAATTTAAAATTATGTTTTTATTGATTTCTGGTACATTCAAAAATATTCCTTACAACAACAAAAACATTTTTTGGTCCAGCATTTACCTTTTTCCATTTTTAAAACTTTTTATGATCTTACGTTTGGAGTACCAGGGCAACAGTCTTTAGAATCCTAGATGCAATATTGACATTCTTAGTAAACAACAATATATTTACTATACAGCCCGTTATTTCCTGGGTCAATTGATGATTTATTTTACAGTACACCTGCACTGTAAGGCTCAATAGAACCACAAAAATGGTTATATAAATTTATGTAAGGTTATTCCCATGAGCAATAAAATTACAATAGGAACGACAAGATGAGGATAATATACATGAAGGTTCCTGATCAACGGAATATAAATAATTTGTATAAAGGGGAAATTAGCAAACTTGCATTGGCATGTAACATTCGAAGCAAATTAACTGCATAGTATTGTTATCCAAGCCTCTTCGATGGCATCTTCTTTTGATTGAAAATCGGCATGCATCCTTACTCCAATGCTGGCTATATTTGTGATTTGGACTCTATTATGTTTTTGATAATCTTTTGCAAAACCATCATAACCAATTTGAAAATAAATTATTTTTCTCAATACACTGTTCAAACTGAATAAGACATACATTGGGATAATTACAAATTACAGCTTAAAGAATATATTCAGGAAATGGACTCACCTCTGTGGCCTGTGTGGAGCTAGCAGCAGAGATAGACAATGAGGAAATTGCAGCTGAACTTGAGGTTATGTTGGTGGCAATCAGAGTTGTCTCCACTGATTTACCCTCTGTTGGGGTGGGTGTAGGTTTAGCTGGCCTAGAAGTGTAGAAGGAAATTATTAAAATTAGTCTGAAATAGTGAATTTATTTCGAACAAGACATTCTAGACTTCTGTGGATAAAAATACAGCAAAAATTAGTACATATATATCCTCCATCACAGCACTGCTCCAGAGGATTTTACTTAAAATTCTTAATCTGTTAAAACAATGGCCGTTTGCTTTGTTTTGCTTGTTTTTGTAGCAATTGCAACTCACATGTTCAGGAAATGGAGGCCAAGTGTCTTTCTAATGAAGCAGTTTACCCAGACTGTCCTAGGAAAGTACTGAGCTACAACCTTTGAACACGAGTTCCTCGATGGGACTAGTGCTCTTTTGGCTGAATGAATTTCCAAATATCCTTGACGAGACGATGGTCACATTTGAAGTCCAAGAGTAGCACAATTTTTATTTAGGATGAATTAAAACATGTTGAATATTTTGTATCAAGGTACATTTCACTTTCGATACCCAACTATTCAAAAAGCCTGTATCAATGTACATTTCACCATCAATATGCACATACAAAAATGTTTGCAATTTTTTTTTAAAAATTATATACTTATTATGTATATAATCCATTTTGATGGGCCGTGTCAGCATCAATATCTAGCCATTGTTTTATTTTTCTAAATAAACTTGGGTGCTTAATTCTCTCACAAAAGCCTGTCAAATTTGTATGCATCGGCCATACCAATGATTTTTACCTTGAAGCGATTTAAATAAGAGCAATTACTGCAATTTTGATAAAAGGTTTTGTGTTTTAATACTTCAGCATGGCTGTAATTTTAAGCATTAACAGCAGCATCGATGGTTTTAAAAATCAATTATTTTATCTCATTCATTGGCTTAATTTCATTCCTGGTTAATTTTCTCTCAAACATCAGCTTTATAATATTTTCTCTAATAATTCTCCCTCCCCACTTGCATACACACCAGTAAAGTGTGTTTTTGTTCATACATTCAAAAGTTACCTGTGTGCAGGAGAATTTGTGTGGTGGTGATGAGAATCCAAGGCAACAGGTGGCACTGTTGAGGTTGGTACACTTGGACTCCTGCTTAAGGAAGGCGACACAGAATTACAGCTTGAGGCAGTATTTGTACTTGGTGCAGTGGAGGTCAGTGTGGCTTGTGTTGACTGTGTTGATATTGATGGTGCTGCTGTACAGCTGGTGCTGACTGGTGACAAGTTTGAAGCTGTGGTCACAACAGTAGAGGTGATGGTCATCGATTTAATGTCCTTGTCCTTGACAGGTATCTTGGCAGTGCCTTTCACAACATCGGACAGTTTACTCGAGAACACATCTCCTGATGCAGCATTATTCTATAAAGAGAAAAGAGGCATGAATAACTTTTTTCTCTTTAACTGTGAGAGAAAAACAATCACTAAAATCAATCATTTCTAAAGTACCTTAATTCCTAAAAAAATATTCACAAACAATTCAAGATATACCCTTAACTCATTCAGCCCCAGCACTGTTAGCAGTGTCACTGCTGCTATGCCCCAGCACCACTAAGCTGTGTCTAGCTGCTTGTGCCCCAGAGACTTTTTACCAGTTTGGAATTTTTTTAAAACATCATGCACATGCATTCACTCTTAATTTCTCTTATCCCCCCCCCCCCAAAAAAAAATCCACAAAATTCATCCTATGTTTCACTAAATCTTGCAAAATATCAAACTGTTAAACATATCTTTCCTCCGTCTGCTCAATATTTTAGAGCTCAAACCTGACAAATTCTTTATTTTTGCTCTCATCGTCATCAAAAGTCTTACGTCTGCCATGACAGGATTGGAGCCGATTGAGTTAAGTATACAAGAGACAAAAAGGATGGCACAAAAGTCAAGTGACAAAAAAAAAAACAACTCCAAGAATAAAAATTCTTGGATAAAATGGCTTGTCAGTGAGTTAAAATTTATTGATTCAATTTGAGGGTATCAACATTCCTGGTACAATGTTTGTCAGGAACTTGAAAATTATCACAACTGAAATAACTTTTTATCGTAAGTTTTTGATCCTGTTAATCATAGTTTTACAACATTCACTAGATCATGTTGCAAAGGTCTTATCATGTTTTTTCTCAAACATCCCCATTCATATACAAACTGAATTAGAGATACTGTCTCATGTTTTTGGGGGACACAATTTCCTTAGAGTACCACATGGATCATATCTAGGCCTTCTCTTTCAAACTGCTTGAAACATTTTTCAGGATCTATGTATGGAAATGATGCAATAAGTTGATGATAGATTCAACAACATTTGTTAAAGATAATGATATTAGCACTGTCGAGTGCAAACTAAATGACTTTTTAAAATTAAAATTTACAGAAAATCAGGTCAGCACAACGTAAGCATAAAAATCATACTTGGAATTAAAGGGTACAACAATTCCAACTGTTAAATGTGCCAAACTCTCTGGTATTCATATTTATATCCTTGACCAACCAATTTTAAACATTCTTTATAAAAGCATTAAAGTATCTAGGAATACAAAGATTTAAAAAAAAAAAACAACGATCAGATGTCAAGTCCGATCACTTGATTAGAAAAAAAATTAAAGATACATTTGTATCCACTGCTGCATTGTGCCAGAGCCTTGAAATTATTTTTATTTACTGAGACTGTAGCTTACAGGGCATTTTTAAATATCAAGGATATTATAACAGTCAGGATATTTTAATATCTACATCATCACTTTTAAACTATCTATAATGATACCAATAAGGGATTATATTTTTAGATAACCCTATAGCTGGAGACCAATAAACAAAGTCTCTGAGCAGAAAGTGGGAAAGACATCCCTGTTTTTGTCCTCATCAATCCTTCTTTTTTCCTTCTATTGCAAGATCTTGGATCATAAATGAGAGAAGAAGCAATTTGACCCCCAAAATTCTTAAGCTTGAAAGAATCTGTGCCACCAGAGCACGTAGGCTTATGGCACACGGCAGTGTGATAGTGTAATTTAGATTTTTAACAAAGCTGTAAAAATAAATTCAGTAATATTGTAGCCATGTCTGCAGTGTGGCAGTATATAGTGATGTCTAGCACTGGGACATCATGTTCCACCCAGTCACATTATCTCAACAACAGGCCTAACACTAACTTCTTAATGCTGAGCACCTAGGCAGCTATTAGTACCTGTACTATTTTACAAGTCACTGGTATGATTTGTTTGGGGTTCGAACCCACGACCTCATGCATCTGAGGCAAATGCTCCAACCACGAGTGGCTGGGTGGTTTAAAGCACTCCCAATTACAGATCACTGCCATCTCACCTGTCTGTATGGGTTCGAGTCTTGGATTCAGCCAATGTGGGCATGTGAGAATGCTTGCCAGTAGCGTCTCGTGGGGTGGTGGTTCTTTCCGGGGTTTTCCTGGGTTCTTCCTCCTCCGCCATGTATAGCCAATCTTGTGCTGAAAAATGACGTTAAACCCTACAACAACAACTAACTACTAGGTCACCATGGCACATAGCATAAGGAAATTGGTAGTAACCTTTGTTTACAATCATGCCACCCAAAATCAATGTCCACTACTTACATTTGACCCTGGTAGAGGTGGAAAGCTGGTTGGCTCATAGTCAAAGTGCTGATCTGTTGCATTGCGAGCTTCCCGTGAGGAATTTAACCTCTGAAATGAAAGAATGGTATCTGTAAACAAAATGTTCTGGTAGTCAACTATAACTCTGTAAATAAAGTTTTTATAACAGACCTAGCAGCAATGGGTACATAACAAAGGGCTCCACGCAACTACAACATATTTGGAAGAGTCTAAATAAGATCATATTATTATTATTAATTTATTAGCTAAATACAAAAACATCACTGCAGCCAGTAAAATGTGAAGTGTAGGTCTTTTTAGGTAGGTGTGATAATTACAGAGATGTATAAAATCATCTAGCTTAATGATTCCGGCATGAACAGAACTTTTGTTTTTCTTTCTTTTTTTAAATCGCACTATTAACACATTCATGCCTATGTCAAAGAAACAGGAGTTAGGTGTGTAACAATAGTTTTTAACTTTTCTTGTTCAACTCATTTTTATTGGCTATGAGAGCTAAGCAAGTGCTTTCAGACATAATGATACAATGCAAGTGATGATCAGGGTAGGAATCTAATCTGCAATCCATGGATTACGAATCCAATGATATTTACACTGAGCTACATTACCTCCCTTTGGTAGGGGTGACCTAACAAGCACTCTATAAGGGTACATAGTAGTTAAGGAAATACAAGATGACAGCATTATAAGAGACTTACCGATGGTCTTACACCCTCTTCATCCCTCCTCCTGCGACTTTTATAGCTTCTCCTGAAATAAATTGACCATAGAAATTTTAACTGTTTTTGAACTGTCAAAACTGTCTGGAAAAAGTCATCCAGAAGTGAAGGAGGTTCCCATCCCAACCCTCCCGACATATATATCAGCAGTTTTGATAGCGTTTTTTTTTGTCTTTGGGTGTACATGCACCCCATCCCTCACCAATAGTCATAACTGATGTTTTGTGGTTTATTGTTGTTAAGGTTTAATGTCATTTTTCAGAACAGGATGGGCTTTACATGGCAGCCAGTATAAATGGTGGACGAAGAACCCGGGAAAATACTCAAAAGAACAACTGATACACGAGAAGCTACTGGAAAACTTTTTCACTTTCACATAGGGCCTGGGCCTGTTTTAAGGTTTAACGCCATTCCTCAGAGCAAGATCGGCTATATATGGTGGCCAGCATAGCTGAAGAACTCAGTTACACTCAAGCGAGAACCATCAACCCAAGGGAGTAAACAAACTGGGGGTACATGTATAGATTAAGGGGTATAAAGTTTGTAAACAATATTTCTACACATGTCAGTCATGTAAATATTACAGCTACAGGTAAAAACCTATTACACAATACTCAGGGTCCCAATCATAACATCACGATGAAAGTTGGATCACGTTATATTGGGTTTTACCTGTATATTGTTTACAAAGTCTTATCAAGACACAGAGTATAGAACAGTTTCATGAAAATCATTTATCCTTTTTCAGTGACCAGTTGAGAAATCAACAGGTTTCTTCTGTGCTCCACAAATGCTATCTACTTGTCATGTTTGGTAATGGTGGATGGTGAAGAACTTGATCAAGCTTTTTAAGTGGACATAAAAATGTGAATAGCTTGGAGGATATTCATAACAAGAGAAAAAATATCTGGAAAACTTCCACAACACCAAGAAATTCTGAATCCTTTATACAGATAAACACAAATGTGCCTGTCAAATCTAATTTGCCCACCTCAAGTAGTTCATACTTTATTATCTTAATCTCATTTGCCCACCTCAAGTAGTTTTTGTTTTATTATGCTAATCTCATTTGCCCACCTCAACTAGTTCTTACTTAATTATTATTAACAAGCAATTATGTTAATGATGACCAAACCCAAAATAAATTTTAAAAAATGTATTGGAAATAAAAGGAAAAATTGCAAAAAAGGCCTAAAAATTTCACCAGATCATATAAATATGCATACAATTATCCAAATAAATGTATTTGTCTAATAATAAGTGTTTCTGCCTAATTGTACAAGCAAGGTTTTTGTGTCAAAGTACACAAGTTTAAAACCTACTTAAATCTAATGAAGCTTATGCAGGTGAGATGATGCAATTTAAATTTAAACTATAATGCAAGAAGTCTCTAATTACCTTTGGGAAAGAGGAGCTGTATCTGTGGAAGACTGTCTGTTATTACTGTTGTTGCTATTGATATCATTATGAGAATGCTGTGATGCTAATGACGGTGTCCCAGGTTGAGATGGTGAGGCCACTGTTGAGGAAGAGTGCATCAAGTGAGAATGCGAGTCTTCTCCCTTCAGGTGCGAGTGCGAGTTATCTCCCCTGCGATTATGGAACGTGGACTGATGAGACGAAGCAGTGGTGGAGTCGACAGCTCCCCGAGGACTAGCTTTATGACTATTGTTTCCCCCACTGTTATTGCTCTGTGGGCGTTCATGGTTGAAACGGGAATCATGACCATTTCGGTCTTGACTACTGTTTGGTCTGTGCATTCTCTGAGGTCTGGAAAATAAATGTGGATCTTTCACATAACATTTGTGAAAAAAAGCTTAAATTTGTCTGTATTATATAATCATTAGCAAAGATCTAAATTTCAGCAAGAAGCTAACCACAAGCTATGTTGAACCAGCTCCAAAACTTTCAACAAATTAATGGTGGTACACATGAATATTCCATACAACAGGTTGAGAGGTTTAGTTCAAAGATGTATGCACAGCTGTAATTTCTGCAGTAAAATGAACCTCTTCTAATTGGTTGTTGTTATTGTAGAGTTTAACGCCATTTTTCAGCACACAAGAGGCTATACATGGCAGCCACTATTATTGGTGGAGGAAGAACCCCGGGAAAACACCCGGTAACAACCACTGACCCATGAGAAGCAGCTGGTAAGTTTTCTCACATAACTACAATAGCCGAATCTTAGACTCAAACCCATGCAGAAAGAGGTGAGATGGTAGTGATCCGTAACGGAAATTGCTTCAGACCACTCGCCCCCCCCCCTCTAATTGGTAAGATATGGTGCATGTTGCATTTCTCCATCTTTATAATTGTCTGTATATAGGTTTATATACTGATTGACTAAAATTGTATTTATTGATAAAAAAGAGATATTGGGTGTTTTTAAAAATTTACTAAGGTTGGGACCAAAATGCTGGACAGATGGACAAACATTGTGACTACCATGTGTCCAACACTTTGTGACATCTTTAACAGGCATGGCAGTAAACTGCTAAATTTTTACCCAAAAAAAGCGGAATCTTCATCTTGAGAAATAAAACGAGAGATATAAAAAAGAAATAAAAGTCCAGTTTGCTTATACAAATACAATACAAATTATGTGCATCACAAATATTACAACCATCTCCCTGACAAATGGGACACCTCCCATACATTTACAAATCAATAGTTACATTCCAAGACTTCATACAGAAGCAACAGTTTAGATAAATGGAAAACATGAATAAACAGTATTTTATCAAAATTAAATCAACAACACATACCTGTTTCTATTCATGTTACTAAAAGGAGGATGGCGACTGCCAGAATTTTGGTGGCTTAACTTCACACTGGTTGCTTGATAGCCATTCATTGCCAGCACCTATAGAATTGAAAGCAATATTTTACTACAAAAACAGAATAAAAAATCTCCATTTCATGGTATTGGTTACAAACAAAACACATCTATAACATATTTAGACTATTTTCAAATGATTACATTTACACTTGGCAACAATAAAATGCCATATTCCTTTTCAACATCACTATAAAAAAGTGATCTTCTGTTTGTCACAGATAATGCAGTATCTTTCACAATACCTGGATCATGCAATGTTCTGCAAAGTCTATGGATTTAAATATGTAGTTAAATATATAGTCCACGAAATAGTGTTCAAGGGATGCAAAAAGCTAAATGCTTTATCTATGGAGTTGGTTATAAGAACTTGCAAGTTATTAGTATAGGAAATGTCAAGGCTGCAAGGTCACAACCTTACTTATGGCCTATTAAGTAAGTGCTTTCTAATCATGTAGAGCTAAGCAATAATGTGGTTTGTATTACATCACTATTACATTTTCTATATAGTTTTGGCAAAACATGTTTGTAAAGAATTCAAAATCAGATATTTATATTGATGTTTGATTCTGTGAACACATGACCAGCCATGCAAGAATGTCAGTGAAAACATCACAACAGCTATAGAATGTATGTGCGATGAGTAAATACAATTGGAGTTTCCACAGCTGCATCCTGAAAATGCAATCCATTCCATGCATCAACATAAAACATACTGAAAATGCAATCCATTCCAAGCAATCCACAACATACTGAAATTTAATCCATTCCAAACATCCACAACAAAATGTATTCCATTTCAAGCATCCACATCAACATAAATGTAATCCATTCCAAGCATCCACATCAACACACTGAAAATGTAATCCATTCAATGTATACACATCAACATACTGAAAATGCAATCCATTCAATGTATAAACATCAACACACTGAAAATGTAATCCATTCAATGTATACACATCAACACACTGAAAATGCAATCCATTCAATGTATACACATCAACATACTGAAAATGCAATCCATTCAATGTATACACATCAACACACTGAAAATGTAATCCATTCCATGTATCCACATCAACATACTGAAAATGTAATCCATTCCATGTATCCACATCAACATACTGAAAATGTAATCCATTCCATGTATCCACATCAACACACTGAAAATGCAATCCATTCAATGTATAAACATCAACACACTGAAAATGTAATCCATTCAATGTATACACATCAACACACTGAAAATGCAATCCATTCAATGTATACACATCAACATACTGAAAATGCAATCCATTCAATGTATACACATCAACATACTGAAAATGCAATCCATTCAATGTATACACATCAACACACTGAAAATGTAATCCATTCCATGTATCCACATCAACATACTGAAAATGTAATCCATTCCATGTATCCACATCAACATACTGAAAATGTAATCCATTCCATGTATCCACATCAACACACTGAAAATGCAATCCATTCAATGTATAAACATCAACACACTGAAAATGTAATCCATTCAATGTATACACATCAACACACTGAAAATGCAATCCATTCAATGTATACACATCAACATACTGAAAATGCAATCCATTCAATGTATACACATCAACACACTGAAAATGTAATCCATTCCATGTATCCACATCAACATACTGAAAATGTAATCCATTCCATGTATCCACATCAACACACTGAAAATGCAATCCATTCCAAGCATCCACATCAACACTGAAAATGCAATTCATTTAATGTATACACATCAACATACTGAAAATTTAATCCATTACAAGCATCCACATCAACATAATGATGATGTAATCCATTCCATGTATACACATCAACACACTGAATATGTAATCCATTCCATGTATCCACATCAACATAATGAAAATGCAATCCATTCCATGTATCCACATCAACATAATGAAAATGCAATCCATTCCATGTATCCACATCAATATTATTGACAATGTAATCCAGTCCAAGCATCCACAGTTAATGCCATAATGAAGATGCACTTTCTGTGCATCAATATAGCAAATGCATGATGAAGGTAAAAACTGAGCTCCCAAAGTGAATGCCATACATGATGAAATGTAGTCTGAACAGCCAGTGAATGTCATAATAAAGATGAAGTCTGAAAAGCCACAGAAAATGCCATAATAAAGATGTAGTCTGAACAGCCAGAGAGAATGCCATAATAAAGATGTAGCCTGAACAGCCAGAGAGAATGCCTTAAGGAAAATGTACAGTCTGAACAGCCACAGAGAATGCCATAATAAAGATGTAGCCTGAACAGCCAGAGAGAATGCCTTAAGGAAGATGTACAGTCTGAACAGCCACAGAGAATGCCATAATAAAAATGTAGCCTGAACAGCCAAAGAATGCCATAATAAAGATGTAGCCTGAACAGCCAGAGAGAATGCCATAATAAAGATGTAGCCTGAACAGCCAGAGAGAATGCCTTAAGGAAGACGTACAGTCTGAACAGCCACAGAGAATGCCATAATAAAGATGTAGCCTGAACAGCCAAAGAATGCCACAATAAAGATGTAGCCTGAACAGCCAGAGAGAATGCCATAAGGAAGATGTACAGTCTGAACAGCCACAGATTTTCTGCTTAAATGTTGATGATAAGGTTTAACGCCATTTTTCACTGGCCAAATCCTAGACTCAAACCCATGCAGACTGAGGCGAGATGGCAGTGATCTGTAACAGAGC
Organism: Unio pictorum; assembly: GCA_030141615.1. Lineage (NCBI taxonomy): Eukaryota > Metazoa > Mollusca > Bivalvia > Unionida > Unionidae > Unio > Unio pictorum. Next base: position 7,051,554 of record JARLTB010000064.1, on the reverse strand, counting down.
GCTTCAGACCACTCGGGGTCTCCTGCTTAAATGCAAACAGGCACTAGATTATGGTAGTTGATCTAGAATTCATGTCCTTCCATTATCAAATTGTGCTATGTTGATATTAAGTCAAGTAACAGGTCTTGTTACAATCAATGCTAACTAACTGTATAATCTTTTAATGCCAGGTTTTTTTAAATGGTAGATGGATGGGTGTGGATTCATAAATTTAGTGTGCATTTGTGCAATCATGCATGCTTTTGAAAATATACATGCTGTGCACAAATTTAAACAAATGAAAACATGGAATATGGTAGAAAGGGAGCTGTTTCAAAGCTTTTCACTTACAAGACTTACCAAACTTGGGTCCAACATAGGGGTAGTGGGTGTTGTTTGCCAGGTCTGAAACAGTGGATTTGGGGGTGGATAGAATGGTATTGTCTGGAAAAAGAGAAAATGTACATAAAATGCATGCGAGAAAATACTGTGAATAACAATGAAATTCAATCAAGTCTTGAATTATAACCATCCACATAGACAAAATTTGTATATTCCTTACTGGGCCATGATGCTCAAACCCACGACAGATCACAATATTTCCACAAAAGTTGAGGTTTTGACAAATATTCTGCTCCACCCAGACTGCAATAAACATCTTTCTAACTTTATACCATTATTCTGGATCTAAGATCCAGTGATTATTGCTACGAAAAATAATTCACCTGTCTATGTACAGTCATTAACTTGCCCTGTTATTTAATTTAGTCAAATCTTAATATGTGCACATCTAATGGAACTTTGATGTCCTTGCAATGCAATTAACGCAACACCTCTTCTTCATACCTTGGATATGCCAACTAATGTTTTTTCATTTAGTTTCTTGGTAGTGCATCTTATTTTAATATTTTGATATACTGTGGGACACTGGGCAGGAATGCAAATGGTTGAATATATACAAAAATTAATGCCTACCTGTTGATTATTGATATACTGTGGGACACTGGGCAGGAATGCAAATGGTTGAGAGTATGAGAAAGGCTGTTGATGCTGCTGTGGTTGTTGCTGTTGCTGAGCCTGCTCCTGTTGTGACTGTGATGTGGTTGGTTGTTGCTGGGGATGTGGAGGCTGCTGATGGTGGTGCTGGAACTGGTATTGATGGTACTGCTTATTTCGAGGGACATATGTAGATCGGATCAGAGGCTTGGCCTTTATTCTTGCCTTAAAAAAAAAAGTATGAAAAATTACTTGCATCATCTACATACCATTCCAACTGAATGTAGTTCTCTGACAGGATATATAGATGATTACATGATAGTGATCTGTCATTTTGCACACATCTAAAAATTCTGAGGGCTACTTTACGTCTGCAATTGCTTTCCGGTATACTTTAGGTCAACTTCTTATATTATCAGCACCAACCCCAACCCGACCCCCAACCCCCCGCTATTCCAGCGCAAGATCAAAGAAAAAAATGCAAATAGTTTGCATACTATAACTGCACTCGAACACTCTTGCAAAAGAAATTACATTCATACATGCCAACCCCTAACGAGGAAATGGTGTAATCCATGTGGTCAATAAGCGGAATCCAGGCAGAAAAAGTGGAATCCACATAACATGCTAAAATTTCAATAAACAACGATTATTTGCCCTTCTCGTCTTTTAACATCCTTTACTGTTTAAGTTTTCATATGTAGCACTTTTAGCTTTACACACATTGACTAGAAACCATCTTAAGGCTTTTAGCGCTAAATTTTAAAATTCTTTACACATGGCTGGAAATGGATGTCACGTGATGCTGCACTCTTCTCTTAATATTTAGAGGATTGTTATATTTTGTTTCGGGTTTTTTTTTCAGTTGCCTTTTTCTAATTTATCTGGGAAATTTTTGAAATTTCTCTGGGGCCATGGTCATGGGACATAAGAAATAATCATGATGGGGTATTTATTGGTGTCCAAAATGTAGCTAACCACATGAGGTGCACAGTACATATCCGGTGGTATTACACATCATTGACAAAAATTGTTCTGATTAATTACATTACTGAAAGATTTCTAGGATTAATTTGTGAAAACGCAAGGTTTGAACTCCACCATACTTGTACTAAGCAAACAAAAACTTTTACTAATGGACTAATTCAACAATTACTTTCAGAACAGTTTTTGCCTATGAGCAATTGCAGGCAGCAATGGTCTGCCTAGGAAGAACTACAATCAGAACAGTTTTGCCTAGGAACGATTGCTTACAGAACACTTTTTTTTGCCTGGAACATTGACAAGAATCCCGATGAATGTTTGAAACCCTATGAATGTTTGAAACACAATCTAAACACTGATGCTGCCTTGCAAAAAAACGAGCTAATTCTTACATCAGATTACTTGTTGTACAAGCGATGCACAGAAAGCACTTACCATTATAGGTTTTCCAAGGAAAGTTTTGACAACCTCTCTTAGGTACTGGTAGGCCACCTGAGCTTTTGCATCCGAGTCAAAGGTCACATACCAGTTGTCATTGTGGGCAAACTCACAGCTGACAAACTTTGGGCAGTCTTCACCTGAGAAGAGCTTTTCCACATCCTGTAGATAGAGCAGTAAGGCCTTATGTTCTGTTCAGTGGAATGATCAATTAACTGATTACCTATTCTTTTAGTGACATTGGTGGTAAAATAAATTAAGGTCTGTACCATTCCCACAGTGCTGGAATTGAGGCTACTTTACTGATGCAGCAAATGACCTCTTGGTCATCCTGTATCAAAGATAAATTACAAGAATACAAGTGTGACAGAAAGTATTGAAAACAGCTGTTTATTATGCATCTCATCATTTCATTCCCTTTTTTTGTTTGTGGTTGGGAACCATGGTCATCTCCTGAATGACTTGGTTCAGTTAGGAAAAATATCATTAAGTAAAGTTAAAACAGATTTAAAGATCAAATTAGTGTTACTACTTCTAAATCTTTTTCAATTAAAATATTTCCCAAACTAAAGAACTTCTCTTGCACTATACACTAATTGCTGAATATGACCTTGGTCATTTCAATGTCAGATGACCTTCGTTACTGCAAGGTTAAGTTCATAACAGTACATACCTCTATTGGTGTGGAATCTGGGATTTCTCTCAGAATAACAATACAGCGATTGTGGTTCAGCCGAACTTTCTCTCCCTTCTCGTCCACTTGTGCATTATTACATTCTGGACAGCAAAAGGAAAAAATTGATTATAGGGGTAGTTATACTGCAAACTTTTGAAAATATACTTTGCATAATTTCCATTACAAATGCAAGCATTTTAACCAATACAAATCTAACAACTACAAGTACATTGTTAGAAATGCAGACTCTAGGTAAAAGAAATATGAACTGGCCAAGTCATAGTCTTCAATAAGAATATTTCAGAATCTGGAAATGTTGCTTGCAATGTGCAAATGTAACATCTGAATTGGACAAAATGTTTTTTTTAAAAGTAAAGTTCAGACTCAAGTGGTACATAACTCAAGGTCCCAAAACCTGCCACACTTTCATACAAATACAAAATTATTTTTCCAAAGGTCTCACTGCTGGATTATATTATTGCACCAATTCAGGGACTTGTGAGCTTATGGATGGTTTCATAAAAAAGTTGCTTAGAAACAAACATTTCTCCTAATCCGTGTTACCTCGTAGAACGTCCAGTATCAACTGTGTATCAGAGGTGAGACGGTGAATCTGCTCCAGATTTGCAACCGTGGTGATGGGGACATACTGATCTGCGTCCATCTGTGACTGCATGTACGCATCAATCGACAGGTTCTCTCTGTAAGGAAAGATTACTCTATATTTAATTCTGTATTGCATAAGCTTAACAGCATACATCCAGTTACAATATGGCATAGAGTTACAGGCAGTTCGCAGCAACACCAAGTGCTATACATGTATTTTTAAGCTAAAATCATGTACCCTGCTTTGTCAGAGGAATCTGCAATGGCAGATCAGACTAAACTCTTGCACTGCCCTGGTGTTTTGTGCATTCACATTATAATGTAGTATACTACACTGCTCCAATGGAGTGATTTTATGACAAAGCACTGTTATCATGTACTTCATTATAAAACAGTCTCAATATAAAGCTGCAAAATGAGAGAATACTGCATCCGATATTTATTATACATGGCAAGGCATTAAACTACATCACTCTGATGGACAGATTAATTTAACTTGCACTATAAAACATTATACCAAAACAGCTCCGATGGACAGATTAATTTAACTTGCACGATAAAACAGTATGCCAAATGGCTCCGATGGACAGATTAATCTAACTTGCACTATAAAACATTATACCAAAACAGCTCCGATGGACAGATTAATTTAACTTGCACGATAAAACAGTATGCCAAATGGCTCCGATGGACAGATTAATCTAACTTGCACTATAAAACATAATACCAAAACAGCTCCGATGGACAGATTAATTTAACTAGCTCTATAAAACAGTATATCAAATGGCTCCGATGGACAGCACTATAATGAGGGAGTAATGAATAATGTATTTCCTTATAATGCAGTCTCGCTATATAGTGGTATACAATGCAGCTTCAGCAGTGTTAAAATGACTAATGTATATACCACACTTCAACTGACAAGAGTTATAACGAGGGAGCAATGAATAATGTACTTCCTTATAAGGCAGTCTCTATATTATGTGGGTCCAATAGTGTTAAAATTAGAGTAATGTATCATGTACTTTATTATAAGACAGTATACCACACAACTCCAATGGTGTGTTATAATAAGGGAATCATGTTACATGTAATTATTACAAGGCAGTCTCACTGTAAGAGAGCATTATACTGCATTTCATTACTAAACGAATGTGCCCTGCTCACAAAGTCGTTTTATGTTGTTGTCGTAGGGTTTAACGCCATTTTTCAGCACACAATAGGCTATACATGGCGGCCAGTATTAATGGTGGAGGAAGTACACTGGAAAACCTTGGAAAGAACCACCAACCCACAGGAAGCCACTGGCAAGCTTTCTCACATCCCCACACTGGCCGAATCCGAGACTCGAACCCACACAGACTGAGGTGAGATGGCAGTGATCTGTAACGGAGAGTGCTTTAGACCACTCGGGGCTCCTCAAAGTAGTTTTAAAGTATTCAAAAAGGCATTATTAACATTGCAACAATTAAGACCTGATCACAACATAGCCAAATTTACCAATATGATTAAAGTGAGTGGCACAATCACCTCATGTTTATAGTTCTTTCTGTAAGCAAAAGCATGGCTACAATACTGACCAATCAGTCTCAACTACCTCGACCTTTGGAAAAGGTATGAATCAGATATGATGCGCATAAACCATTACATGTATTTTCTTATTTGACTGTTACATCTGACCTTCAGACTCCAAAATCAAAAGGTGTCCTTATTAACTCATGCAAACCATCCAACAATTGGGTAAAGGACTGAGAACAAAAAGTTAATATGCAACACCTACATTTCTTTGAGCCACAATGACTCCATCCTCCGACCTTTAGATCCCAAAATCAACAAGCCTCTTCCCTACCTTAAGTACAAGACAAGCTTGGATACATGATTTAAAAATTAATTTATAACACAAAAACTTTTTATTCTTTCAGAAAGAGACCTGGATATTATTTACCCCAAAATCAAAAGGCCTCTTTCTTACCCAATGTGTAAATCCTCCACTAATACTGTTGCTGGTTGATATAGAGAAATGAATGTGTGGAAACTAATTTTTCTTCTTTCAATCCCAATAGCTCAGACATTGTGACTTTCTAATCGTAACTGACATTTAACACCCCCAAAGTAAATGCAAACCAAAAAATATGGTCCTGATCAGAATGTAGTACATGTACTAATATTATTGCATGGTGGCCATTTTACCTTCTTTCCAACCTGAACTATTAACCCTCAAAACAAAGTGCAAGCTATCCACAATATTTGGCCCAGGTCTGTGATGCAGAACTAGTGTTGCTAAACAGAAACCATTTCCTTCTTCAAGCAACAGTGACCGACCTTTTAGTCCTTATCTGATAAGCTTCTTTCTTTTATCAAGCAGAACTTATCAGAATAGTTGGTGATGACTGTTGCAAGAGAACTGGAGTTGTAAGGAAGAGGTCAAATATACAAACTAATGGACTGAGTCACAGTGTAAAATGCTCTATTAATTACAGTGTGTGTATAGGAACTGATGGATGAAAATAACAATATTCATTACATTCTTACTTATACAGGTGAAAGTTATTCTTGACCAAGTCTATATGAAATATAAACAGTGATCAGACTGCATCATACAACCAGAAGGGGGAAGTCTGTTCCAATCCTGCAGTGACTGCTAGTGTCCCTGGCCAAGGTAATGAACTTAACTCTTCTGGTCTGAGCAAAATATAAACTTTGATGTTGTTGCGCCATAAAACTTCACCAAATCTCCAAACCTTCACGTCTTCTTGATATTAAACCATATTTTCACTTAGTTTTCATTCCACATTGTCCTACAAATGTCATTCAACAGAAACAGAAACAAAATTCCTAATTCAAAGGCCAAAATTCCAAGTTAAAAAAAAAAAGAGAAAAGAGAGTGAAAACTTGCTTAAACTTTGATCAAGATTGAAAATGAAACTTTTATGTTAAGTCTCCAATCAAACCTTTTAAAATTTGTATGCTGCACATTTCTAAGCAGGAAAGAAATTCCTGAAATAAACAACTTCCGTGAATATGGGGGGGGGGGATGCAAGGGGGATAATTAAAGTTGTCCTTACAACAGAAAAACGTACCTGGAGAAATAGGATTCCAGCTGATCCTTGAGCATCTGTCGCAACTGATCATCTGGTATTGGCCCATCTATAGGGACTTCTCCATCTGAAAATCAAGATTCAATTACAGATTGCTTCATGAACTCCTGTTAACATGAGAGCACTTCATCTGAAGTGGGCAAATATTATGTCATCATAATTGATCAATCTAATAATTATAAATCATTTAAAATGTCTATTTTGTGTTTTTTCTTTGCATGAAAAGCCACACAAAAAATGATTACCATATTTACTGTTAAATTCTTCTCTTTGACAACTTGTACCACACTAGCAGTACAGAACAAATAGTCTAGAAATGCATATGGTACAGAGGGAATTGATCAACTTATAGGAGGGCCCATGAGAATCTGGTTTAGCTCTAAAATGGGGGGAAGTGGAGGCCTTACAAGGTGAGTATATATGCAGTATCCATCCTTTTTCCAGGTTTGCCACTTAGTGAAACTGCTTTATTTACTAAAGATAAAATGATGCCAAGTACGATGTGACTGGAAGGAATTTTGCACAGATTCAAGTCCCAGAAAAACTAGCAATTTTAAGCTGTTACTAGACAAGAATAAAAATATTTTGTCAGACAGATCTAGGCATACTTTTTTGTCAGATCTAAAGGTACTTTCATCTGATACTATTAAAAGTAGTCTTTTTTCCCCCACTTTTGTAATTTGTCTTGAACAATTACTTCCCCCATTTAATGAATTTCTACTCTTGCTAACATGGCCAAAGTATTAGAGCTTTGTCAAACCCAAATTTGAAATGGCTAAAGGTTCAAGTTGGTCACTTTATAACTAAACTGTGATATACCTAAAGCACTGGTGGTCCCAGAGTTGGAAGAAAAGATTTATTGATGCTGCCATTACATTACCAATATGTCTACAAATTTGGGGTAGTTTAAGTGAAAAATGACCCAGGACCAAGAAAATAACCTTTGAAGAAAACTAGATAGTGGCCGAGACTAAAGGCAGTTCTGGTACCATGGTTTTCAAAAATGCTCTGGTCGCACTCCCTGTTGACACATGTATATAACTTTCAATTCTCTAACACAGAACCTTAACAGAACATCTATTTCTGACTCCTGACCATTACCTATAACGGCCACAGTCTCACTGGGAATGATATCCTGACTGTCACCATAGTCTGTTGTGTATTCAGTCTCCTGCATTGGGATGGGTGGTGATTCTTCTGGCATAGGAGGTGAGAATGTTTCTGTTGCATCGAGTTTGTCACCCAGGTCGCCATTCATATACTGGTAATCTGCAATAAACATACAATGTATAAAGGTCAAATAAAGAGTGGGACCTTTGTTAGTATTGCTTATTTATTCCAAATCAATTGTTACTAATATATAATTGAATAAAAATAGGTTAAGTAAAATTATGTGCAGAAATGATACATCTAGAACTTTGAGGTGGGGTAGCTTTCCCTCCCTCTTGCACAAGGATATGAAGCAATAACAAGTGGCAAAATACAAAATTACTATTTTATTTTATGCTTCAAAAGCTATTTTAAATTCTTGCCATTATCTCAATCCTCATTATCTTAATCCTCTGCAAACAATCAATTAATCTGATTCAATGCCTACTAAGGTAAATCTCAAATCCAACTGCGAAATGCACAGACCCAGATCTGGCGTCATGTACTGAACCAGAATATCTGCTTGTATTCTGCTAACTGTGATCATGTATATTGTCCATACCTGTATTGTTGAAGAGGCCAGCGGTTTCCCATTGGCTGCCATCAACTCCAGCTGACGCTGCTCCTGCTGACGCGGCAGTTTGGGTCTTGTGACTGAGAAATTCTGTAGCATTTGGGTTTAGGCCTGGACTTTTTGCAGTGACCTGTCAAATTAAAGAAATTTGAATAATTATCTATATAATTCAGATCATTTTCATGAACAAAATTTCAACTGCTGCCATATTTCACAGGATGTAACAATCCTTAAAATAATGGATAGGCTAATTAAAATATCATCATAGTATTTTTATTTTTTTTAAAATAATAATTTGGAAAACTGAATATTTATCCAAAATATGAGATCAGCAATTTTAAAGGTTTTTCCCAGATCAGGGACAAGCTTACACAATCGTCTAACTTTACCACCTATTTCCTGGTAGCATGGAAGTAGATAAGAGTTGGTAGTTCAGGGTCACAATTTGAATTCCTCCTTGCTATATAGACATATTTTTGTTTGATCCTAATGTAACAAGATAAATTATATAATGAAATGTGATTACTTTATGTATTTATGCTTGGAATGACAGTTCCAAACAAATATGTTGCCTCTGAGAAGAGTCTGACTGGTATGTCCCCCTACTTCCGCCCACAAGACATTGTTCAGTCAACACATTTTCCCCAATTGTTTAGGTACCATATATACCTGCCTATGAGATGGGTAAAACTACAAGACTATACAAACCAAAATCTGCCATCCCATAATGCATCAGCAAATCTGGCTCTGCAATTTGTTAGGAGTAACCAGTAAATCGGCATACACCATGATCAGCAGGTGCATTATGCCACAACAGATCAGACTGTTGTTTGCCGTTTGACATAACGTATGAGGCAGTGCACTCTGAACACAAAACACAAGAAAAGTCATATAAAAGTTTATATAGACTTTTCAAAACAATATAATTGAACAATTTCCTATGGGTCTCTGTTAGGAACATTACCTCAGTTCCTAGAGTTTTTTAACTGTACTGTGTAGTGGTTTGTCAATACTTTGAAAATCCTTAATGAAAATATGCATGGTTTAGGTCTTATCAAAAGATAAGATGCCCTCCTTCCGCCCACAAGGAAAGCAAACCGAAAAACAAATTAGCCACAGAATTCTGAATGATGAATTCAAAAACTTTCCCCAAACTTCCAAATACCATAAACCAAGACCTATTTTTGCGAACATTTTTTTAATACAGGTTTTATGTTATATGAGAAAACAATGAATGCAAAATACTACAATATTGTTTAAAGATGAAATGAAACAATGGGTCATCACAAGAAAGAAACCAGAAAAACTCCAAATCTGAAAACCATGAACAATTTTGTGATTATCGAAAGAAATTAAAATGTTTTTAGTTTAGGTTTATTTAAGTTTTCAAATACTTTTAAAGACCTCTGGGTAGTCTGTCCGATTTTCACAAACTTTCAAGGCTTTGAAAATGCTACTACCTTCAAAGACTGTATAAACCCTGACTTGCTATTACTGGTATTAGAACCAGATCAAATTAACTTGTCACACTGGACCCTGAAGTGCTAGCTAATTAACTGTAATGACTTAAAAAAAACACCCAACAAGTCAGATTTTTTTAAATGGCCAAATTGATGGATGAAATTCAGTTTTCTGAAAGAAAATATTGTTATAAGAAATATCCCAACTGAAAACAAGCCAGGCAAGAAAAATAACACTAAAACTGGAGCCATAGCAAATTAAGTTGATGAAAAACAAATTGGGTGTTGATGCTACAACTAGTTACATGATAGTTGATCATGTTGCAAATCCTCAATTGACCATATTAAATTTCACAAATATCTACCACTTTAATGTTCACTCAGTGTATCCCCCTAGGGATGCAAGTAAAAAATCCCCTAGGTGTCAAAACTGGAGGTCAGACTGAGTAAAAAACAAACTGATATCAAAAATGGGGGTTAAATAATTAAAAAAAATTGGGGCACACTGTACAGTTATGGGAAAAATATATATAACATGAGAGCAAAAACAGAATTTCAGACTCCATGGTGATTGTGTGTGCATATAAACATACACATATACACATGCTTTCATGCACACACAAATATATATTACAATACAATTACCTCATTTTCAATATCCTCCTCCGTCTCGTAATACCAGTAGTCCAGCTTTTGTTTAACACACAAAACACAGGAATTGGAAGCATAATAATATACATCTCCTGGAAACATCTATGTTAAAAAACCACCCCACTATAAAGTGACGAAATACCACACAATGTTTCTGTTCCCTTTAGTTTTGTGGCACTAGTCTTCAATATACCTTTCTGCATAAACTGAACACTTGGTCGCTTCAACGAAAACACCTGGTAAGAAACGTTAAAGCGCATAAAGATGGTTCTCCACTAGCAAGCCTGTCATCATATTATTTCATTAATTCACCTCACATTCATTTGTTGCTCATCTCCACTATGAAATTGCCAACATAAGAAGTGATAAATCAGTCACCTGTCGGACTTGACCCACTTGCTGGTTAAATAGTGGCTGACAAGATATCAAGCTGACAGAGGATGACAAGATACTTGAATGGATAGGCACATGATACATGCAGGTAAAAAATATTCCAAATAAGGCATACAGGCAGTCCAAATGATATTTGACAGAAAAGTTCTCATTCTGTCCACATAAAAGTATTCCAACTATGTAACAAAGAAATTCCAAATTAACCGGATCTTACTTAATATGCGACAATATCAAAAGTGCTTTTAAAACAGTCTAAACAGTTAGTCATCAGTGTGTGAAACTACATAAGAGAAAAGTACAAGAAAAATCATCAGCTTTGTTTCCTTAGCATTCACAAACTTCCAAAACTTCTTGGAACTACTATTACATTATATAAGTTTTAAAAATCATCAATACCTTCTATCCCATTAATGGATTAATATTATAAATTGATTAACACATGCCTTTTAACAATTTCAGTTAGCAACTACCAATAATTTTCATTGAATCAACACAAAAACAATACTCTACTTGGGCTGGCTGTACACACAATGGCTGTTAAAATACTGCATACATTAAGCTATCAAATCTACACAACTTCTAATTTTAGAAACCAGGATTTCCCCAGGAAATCCATCCCTTGCTATATCCTAGATCCTGTTTCATATTAAATAGCCTTCTCAGCAAAAAGGTTTTCCCATTCATGCAACTCTTCATACCACTACCCTCTAATGAAAGAATACCAGTGATTAATCTACAATTTCATCCCAACGAGTCACAGGACTCGCATATATTCAAATAATGAGTCCCACTCAAATGTAACGAGCACAATGATTCTGCAAACACATTGAGATACATTAATATACATATCAAAAGGGAAAACTGAGTTAAAATGATTACATATTTAATGAACAGTCTCTTGTTGTATGTCTCTGATACATACGTCATATGTTTGGATTGACTAAAAAGGCATACACGTTGTAAACTTTCGCGCTAATATTTTGAATCGGAAACTGTTATGATTAGAATGCTATTAATTTGAGAACTTAAAATGTTTGTGGTGTTTTGAATATTCATTATCAAATTAAATGAAATTTAAAATACAAGAAATTTTGGTAAAGATGCATCTTTCATTGTGCTCATTTTTCTATCTTTTTCGTAACATAACAGCAAAACAGAATCATGTTCTGAATTAAATTTATGTTAAATTATTGCAATTATGCAATTTTCTACCATTTTATCTGTATAAATTTATTTGTAACAAATACATTCAATATGAGAATATCTCTCGTTTTGCTTGAGAATTAAGTTTGAGACCAAGCATACAGCTCTACTATACTCCTTTCTTTCTCCCGTTTTTCCTAACCATTATAACTTTGGAAAACATTTATCTTGTTCACAAAATAATCCAAATTTTATTATAAAACAAATTATATAAGAATTGTCAAAATATATGTTACAAATAAATACTTGTCAGTTGTATTTTAAAATTGGGCCAAATTGTCTTTGGTTGGGCCGAATCTTATTTTCGGTCCAAATTGGGCCGAATTGTCTATAAGCTGTTTTTAACCACTTCGGCTGAAACTGTTGAATTCTTGGTAATTTATGTATTACGCTGGAGGCTGAGCACACGTTTGCATCCTGAACATCAGATGACGAAACCAAATGATGCTGATCAGTGGAATTTGAATCATTAAACAAAATATCCAATGTGCTTAGGGTCAATTTTCACCATCTTCTTTGGAGACATTTTAACTGGAAACATGAGGGGAACTGATGACATCCCATAATAGTATACTGTTAAGGAGTGAGTACCACATGACTAGTGCAGAGATAATATCTGCCTTGTGAAAAGAAAGTCCTGTTAAACAAAATTCACAGTAAGCACGATGTTGGTCCTTTAAAATTTCTTGCATCCAAAGGAATGCACATATGAACAACTAATGAGTCCCAGCCATTTTTTGTGCGTGCTGAACGCGGGACGCAGGGGTAGATTAATCACTGGAATACATTCATTATTATTAATCCTACAACAACAGCTTCCTGGTAGCCGATGTCTGGAAATATCATTTTCAAATAATTATGTTAAAAAGTAATGATTGCTAATAAACTTTATAAGACAATGAAATACGTTTGGCAGTTGAATATTTTGTGAGATTTAGATTCAGACAAAAGTTTCTGAGATTAAAAATGTCATAGGAAGAGGATGCTGATAGCATTTATGATACAGATTCTTGTAGATCTAGCAGATTTGGAGTGATCATCTAAATTTTGTAAATATTATACAAGTTGCAACAACAGACTTGCACAAATAGAAGAAAAAAAATATATCACTGTACAAACAATTTCATTTGGAATATTTGGTGAAATTTGTGTGGCATTTTATTGGAGATAATAAGAAAACTTAAGGTAACAGTGAATGCATGTCCATAATGTTTACAAAATGTTCCAAACAGGTAAAACCTCCTGGGCACACGCAGCTAGACGCAGCTTAGCGGAGTAGCAGATAATGATAACTCTTTGGGTTGAACTTGTTCATCCCCAGCATTGTTATACACCATCAGTTTAAAGAATTTGGAAAATTAAATTCAATTGAAGTCACCGATTCTTCTTGATATGTACCCCTCCTTCAGGTACGCCCAACATGCTTTTGGGGACAGTAACTTCTGCCAAATTAAGGAGTCCTGGACAACTGGTTTTAAAATCCTAGTGAAACATCTGAATCTATCTAGGAGTTTGGGAAATACATGCAAATTAACAATATGAAACAAAACTAAAACTGCTATCAGAAAAGTATTTGTCTTGCTTTCCCACTAATGTGAACTGAACCAAAACATATCACCCTTTTCTCCATTTTAACCTTTCATAAAAAAAAAAAATTGCTAAACTGAAATGAACTTTTTAAAAATTGGATACAAATATTCATGATATAAAGCTCAGACATTATGTTACATATTATTGCAAATCCACCTGCCATACTTGATTTTGGAAAGCACTTTATCAGTCTATAGCCGGCACCTTCCTGTTAACTGCAATTAACATACCATCTGATAAAAGATAACCATGCATAAACATTAGCATACCACATACCACTAAAAAAATAGAATCGCTGATAAATTGTGTGCATGGAGAAAAAAACAGACTGGTTATTAACTTGATACTTTTATCCCAATGACCATACCACAGGCTTTATATACAATCTATCAAATGTTAATAATGGAATGCATATGTTGCATACATGTACATCAATTATAAATATCTATATTATAACCATGCCATCAGCAATCCATCAAGCTTACAAAGGTGCTAGTGATACATATTAGTATTATTACCCAATCTCATTTCTGGCGATGGTACTGAACAGTGATCCCAAGGTATTTAGTCAGTTTTGATGTTTTACTGACATTAGGCCATAGCTTAACTGGTCAATAGTCAACTGGAATCTTTATTACCATCTCTTCTATCCAGACATTTTATGGTTTTGCAATAGCAATTTCCATTAATGCTGGTTCCTCATAGTAATGATCTCTGTGACCTAGTGAGGCTGCAGGTGTGTGTGTGATTTGGATTTTTAATGCAGGTTTAACAATCTGTCAATCATATCACTAGGATGTCTTCAGGGTGGCAGTTAGTAGTCATGTGTAGCACTGGGGTATCATGCTGCATTTTTTAAAAATCTTTCCTGATCTTACTCCCAACCCAGGCTGAAAATTAATTTGTAATAAATGGATTTAATGCCACCAAGATACTAAGACGAATTATTTTGGTCCAGATACAAAAATTTAACATGTTTTATTTTTTAAAAATTCACATTACTTGGTGTTAATATGTAATATGTAAAACCCAATGCCTGGCAAATAAAAGCAGCCAGAACACGTTTATTAAAGCCACTTTGTTTATGATTAATAATGTTTTCACAATTACCAAGTCTGAGTTGTTTGGACTGCTGCGGCATCCTTTTTTTTTAAATTATATGTTATCCAGTGCCAAGGACCTCCAACTACTGGAAACTTTCAGGCCCTGCTTTATCCTCACTCACTACCCCTATATTCATATCCGCTGTCTTCTTTATCAATCTTTCAAAAGTAAATTCATTTCCTCCAGTTTGAGAAAATAATGGCAATAAATTAAAAATTTAGAAACTAGATTGCCACTGCTCCATTTAACTTTTTCTGAGACTCACCAAACTTAATAATATGCAACAGACACAGTAAATTTCAAATCAGACTGAACTTTGTTCAAATTTATTTCGAAACTGGAGCCAGTCTCGGTGCATAACAGCCACTTAATGTATATGGTTCCCAAAAAATGGCATTAGCAGCCATTCTTGTGGTTTACAGGCAGATCTACTTGTGAGCGTAATTGTGTTTGGAAGTTGAAATAAATTCAATGAATCTCAAGATACCGTTACAAAAAATACATAAACAAAACACATATCAGCCTTTTTATTAGCATCTATATTTGTAATGTACAAGTTGATTTGGCTACAGCACCCCTTCAAAATTGTCAATTTTGGTGGCCCAACATAGCAGGTTGCCCATCATCCTGATAAAATCAGCAGAATAATATATATTAGTGATCTTATCGTCTGCTTGCGACTTTATCGGGAAGCATCCATATTGAATTTAAGTTTCAAAGCTAGTTACATCATTGGCTTTAAGCTACACAAATTTATTTTTAAAAAAGACTCTTTCTTTTTATTTTTAACAGTCAACTTTTGATTGTACCAGAATGGCAGATCAGTCTTAAAATATGTGATTTTTTGGGATGATGGGTGGTAATGACCTTGAACAAACATGCATATCCCATATGTATGTATAGACTTATCTACATATATTTAACAGCTGGTGATTAACAATGCAAGTTCACAGTATTACCATATGACTGCTATCTCGGGACTTCTGATCAAACGAAACACTGACAAAATGGCACATTACATTTCCAGAAATGTCACAACTGGTAATTTCTATTAGCTCAGAATTTAAAAAATGATAATTTGATTTCACATTTAACCCATGTCCTTAAATTGGATCAAAACTTGAATATATTTTTTAAAAAAAGAAAAATACATTTATTGGAGTTTAGGCAGCTCAGTGTAAAGAATAATTTCATTCAACCAATTCATCTAAAACATAGAATACAAAATACAGCGCTTCTGCATGTCTTTGTTTTTTCTAAAATTTCATATGCAACAACGTACAGCACCGTTTAAATGTACAACACACTCTAAATGTACCTTGGTCACTCTTATGTCACCCCTTCTATAAAGCTTCTCTTCTTAATGTTGTTAAGTCAAATTGTCATGGGGACCCTTCTCATTCATGAAAATCTATACATGTTTATTTAACTATTATTTACAAACAATAATGCAAAGAAAAACTGTCAAGATCTACTTACTGTACAACTATAGTATCGTCTGTGAAGAAAAGGTTTTGAATGAAACTTGTAATATACCTCCTTTTCTGTACTTGAACCAAAATGTTCTAGCCAGAAACAACTAATGCCAATAATAATAATAATAATAATAATAATAATAATAATAATAATAATAATTACTAGGCTTAAATTGTTGGAATTTCTCTTACGCACAGTTGTACCAAACTAATTCTAAAAGTATCAATTTGAGTTGATAATCTTCGATTTTTATATATATATAAAATACTGGTAATGGTAATAAATATATCTCTAGCAGACGCCACGGGAAGCTTCTAGAAGAAACAGTTGTTCAAAAGAGAGGAGTGATAAGAAATAACCATACTTTGATGTATCAAAAACAGATGTGCAACGTAAAAAGATATTTTCCAGTACATGTAACCCTGTTTTGAGACCACGTCTTGTATGATCATAATTTTATGACAAATGGGTGGTCTTTCAATAAAGGTTCCACTATGTCAGTTTGTTAAAGATTAATGTGCGCATCAATATCTTCCATACAATGAATCAATGAAAATCCTATTATACACCTACACGTGTTGCACACTGAATATATTTTCACCCACTGCTGCTTCCAAAGAAATAATCCATAGAAACTTGAATGACATTAACAATAATACAGCACTAATAACTGCTTGACCTTTTTGCGATCACAGCACAAATCCTTGCTTGACCCTTCATAAAACTCGACAAAATTTCCAAACACCCACAAGATTAAACTGACCATATGGTATACCCTTCTCCTATTACTATCCATGCATTATAGTCAAGTCCCTAAAAACAATCCCATCATATTTTGCCACATGTAGCATTTTATGTTGTCCAATTTTAGATGACCAGTGCCCACTTTTTTCTGGTGCAACTATGTCCAGTGGGAGGGCAGTGTAGGACCAGGCATGGTTGAGGAAAATAACCATATGGTGACACTCGCGACGATATGCTAGTAGCCTGACCACAAACACACTCGACAGAGAGGACGACAATGACACAAGGCAGAAACTACACGAATATGCTGAGAGCAGAAAAATCAATGGCAGCACAGAAATAGTCAGTTGCCTATCTTTTCCCCAGCATAAGAGTCTCCTACATTATTTCACAACCTGCAAGGCTCCTCTTCAATTAATTGTTGTACAACCTGCAGGAGTGTGGATTAAGGAAAAATGAATTGGTACAAACTCTTGGCATATGACAGTAGTGATTAAAAAGTATGCAAAAATCCAGTATTGTCACCAACCTATTTTGGGAGTTTTGTAAGGCTTAATCTAAGGCACATGTTCATCAGCTTTGCTTCATTAATTCCTTTCCACCTGCTATGCAACTTTTGCAAACAAGCAGAGGCGATAAAGATACATCATACAGAATAGGTTCACCTAAAAAATTTAGTTTGTGTGGTGACGGGGTGGGGTGGGGAATATACATGTGGTATTCCTTTTACCTATGTAAAACTTACCTTCTGTTAATGAACATGCTACATTCTTTCCTGACACAAGTCTTCAGTCCAAGAACATTATTCATTACCCCAACTACATGTACTAACTGAATGTCTTGAATAATAATTATAATAATAAAAGAACATGATCCCAGACAAACACCTTTCATTTCTACAATTTGGAATATTTTCCTGGTTAGACTTGGACCAAGACTGAAGGACAACAGTGAGGGGATGCAGGACCAACTGTGCAATAATTAGTCTGTGTAAGAATTACCTAACTGATTATAATTTTGGTACCCCCACCCCAGCACATTTTAATGGCAGCTCTTATAACATTGATGAATTTGCCTATCTGAGACGCTACTATGTGAACCACTATGTCCAGTAGTTCTTACAAATTCAAGATGACATTTTACATGTTTTAAAATAAAAATAAACTGCTCACAGGGTTAATAAAAGCTAAGCCCTTAATAACGGCATACATCCATTACAGTACAAGAAGATAAATTATAAAGATACTAAAAATTTGAAAAATGTGTACAAGTGAATAACATCTTCAAAATGATAAAGAGCTAATAAACATTACCTTATAAACTACTAAATGTCCTCTGAACTGC
Organism: Unio pictorum; assembly: GCA_030141615.1. Lineage (NCBI taxonomy): Eukaryota > Metazoa > Mollusca > Bivalvia > Unionida > Unionidae > Unio > Unio pictorum. The sequence goes on along the minus strand of JARLTB010000064.1, from coordinate 7,033,089 downwards.
CAGTTGGAGAATGACTTGGCCATTTGTTGGGATGCAACAACTGGATCCAAAACATAAGAGCATGTCTGCTGTGCCATTCAATGAATGTAATATGACAAGGATGTGAAGTGAGAATGATCTTGTTCAAAGAGGAATGCTTTTAAAAGCCCCAGAATGCAACAGCAGCCTTGACCTCATGTGCTTTGATTTCCCTCTTGATAAAAGATAATAAGCTTCCTTACCCAGGTGCTATTCAATAAACCCCAAAATACATGTATATTTTGGTCTGTCCCCAAGCTATGTCCCACAAAAGATAATTGACTCCGATTTTATCTAAAATATACAGAATATCTTTACTTAATCTTTAACCAAATATAATAGCTTGCACCTTCACAAAACACTAATTTTAGTATTAATTGGCAGGTTACATAATACATGTCAAATAGATGTCTGGCTCTTTGTTAAGCCAACATGTATACTCAGACTTGGAAACAGCTGTTCATGCTCCAAACAATATAGGGATTAAATGACTGCTCAACTAAATTATCCAAAGACATTTGATTATGTAAAAGGCCTGTGGTAAAAAGGGGCATGAATAGAATCTTATGTAACCATTTTCAGTAAAAAGCAAACAAAACCTTTGTGCTCAATTTTATCATCAAAAATGGTTAATATTGCACAATAGAATTAGTAATGAATGACCCCTGGCAATGATGAAAAGGGACATTATCTTTGGAAGGAGCAACACTCTATCAGTGATAGCTTGAGGGCAAATAAAACCAATGGCAGGGAGAAACCAGTGTTTGGTTAGTAAACACATGGCTCCAATTACCATAGCTTGCTGGTTACAGAGGTCTTGGTACAGAGAAGGGAAATATGAAAGGCTATTGTGACAAGAAAAGTGCAAGGTGAAGGTGACTACCAGGACACACATAAATGCTACTTGAGGAAATATAATTATAGATTAAAACCTAATCCAACATCAAACCCAACAAGATATCCAGGTCATCAAATCACACACACACACACATCCAACTTCTATACATCATCAAGGTCATAGATCAATTTGACCAAGAAAGTGTATTTGTTATTTGGATTTTAATGCAGCTTTATCAATTTTAAATCATTATAATGTGTGTCTGTGTGATTTCGAGTTTTAACATAGCTTTATCAATTTTTGAGTCCTGTCGATATGATGTCTGCAGTGTGGCAGTTTATAGTGATGTTAAGCACTGGACATCATTCTGCAGACATCATGTCCCACCCATCATTATCCAGACACCAGATCAACCCGTCCTAACCTCAGAGGGAAAGCTGATCATGTATGTATGTAATGTCTTGATGTCTTTTTAAAGCAGTCACCTGGCAAGAAGAGTTATTCTAATTTATGTGGGTTTTTTTAAATATAGGTTGCCAACCATAATACCTGCACCCTCCAAAATTTATCTTTAAAAACTAAAAAAAAACAACCACCTCATACAAACCATTTTTAAAAAACTGCAATAGGAAATATTTTTTCTCCACTTAAGCTAAAAACATTTTTACCAGTCTGCCTACAATTTTTTTTGGCATATGGATCCAGTTACGTCGAGCAAACAAACAAAAAGATGATAAAATGTATAATCTTTCACTGGGTTCATCAACAATATAAAACACTATTTGTTACATCAGAAGGTGTACATTGAAATTTACTGGGATTGTTATTAACAATATAAATGCTGCCTTATCATAAAGAACTTTTCTCAATTAGTCCTTCACTGAAAAACTGGTGAAGTTTTCTAAGCAGAAAATTTGTACTTCCTGCTTTTTTTTGAGGGCAGGAAGGTAAAAATTTTCTTGGATTGCTGGGTTACTACCAACCACTTGCTAGAGACCCAATACACATTGATTCTTATGTGAAAACTTTAAATGTTCTTGCCCAATGAATAAAATCGAGTACTGGTAAAAAGAAGTTTTTCTCACAAAAACCATGAAACTGATATGCATGAGAACTATACAGTATCTGCATATTTTTTTTTAACATTCTGCTTACAACATCATGTCATTTCAGATATAATCATGGCTTTCAAAGTTCTTAAAACAAATTAGTGGTGCATTTAATCACATGACTATTTGACCGTTTTTAAATTTATCAAGCATTATCATTTCAAACAGGCATGGAACTTGCCCCAAAATCATAGTTTATACTGACAGAATTTGTCCCAATGGTATAATTTATATTGGCAGACCAGTCCCAATAGCATAGGTTTTATTGATGGATCAGGCGCAATAACACTCTTTATATCAATGGAATAGGCCATAATTAATCAAGCAATTATGCTTCCAGCAATACACTAATTCAAATTCAAGTGTAGTGCAATTTTAATATTGTTCAATTTTCTTGCAAAGGTATGCCAATACATGGAATTGTTTTATTTAGTAATATATAATTTTTATCATTTCACTCCAGGCAATTTTGCATCCAATATACTGTATGACATTTCAGGAGTTTAATTCCTATAAATGTATCAAATACAAGTTTAAAGATACATATCATTGGAATTTATATAATTTACAAGCCAAAGGTTATATTAACGTGTGTCAATTAAGCTTATCCAAGTAAAACAACTGTCATTCCATTAAATCAAAATGGTTTAATTGAGTAGTGCACAAATTATTGATTATTACCACACTTGTGACACCAGGCATCATGACACATCAACAAATTATTGATTATTACCACACTAGTGACATCGGGCAGCTGATCTGTATTGTGTTTCTTTCACATTTGTTTTTTATTTGCATTGTATTCATGTTCTTAGCTACCATCTCACAAAATGCATTCACATATTTGTATTCATTGCTTTTATCCATTGTTTTCCTTTCATTTAGGGGCCTTGAGTGGGGCAGTGGTCTAAAGCATTCACCATTATGGATTACTGCCATCTCACCTCTGCGCGAGTTTGAGTCTCGGCTCAGACAATGTGTGTTATGTGATAAAGATTGCCAGTAGCTTCTCGTGGGTTGTTGGTTCTCTCCCGGGTTTTCCTGGGTTCTTCTACCATCATTAATCCTGGCCACCATGTATAGCGTATCTTGTGCTGAGAAATGGTGTTAAACCCTATAACTAGTGTTGTTCCGATTATCGATTATAATCTATCATCAGTTGGTTGAGCAGATAATCGATTGTGAACTCCATAATCGATTGTGTGTAAAGGGAGACTACTTTTTAGGTGTATGCAAAGCACTAAGGTTAGTAGAACACCCAGCCACTAAAGTTGACCTGAAATTTATGAATTCCCTTCACAACAACAAATATGAAACCTTATGATTAATAATTAGGAACATATAGTCATTATTACATGGTCAAGTTGTTAAATTGTTGAGTTAATACATTTAAACACATTTTGTTGATTTGTTTCAGTCCAATTGCAACATCTCTTGTAGTATTTACAAACAATGACAAACAAGAAAAACATGTCCTTCTATACTTTAAATTATAGACCCATCACATGTGAATGAAAAAATTTCGGGGGATTGTAGCAGTTTTTCAGTTATATATAACTGATCAGCCATAAAAAGTTGCATTCATTTAACAAAGTTGTAGAACAAAAGTAACACATAATGTAATATTATTGTCAGGTTAAAGTATATATGTCATTAAAGAGATGTCTTCTATACATTTATAAACATATTGAACTCTTGATCAAAGATATAACTGTTTATTAGAAATTAAAATTTGCTCTTAGTAACCGATTATAATCGATCAGTTGGTTAAGGGGAACCGATTATCGATTATGAATTTCTGACAGATTCCCATCACTACCCTATAACAACAACAAATCCTTTCATTTATGTTCATTTGGATCTAAATTAAACACATTTACCCGAATCGGGAATTGTGCTTTCAAGAGTATTGAAGGGAGACAATTGTACAGCTTGTACTTGTCTTAATAAAACTGCACTGCTTTCCCAAGTTGATGGTAGGCAGCAAAATTAGGTGATAGTTTTATCTCAAAACGTTATATTTCATAAAAGAACGATGCATAAAATTAATCTGAATTATTAGCTTTTTAATCCTACAAATCAAACAAAAGCAATAAATTTGTATTTAAATCAGACCGCACAGTAAATTTTTCTATCATTACAAACTGATGTGTACATGCTACTATCCTTTTAACTCGTTTTTCAAGACCTTAGCTAGCAACTGCTATTGTTAACCATTGCCAAAAATCCCAACCTCACAAGTCTAAATGTCTATACAAAAAGTGTAATTCTTTACCCATGTCATTGGACAGCAATTTGTGTAATTTGCTGCACCTTGTCTGGTTTGCAAATCCATCAATGGATGACCACTTGTGAAAGATTCAATGGTTACAAGAATGTTCTTAAAGTATGTATCAATAGATATGAACATTTCTAATTTTAAACAACTAAATTTTATTGTGGTTTTTCGCATTACACCTTGCAAATGTCACGTTTTCCAACTGCCACTTAATACTACTGCATCCAACAGACCAAAAAAAACAACTAAAAACTGAGTGAAACAAGCTATTGCAATCTAGTCAGCTACCATATGTACTCGTATGTACACACTATATAAATCAAGGAAAACTGAAAACAAAGATCCAGATTACCATAGCATAATGTGCAAGCACATTAGGGTCTGTTTTGTTCAAACGATTACTATACAGGACCAGATCTGCCAGTACATCATGTGACACAAGATCTATGAATGTCCATGTTGCAGTTGGACTTGGCTTTTTAAGCTAGTATAAATGGTACATGTATCACAATCCAGATGGATTCAAGCAGAAAGGAAGGAAAGTATGAACAGAAGGCTAAAATTTTATGTCTACAGAGAAATCATAAACTGTCAGTGTTTCCAATTTGCCTTTTTAACGATTTATCTGTAGGTTCAGAAAATATGTAGGTTCAGAAAATCACGTGGCTCATAATCATATCTTTTTCTCTACACATAAGATGACATTCAGGTTTCATCTATACTGTTAAATATAGATTTGATTACAAGCACTTGGAAATTTAAAGTTATTGAATTTTTAATATCATGGTGTTTTCATAGGATTACTATGGTAACTGAATTAATGCAGGGAGTCTTTAACAACAGTCAGCACATGATATCAATGTTCCAAAAGTCAAGACCAACAACTGTTAATTGACACAATCAAATTCTTTATAAGAGTTGCCTCCCTTACAGCATAATTCATGACCCAAATCCAATCACAAACAAGACAGCAAACACTGCTATAATTTCCTTAGTGATAGAGATAAAACCCGACGAAAAATATTTTATTTTTGAGTTCAGCATTATGAGACTGCAAGTCTTTACCATAATCAATATATAAAATTGGCAGCAACTTAAAGCCATGACAGATCGATGAATTAATTTTTTTTACCTCAGGACAAAAGGAATGAGATACTGCACAATGATCTGAAAATCTTAATCGTACTTGAAAATATGATCAGCATAATTTGTAAAGAAAATGAAAGACAAGCTGTATGTTTTCTGTAAATTTCTCTTGTTATTAATAGCTGACAACAGATTTTGGTAATTTAAATAAGCTACAAGGCCTTTGTGCCACAATGTGCTGTCTTATTTGGTAACATGACATTTTTTGAGAAACTACTTGAAGTTTTGTTTCTATTTCCTGACATCATATTGTGAAAACACTACTGAATACATTTCTTGAGTAGCCTTTTGGTGGATTCAAAGTAGATTCATTTAGCTTATGTTCTGCAAGTAGTAGTGTTTTCTGCCATGATGCCTACGCGATGCTGCACCAGAAAACTGTCATAAGGAATTTCTCATGTAATGATTTATCATTTAGAAATTGGTAACTATATGTGATATACCTAAAATGTCACCTAGACATGTACATGATGCACCATCCAGTTATTATCTTTTATCCAGGCAACATTTCATTTTGATAACTTTTACACTTTAGACGTTGTACAAGAGCTAAAAAGTAAGTTTTCATTCTGTTGCAAGTTTGACATTAGGAAGTTGCTTTAAAATGTGATGGACCACATAACACTTTGGTATCAACATGTACACTCACTTGTTTGTCAACAAAGACCTAATCTGCAATTGTAAGAACAGGCAGATCGGAGTCCATGTTCTCTGTACCACTGATTCCGCTTATTAAAAAACGTAAAAACAGATTGACCAGTACCTTATACAACATCAGATCTGGGTCTGTAGAGTATAATATTGGAATTGACATGTGCACATGGTATAATATGAAATTATTCTATTGCTTTTTTTCTTCATATTTTATCAGATACTGCATTATGTACCTTTACAATAGAAGCACAGCACTGATATGTAACCTGCCATCTAGTCCCAATAGATAAATGGCAAATTTAAAATTATATAAGCTTATAAATCCGCAACATGGGCAAGATCTTTATAATGACATAGCAACATTTTCCTTGCTATGACCTTGACCTTGAAGAGGGGACTACACAGGTATGTAAAATACAGTTTTGCAGTGATATCACATTATGTTAAAATATGTTTCAAATGCTGGTCCTAACACAGAAAACAGATTATGATGTTACATTTTCGAATAACAATGCTGTGGCCAGTGAGATATGAATTTAACTAGGCAATAACCTTATACTGCCTTAAAATGCGATTCCCCCCACCCCCGTTAATTTTTAAAATATAGTATAAGCAACCACTTAATGCCTGAAATAAAGCATATGAATACATAGACTTCATTTTAAATTTGTACAAGCAAATCTGATCTGCACACATAAATTCGTGATGCTTGTTTATTTAACTAAATGTATATAACGCAAGCTCAATTGCACAATGTTAACATGTGTCATGATCAACTTTGTCCCTCAGGTCTTTGTAAAAAAAATTTGCTTTCCTTTCTCAAGACTACACAAAAATTATATGTATCCTCCAAGTATTCTGCCATATTAAAAAATTGTTTGTAGTAAACAAATGTCAACAAATCACAGAGTTATCAATACCAGTTGTAAAAGTATATAGCCGTTGTGTAATTTTTGTTGTATGGTTTAACATCATTTTTCAGTACAAGATAGGCTATACATGGCAGCCAGTATTAATGGTGGAGGAAGAACCTGGGGAAACCCTCGGAAAGAATTACCAACCAACAAGAAGCTACTGGCAAGCTTTCATAAACTGACCGAATCTGAGACGTAAGCCATGCAGACAGGTGAGATGGCAGTAATCTGTAACGGAGAGTGATTTTGACCACTCGGGGCCATTGTGTGACCTTGTACACATTCCGTGTTATTTTGCAAGCCATCAATTACAAACATGGATTTCTAGTAAGCTGAAGGAAATATTTCATTGCAGAACAAGCTGCACTGCCAAGTTTTTGATACTGTCTAAGATTTAGAACAAGAAGGCTGATGTTTAGCAAAAGAATCCTCATGCTACTTTTATCTTCTATCTCGAAATTGAATCACAATCTCACACGAGTAGCAGAAGAGAAATAAATTGTAGTCACTTTAATTATTTTTATTTGATTCTTTAATTTCTCCTTCAAGCCTTTAAATTTTCAAATACACGTTTGACCAGAAAATCTAGCAATAAAAAAGAATTCACAAAAATTTGGCGATGCAAAAATGTAAATTCTGACCATGGAACAATCTGCACTTTTGCAACGTCTTATAGGCAATTATTACCAAATATTAAAATACAGAAAAATATAAGCACGTGGTCAGACTTGAGAGAGAAAACAATCATTGTAATTTCATGAATAGGTAACATATTAATGATCAATGGATGTTTATCTGGTGAAATAATGCAATACATTTTAATAAGCAATCCAACTCAACCAATGCGATTCTTTCAATGCCAAAGCCAAATTCAGAACTACACTTTCTTAGAATCTCAGTGTTATATATTTTCAGATCAGCATCATCCTTGATGTTTTTAAACAGCTGCGCCAACACCAATGTACAAAAATACTGGATGCAGTAGCAATCGTTAGTGGTGTTCCATTTCCAGCTTGAAGGCATGTACGAATTTAAATAATCTGATATGTATGAAATAAAAGTGTTAAGGGTTCATATGTGAAAATGATGTGCAGTAGAGGGATTGTAAATGAAGAAAATCTGCCATTTTATTTTGCTATACATGACAAAATCATTGAAAGCCATGTTTGGGAAGAAAAAGAAAAAAAAAACAATGTAGAGTAAATCTTCACAAAAAAATAATAGTTCTTTGAGATCAAAACATAGAAGTCCTGGGAGAAAAAAAAAGGAGAAAAGCACCATCTGGTTCAGAGACCCCTTGAGTTCACGAAAGTGGTGTCTGACTGTGACACACACTCAATTTATAAACTATGTCTGAATTAATTGTAAACAAAACATACCGGTGAAGTATCACATGGCATCTCAGCTTCCCCCGTGGAACCCCGGTCGGATGTCATGAAGGCAGCCGAGTACAGTTCAGACTGGTTTGTCAGCTCCACCTGCAAATGAAAGAGTGGATTATTATTTATGTCATCCTTGGTATTTATATGCACATGTTCAAAATCAAATAGCACAGCAGCTACTGGGAAAAACAACCTCTTACCCGAGTTTGGAAGCAATTTTACTCAAGATAGTCAATTTGGAAATACAAGCAATTTTTAAGGTCAAAAATTAAAATTTCTAACTGCTAATTATATACATTGGAAATATATTTATTAGGATCCATACAGCTGTAGACTTATCTAGACAAGAACTGTAAAACATTGTTGAACCAGACAAAGAACAGAACCGTAGCTAATAGGGTTTGGATATGATAGGGGTAGGGATGCAGAAATCTCGTCTTTAAATTCATTCATAATGGCAATATTTCAAGTTTTATGATATTCCACTTGTGCCACTGGATTTCACCCACATTGATTAAAAAGCAATACCCTCTGAACCCAATGATGGTGTGCAATTTTAATCTTTTTTGGTGTTTTAAAGCAATTATGTTAGAAAGAACTGAATTTACCAAAACTTTGCAGAGATATTTAACAATTGTTTCATCACATACATACAAGCCAACCCCTCATGAAAAAAAACCCTATAATCCAAATAAAACAGGCTAAAATTTCAATAAACAATGATGTATTTGCCCCTCTCATCTTTGAACATCCTTTAACGTTTTCAAAAGTAGCACTTTTAGCTTTACACACACATCAACTAGAATCCATTTAAAAACTTTTAGCGCCAAATATAAAAATTATTTCCACACGGCCTGAAATAGATGTCACATGATGCTGGATGTGAAGACTTGTGTCCTCATATTTAGAGGACTTATTTTTGTTTCATTTTTGTTGTTACCTTTCTTAATTCATTTGTGAAATTTTTGAATGGAGATAACTTTGCTCTCATATATGCATAGACTAAAATAAAATGTACTTTTTGGCGCCAAATTATACCTCTAGACTGTTTCTGCACTAAATATGAATTAGAACAAAGAATCTGCGCGAAAAGATTAAAATTAGAAAACTTTCTGTTCTCTCCCGACTAAGCAGTACAGATGCTATAAATAGAATTTGAGGTCAAAAGTTTGAAAATAAACCAGGTTTGCTATAAATAGAATATGACGAGTTGGACATACTTGGGAAATGTATATAGAAACTATATAGGCAGTAAATTATATATGGAGTGGGGACTGCTTACTGTTACAATAGCAATGTTTAAAACTTTAAATTTAAGATATTCATCATAGTCTAAATTCAAGTACAATACAGGGAGGAATACGATAACCACTTGAATTAGTGAAATTAATGCCATTTTTAAGCACCTGATTGGCTTTTTATGTGGGCACCTGTACATTATGATTAAGAATTTAATTAGAAAAAGACAAACAGGAAGCTATTATAAAGCTTTCCAACATTCGCAGAGTCCCAATACAAACAGACAGAGAAGAAATAGCAGTGATCTCAGATCACTAAGCTATCCAGGGAACCAAAGACCAATTTAAACAAATACTGCATACTTTCCAACACAGCTAAATAGTTTATAAATCATTGGTCAATCATTTGTTTTATATAAAATAATAAATATTAAAAACATTGCTTTGGGACTTGACATTAGAATCAGCAGAAACAAACGGCCCATTTCAGGGTTAAAGGAAACAAATCCCAAGAAGTAAACAAAATTCATGTTAAAGACCTGAACCTGAACATATCTGCCTCCACACATGGAGTTGGAGGAAATATAAAGAAAGAGAATGCTATGAATGTAGCAAGTTTGTTTTGGTCTTCACAAAATACCACATTAAACTTCTCACAAAACCCAGCAAGTAAATACTCAAATCTTGATCTAGAGCTCAGTGATGTCATTTAGGACACCTGTAAATATTAATTAAATTAACGTCTTTGTGTGCGTATGTGTGTAACTGATTTTTTTAAAAATATACATAGGTTTAACAAATGTTTAGTCATATTGCTGTGATATCTCAAGTTGTCAGATTATTTTGACAACCAGCATTGGGGCATGATGCCGCAGACATGTAGCATCACGTCTCATCCAGCCCAGTCAAATTACCCTAACATCAAGCCAACCATAGCTTAACAGAGGCAGCTTCCAGTATCAGTTAAATGTCTTTGGTATGACCTAGCCTGGGTTTGAACTCTCATTGTCCAGAATCCAAGGCAGATGCTCTAAGTCAATGCTTTGAAGACAGAAAATCTAACTGTGATGAACTATAGTTTCTGACTTCTCTTCCAAACACTATAGCAAACAAACTATTACTGGTAACTAAACACTACAGTGGTATTGGCGCAAGTTGGACGGGAAGAACTAGAATGTCCAGACAAAATTCATGGAGAATCATTAACATCCAAAACTTATTGACAAAGACATTATTCAATATTAATTTTAAGGATATTAGGACATTATTGATTTTCCTGCAATTATGAACATCATACACTGATGCTATGAGCTAATGGTTTAACCTCTATCTTGAACCAACTCTTCCCTACAATAAACCAAACCAATGGATAGTCAATGCCTTCAGCTTCATTAATGCTGAAATGAACCGGTCTTTATAAATCAGTATTGTACATATTGAAATGATCTTGCTCAACCTTGACCAAAATCCATGTGCCTGCCGTGATCACAGGCTTTTGCAAAATATTTTCTCATTAATAGGACATAATGGTTTTCAATGTGTTATTGGCAGATTTAGTAGGCATCCCCATTCTTTTTGCTCCGTTTACAAAAGAAAGGAAATAGTTAACTTGATTGTTTAAGAGGAAAATACGAGAATATTTACAGTATCCCCTCATCCCGGATGGTGGCATCCGCCATATTGAATGGCGGCGAAAGCTTTTCCGCTTTAGCCACTTAAAACATGTGCTCGGTACATAAATCACACGTATGCGTGACAAAAACAAACAGACGATTTCTACGCTATAATTATAAAATACACACCACGTATCAATGCAAACAACTGCCAACGCTGCTATTTAATGATAATGCCTGGTACAGAAGGAAAATATGTCCAAGTGTTTGTTGATTCGTAGGCACAGGCACCTGGAGGTCAAATTCTTGATGCAACTCATTACAATTCACTGGAGGGAGAAAAAAGAGATACACAGGAATAACGCAAACATAGTTGTTGCATTTTTTCCATTAGAAAGGCATTCTCTAATATGAAGCTAACTAAGAAATTCTAGACTTATTTCCTCATGTACACGTGACTTTCGGATTTTGCAATCAACAGTATGGCGACGATACAAACCACATAAATAACTCACTTAAATATTCTCATGTTTTTCTTACCTTAACCTACTGTTTCCCGAGAAAATGAGAATAAACAGACTTCTAACTGTTCAAATTTAAAATATCTGTTGCCCTATACCGCTTACAAGGCGAAATCAGTAGGGCTTTCAAAAAGAAGACAGAGCGAAAAGCGGCCTCGTTACAGATATTTTGAGTTGATGTGTAGACGATCGTCACATGGGCCGTCTCATATCCAACATGGCAACCACTGTATGTATCGACATGTACAATACCGTTGGTACTAAATTCTTATATAAACGTGCGTTAATGGGCATTTATGCTTTATTTCTCATACGATCGTGAAGAACAACATAGAAACTTATAATTAATTGGATTATAAATACTTTTTTCTGCACTGGCTATATACTCTCGCGAAGAATTCCGGGAATTGGCGCGAGAAACGTACGATCGTGACGCACTGCGGTTGAGGCGCTTCATGGGTATTGGGGTGATAAGATAATAAGCGATTTTCTGTTCTAAACATAATATTATGATACGTCTACGTTCACTTTTTATAATCTGCATATACATTTTGCTATGCAGATGGAAAACATGTTAAAAAATCCATTTTCATTGTGATAGAGAATAGGTGTGAAAAAAAAAAACTTTATAGTCCTTGAAAGAGCCCCCAGTTAGAGCTTGTGTTCACTGTGCACCTTTTAGGTAGTGCGTAACGCGCTTTACATTCATTCAGAATTCGATGTTGAAAATAACATCAAAAAAATAAATATCAAGATGCAGATGTTTCACACTTTTATAATCTAAAATGTGTATAAGCAGCGTTACGATATGAATTATTGACAAGATATATCCATGCTTATCAGAATGTAGATAGCATTCTTTCAAGGCCATTTATGGTATTCAAATCAATGCACTTGGTACTAATACGAGTTGCCTCCCGTTTATAAGAAGCAAATTAGAATTAGCTCCCACCAATTAGAAAGAGAGACTAGCTAGCTCATACAGGAAAATCAAACGACACAAAATTATAGACTCAAGTCTTGTTGACTAACGGTAAAGGGTGGATTTCAGCGTTTGAACTCAATGCCGTCGAATAAGAAAGCAGACAGTGCATACATGGTGCACATACGAATTATGAATCCAATGGTTTAGAAAGAAAGAAGAAAAGAAGGAAACAAAACCACCACCACCACAACAACAAGCAAGTCCGATTTTATCGCACCAACTATGGAAACTTTAGATGTGTTGTTCTACACGATTAGTTTCTATGACGTTTAGCGCATGTTTCTTCGTATCATTGGCTGTCAAGGAAGAACCGGGAATAATCGCAGACGCAAAGGACGATATTAATTGATTTCGACATAATTTTCGAAATCACTCTTATGATTTAAAAGTCGCCGGATGGTTGAAGCTCGTGAAAAAAGGCAAATACGTATTACATTTGTCCTTGTTCGCACTAATTTAAGGGGGAGGGGGTAATTTTTCAGGTGGAATAAGTTGAATAAATACGTGTTTGTGTGTGATTTGGATTTTTAACGTAACCGTGTTTCAGTCATATAGCTACGATGTCTGCAGTGTGGCAGTTGTTAGTAATGTCTGGCACTGGGACATCATACTGCAGACATGTAGCATGATGTCCCACCCAGTCACATTATCCTGACTCGAGGCCGACCAGTCCTACCACTGACCTCTTAATGCTGAGCGCATAGCGAGGCAGGTGTTAGTACCGTTTTCTTAAATATAAGTCTTTGGTATCACTCGGCTGGAGATTGAACCCGCGACCTCCCGCGTTTATTGCTTAGAAATCAACCGATAACTCTGGTTAACCGAATTCTAGCTCTAAAAAGCATTTTGCTTGCAGGACCGCTATATAGATTTGCTGAGGTTGTTTGGTCATTCCCTTTTTATTTAACCTTAAATAGATTTTATTACATTGTAATATACCACCTCGAATTTTTGTATTCTTTTAAAGAAGTCTTTTAGTCATATTACGTACGATCAAAGATAACAGAATTATATTTTATTTCGCTTCCTATATTTAAAATTATAAACTGATATAATCTTATTTTCTTTAAAAAATAATGATAATACATTAAGGATATTATATAAGGATATTCTATATTATCTAGTATGATACAAAATTAAATTCTTTAAGCACCCCCACCCCCGTTTTTTTTTCTCGGGGGTGGGGTGGTGGTAAATAACCAGAATAACATTTAATAGTTCTGAAAGCCAATTTACACTCATTGTGGAATTCAAGTAAACAAAAAGCTATATCTTACGGTGACCTTTCATCTTTAAAAAATTAAACTGTTAACATTGATTGACCTCTTAAACTGATCTAACAAAAAGCAATAAACTTTTGCTGGGTTCTTGCAAACCATGGGTCAAGTTAACCATGAGTCATATATCAAATAGTGAAATTTTATGTTCAAACAATCGTAACTCTTGTTTACTGGCGTACATACAAGCGCATTACCGGTAAGCTATCGAAATATAATGAATTTAAAGACACGGCCCAGACAGATTTTAATATGTCAGTTTGAAACGGATTGAATAATTGTTGTGATTGATCTTCAGTGGATATGGCAGTGAAAACATATCTAACTATCTAGCCCATATAAATCAAACGTTGACATAAATTTTAACGAATATCTGAAATCCTAGATTAGCATTGAAAGTGTAAGATTGCAGAAAACAACGACGTTTTTTTATTATTATAACACCACGTAATTAAGAAAAACAATTAAAATTTTAACGTTAAAAGGACCACCAAATTTGAATTGGCCAAGTATCTCTGAATATTGTGTTTGGAACAAAACAAATATAATAGCTCAGTTGGTATTATAGGGGGCCCACTTAAAAATGTATAACTTCATATGTGACACTATTATTGCAAATTAATGTTATCTTCTCACAAGGAGGTCGCAAACCCGGGTAGGTCCCTATTTTTACAGCAAAATAATAACAATACTACTACTACTACTACTACTACTACTAATAATAATAATAATAATAATAAAATAGCAGTAACAATTTCACGATAAAATAATTTGGTCATGAGATGCTTGTTTAAAGTGCCATTGTTGGTGCCCAAGTAACATGTCTCTTTAAACGCTTGAAGACTCTATGGCAAAGAAAATACATTCAAAATAAATTCCCCACGCACGTGAAACTGCAAACATTTATCAAAATTAAAGAATGACATAAAACTTTAAAAGTAATAGGGGATATATGAAGCCGCACAATCTTTAGGCTCGTTTATATGTAAAGTCCACGCATACCACGTTCTTAACTCTAATATAAGAAATAAGCCACAAAAGGAAAATCAATTCCACAGTCGAATATAATGGAAAGTTGCATAATTCGCTGAAAAAATCAGATACAAGTCGGTGACACAATACACTACAATATACCGAACATAGCCGCATTCCAATGACTTAAAAAGTCTCGTGATCCAACGTGGCTCACGAAAGTGTGATTTCGTAATGTCGAAACCGTCTACGTGCCCACGCTGATCCAACCGAGACTCGACATTTTGCAAGCAAAGGTGAGATATGTGAATGATTTGCGAATGGCGAGCGCCTTAAACCACCCTACGTGATTGAAGAACAACAGCACACTGATGCAATTACCCAAAGGCAACTTCCTTTGCCGTGAATTCGAGAACAGGACATACATACATACATACATACATACATACATACATACATACATACATACATACATACATACATACATACATACATACATACATACATGTTCGCCAGATCTCATAGCCTGATTTACCATACAATAAACATACACCGGAACTATTTGCAAATAGCAATGTTTCTCTCTCTCTCTCTCTCTCTCTCTCTCTCTCTCTCTCTCTCTCTCTCTCTCTCTCTCATGAAAACGATGAATAATAATAATACACTTTATGGTAACACCTTTTAAGATTTCATACATTAAATCTTTATTGGAAGCTGTGTATATATCCGCATGTTGAACACCACGTTTAATTTGTGTACACCATAGAGCACAGTGTATATGTATGTATTGTCTTTTGTGAAAAGGTGCAGTGGTCTCAGTTACGGAATAAATCATTCTTATTCTCTCTTTGGACTTGAATTTTGGTTCGGATATATTATTGTCCATTTCAGTTCGGCTGATCGATTTTTGGTTCAGAATGTGGAACTAAGTAGCCTGGAGATAAATGGGTCCCATGCTTGTACAATAGGTTGCATGTACATTAGCAATCAAGTAAATTGTAATGTTTCGTTGACAGTGAATATTATTACGAGCAGAAAATGAAAGTAGAAACAACGAAAGTAATATTCCGATGCTTACCGTTATTAACGGTCATTTTTATGGTAAGGTCTTGTGAACACGTGTCAAAGCTGACGTAGATATTATTCATACGTGCGTTGATAGGTGACTAACTGCTATAACACCTTTAATAGGAATTAATAATTGATCGACAGTAATTACTTAGGCTTGAACTATATAATGCCTTTCATCAGATCGTTATGAATCTTTAATGCTGGTTGATTAAGTGTGGATTTCTCTTTGACAAATTACATATTGTCATAACGGCAATCATTTAACGAAAATCGGGTGTAAAAAAATCTCTTTTTGTATCACCTGCTCTCCGAATTACATATCCTTTTACTTTTCACTTAAAAAAATAACGCGCTAATGAATATACATATAATTGAAACTATATTATAGATTCCACTAGTTTTTTCTGTTATTTTTTGTTTTTAAGTTGGCGTTTGTTTCGTTTAAAAGATATATGCATATATCTTATAAACGAAACAATATATGTGTGTGTGTGAGAGAGAGAGAGAGAGAGAGACAGAGACACAGAGAGAGAGAGAGAGAGAGAGAGAGAGAGAGAGAGAGAGACGCTTCAAATATAGCCAAATTATTATCAAAGGCACTCAAATCAGAATTACCAAGTAGTATAAAAGGGAGGCAACTAAAACAGTCTTTGTTTAACCCTCTATCATATTGGTACGGTTGTATTCCCTTTAATGATGGAAGCAGGCAATAAGAAACAAACTCCTATTTCAACGAGAAAAAGGTGTTTTAAGAGCACTCTTAAAAGGGATCATCGTGTCTTTGTGTCTAATTTCAATGGGCAATTCGTTCCACGTAGCTGGGTCCTGGTATGCAAAAGAACGTTGTCCATAGTACTTCGTTTCATAGTGACAATAATGAGAATACAATTGTCAGAAGAGGAGCATATGTATCTTGCTGGTGTGTACACATGGGTGAGGCCAGATAGGTATGTTGGACAGGAGTTCTTCAGTGAAACGCACCACAAAGAAAAAATTGTGTGTTTGATTCTGGATTGAATGGATAGCCAGTGTAGGATACAGAGCAGCGGGGAGGTGTGCTCTGATCGTGCTATTCTAAAGATAATGCGAGCAGCTGTGTTTTGAACATTTTGAAGTTTCTGGAATAGATATTGAGGCGAACTAGACATAATTGAGTGAATAGTCCAGTCTTGAAAGTACTAATGAACACACAAGAGTTTTAGTGGCATTAACGGAAAGATATTTGCGAATGGAGCTGATGGGTCTCAGCTCAAGATATGCAGCCTTGCATGTGTTCATGACATGCTGGTGCAATTTGAGAGTACTATCCAGAGTAACACCTAGGTTTCGTACTGACTGTGAATTTAATGTTGCTGTTGCTGATATCTAGTGTTAGTGGTAGAGGATGTGAATGAGAAAGTCTTTGTGTCGTAATCAGAATGGCCTCAGTTTTTTCATCATTCATATGCAGCTTGTTACACATCATCCATGATTTTACTTCAGAAATGCACCTTTCAACTCCTTGGATGGTTGCATCAATTTCAGTTGTGTGGCTAGATTTGTAGTTTTACGTGTTATCAGCGTACAATTGGTGAGACATGCGATGATGATCTATGACACTTGAGAGCGGCTGAGTGTACAGAATGAAGTGAACAGGTCAAAGAACAGATCCCTGTATAACACCACAACATAGATCAACTGGGCTAGAGTGTATTACATCTGCATATACAATCTGTGTCTTGTTGACTAAGTAGGACTTAAACCGCAGTAAGGCTGTATTGTGTATGTTAAATGCATGCTACAGACTACGAATTAATATATCATGGTCTATTGTGTCAAATTCTGCAAACCAATCAAGGAGGGTGAGGCCTGTAGTCTTTCCGCTATCCAAAGGAGAGTGGTTTCAGTACTGTGGCAAGGGCGATATGCAGACTGTGCATTGCTAAAAAGACTGTTGGAATTCAAATGAAATACAAGTTAGGTTGGAACAACTTTTGTAAATAGATTTTTTTTATATGGACGGGAGATTTGAAACTGAGATAGTTCTTTAAATTGTTATGGTCGTATATTTTTTTTACCAGAGGCTTTATGATGGCGGTTTCGAAAAATGACGGGAATTCCCGGATGAGAGAGAGAAAGTTATTAAAAACATCAGTTAGTGAAAGCAATTTTGGATCTAAACACTCTAGCAGCAGTGATGTTGGAATTGGATCAAGTTAACACGGCTTTGGTGCACTCTTCATCACGTTTGACCGTGCTAAATCCATAGAGAGAGGTTGAAATTGCTGGTAACGCTTGTCACTGAAATAATTCTGTATCGTAACTGTATGGTGACGACGAGTCAATTGAAATTGTGCTGTCAAGGTTTTCTCTCATGGTTTGTACATTGTCACAGCAGAAATCTGCAAACTGGTATGGAAGGTCTGCTAGAGAGAAGGTAGATGGAAGTTGTGTTCCTTGACATTAGTTTGTTAGTAATCTCGAAGAGCTCTTTGCAGCTGGAACTCCTCATCATCTTAGTACTATAGTGGGATAATTTGGCTATATGGATTGTTTGTGACGTTCTTCTTATCGAATCATAGATTTGTTTATGAGCGGAAAGCCAAAGCTTCTCCGCTGTACGGCGGTCTCTGTTAGCAGTGCTAAGCTGGTCCCTACCACTGCTATACCAAGGAGAACGCCTTGAATTGATACTCCTCACTTAGCGTCTGGGGCAAGTTTTTCAAGCAATGAACGCAGGCAGTTATCGCGTTATTCCGCTGCAGGAGGTAAGAAAGTTGTTATATTTTCTTGGATGTCATGCATTAGTTTAGTTCTATTTATCATACGGAGGTTTCTCTTAGTAGCAAATAAAGGTGGACGGTTAGGGACTGATACGTGCAGATGGCATATAATGCAGAGGTGATCTTATTTAAGTTCGTGGGATACAAGTGTGGGCTGTAGAATATTATCATCGCGATAATTCATTCACATTTAGGTAAATTTTCCATTCTTCCATTCTCTGTAGGTAAAGAGTGATTACATCTTCGAAATTTTATTATATTTACCTTGCACGGAGCACCAAAGCGTAATTAAATGTTCGACATTTTATTATATTTGCTTTCTACAGAGACCCAAACCAGTCGAGAGACTAATCCTCAATTCATTGTATAACGGGAGTCAGAAGATATATACATTTATGGACAACGAGGAATATAATGGTTTTAGTAAAATCAAGATGGAGTTGCAATAAAGTAAATTGTTCCTAAAAAGTTTTCTTAATACAAAAGAATACATTAATTTAATGATGACAAGACAGCAATCATGTATGATGGTGTCATAAACTGTCTTAACTATTCGCAAAAAAAAAGATAAAGAGACATGACGCAAGATATGCAAAACAGGATTACAAATTTGGAAGAAATATGTGATAACAAGTGTTTGAAATTTAGGAATTAAAACAACACCTAGACAATACAATTGTGAATTTGAAAGATTATCTGACTGAACAAAAATTCTGCGGAAGAAACCAATGTGAAACTATTTTATATTCCAGAGACACAGAATGAGAACTGCTGAACCAAACTTGATCAGTTATTTCAAGATACTAAAGGTAAAGACATGGATTAGAGAGTCATACTTGCCATTCAAAGATGCCATACTCAAAAATATAATGTATGTATGTATGTATGTATGTATGTATGTATGTATGTATGTATTTGTTTTGTTTTTATGATTTAACGCCATTTTTCAGCACAAGATAGGCTATACATGGCAGCCAGTATTAACGGTGCAGGAAGAACCCGGAAAACCCGGAAAGAACCACCGACCCACGAGAAACTACTGGCAAGCTTTCTCACATGCCCACATTGGCAGACACGAACCCACGCAGATAGAGGTGAGATGGCAGTGATCCGTAACGGACAGCGCTTTAGACCACTCGGCCACTCGGGGCCCCTATGTATGTATGTATGTATGTATGTATGTATGTATGTATGTATGTATGTATGTATGTATGTATGTATGTATGTATGCATGCATGCATGCATGCATGCATGCATGTGTGAAGGTTCGGCCTTATTCAGTTTGGGGTGGGGTGATCCCAATTTATTTAAATTAATACAGAAGACCCAACCTGGCTTGTTTTTGTCAGAAATTGAAGTAGTTCTAGAGAGATGCAAAGATCCGAGACCCCAGTCAGCGGTGAAAACACTAATTTTGAAATTCAAATAACAATAATTTAATATAATTCAATAACAGTCATCTCTGAAATACAATTCAGCTAAAATGATATCACTCAACCATGTGACGGCCTAGTTCATCCTTTGAATAAGTGTGTATCAAATTACAATACTAATTCTACACATCACATTGCTCGTATCTCAGAATACGCATGTATATCAAACACTACGAATGAATCAAGCTACAATGGTAATTCTACGTACTCAAATACTGTAGTATCATCAATATTCGTGGGGGATTAATTTTCGTGGTTTTCGTGGTTGCCACAAACCACGAATTTAAATCCCCAACGAAAAATGAGCCACATAGGTTGATGACCCCCCCCCCCCAATTCCCGACCCGTTTTTTTTTATTAGGCGAGAGCCTGTGCCGGGTTCTCAGCTTCCGATGGGTTAGGAAGTCCAGGAACCGAGGGTGATCTAAGTTGAATTTTACCACTCTTAAGCCACTGTGTTAAAGCCATGATAGTCATAAAGTACTGATATTGCAACTTTATGGACAGTGGTTTAAGTAAGAGATCATTCAAATGTACTTTAATAACTGATTGGTCTGGTTTTATTGGCGGCGTCGGCTTCCTTTGATCATGAACACTCAAACGAAAACATGGCGAAACTGATTAATCCTGACGGGTGTTTGATATGTGCTCAATTAGGTGGAATTATTGTTTTAGTGTTGTTGGCTGAGTCTGCTTTGACAGATGTTAATCATTTGGTCAAAAACACGTTGTAAGTATTGAACGTGCCGGGTCTTAGATATGTACTCATACAGGTGGTAGTATTGTTTTAAACATTAATGTGACCGCCGTTTGCGTAGGCATCGTTTTATTCTTTTGTATTCTTTATTTGGGGTACTTGTAGAGGTTAAGTCATGAAATTAACTACCTTATAATATGCAAAATTTGACAGGCAAAACCACGAATTTACGTCCCCACGAAAAAGCCTTTTTTTACAAAACCACGAAAATTGAGCCCAACGAAAATAAATGATACTACAGTATATATACTGCAATAATTAAAGTACACTTACTTTGCAGTAATATTTCACAAGAAATCGAGCAAATAATAACTTACCTCAATAATTATCCCGCCAATAATGAATGGTCTCGGAGTAGTTTTAATTGCATTACTTCGCGCAAAATAATTGTAATACTTCTAACGTTTTGGTTCTCAAAATGATCTATTTAAACTCGAGATTCTAAAAGTTTTCCACGCCTTGGTCAATTCCGATTGGAGTTTGGATCATAATGATCCGACATCGATCCTCCCGACGGTCTGTCAAGGATGTTTACGATACAATTTGATGATCTCTTGTTCCAAACAAGAAATCGTCACTTACCTGTGAACAATGTTCCGTAACTGGCTTGGCAAAAAATAAATAACCCGCGCGTCTCTAGCTTATGGCTATGTCAATTAATTGGCCGGAAACCTTCATAAATTTTGATGGCGAGATATTATAGCCTCAGAGTCTAACATACTCTTGTTGAAATCTGGTTTCTTCAACAACGTGACACTAATGTTGCACACCGCAACCATGATACAAAGTTTATATATCAATTCAACATTTGCAAATCTATAATATCAAATGAATAAATGCATAAGGTTACTACGAATTAACCCAATAACGAATTACAATATAAATTTTGTACATAACATTACTCGTATCTCAAAATATGCATGTATATCAAACACTACGAATGAATCAAACTACAAATGGTAATTATATGTACTAAAGTATACATACTGCAATAATTAAAGTACACTTACTTTGCAGTAATATTTTACAGCAATCGAGCAAATAGTCACTGACCTGTACTGAAGCTCCTTGTAATTCCCAGAATACAAGTTTCCCGCCAATATCGAATGGCATCGGAGTAGCTTATCTTTTCTTGTACTTCCCGCAAAATGGTTGTATCACTACTAACATTTAGTTCTCAAGATAATAAATTTAACTTGCGATTCTAATGTTTGGCCACGCCTTGCTCAATTCCGATTGGATGCTGGGTCATATAATGATCAGACATAGCCACTTTTCCAACCGTCTGTCAAAGAATGTTTTACGACCCTCTTTGATGCTCTCTTGTTCCGAACAAGAATTCTCCCACTTACCTGCGAATAATGTTACGTAACTGGCTTTGACAAAGATAAGGCGCGCGTCACTAGTGTATGGCTCTGCCAATTAACTGAATGGACACCTTATTACATTTTGATGGCGCGAAATTATAACCTCACGGTACAACATACACATGTTGAAATCTGGTTAATTCTACAACGTGACAGTATGTATGTATGTATCAATTCAATCAATTTGGTCCCGTAGTTTCCATCCAATCAGCGTGGTCGCAGTTGATAGGAAACTGTGGGTGCTGCTCGAAAATTGCCCGTGCAGATGAATTCAATTATTTCCTTCCACCATTTTCGGTTCCGCGTGGCATTTTCTTTGGCATGTGCCGAGGTCATGCCATAGTTCGCCAGGTCTTTTTCCACTTGTTTGATCCAGGTTTTCTTTGGTGCATTTCTTGAGACCTTCCAGGTTTCCGGTCTGGTGCGCCACAGGGCTTGATACGGTAGACGCCTCTCTATGTATGTATGTATGTATGTATGTATGTATGTATGTATGTATGTATGTATGTATGTATGTATGTATGTATGTATGCATGCATGCATGCATGCATGCATGCATGCATGCATGCATGTATGTATGTAGTGTTGAAATGCACGTAAGCTCAAACGTGGCCATATAGTGCCTACAGTAATTTAATTTCAAAACTGTAGAAAATAAAGTTAAATAATTCCACAAAAAATCAAATTAAGTACAAAGGATAAAACAAAATATAAATATGTCTGTAAATGTATATAAATAACAGGCAACGATACTGTGTGGAAAATCCTTAAAACAGGATTATAAGTTTTGTTGCATAAACTGCATTTCCTTAAAAAGTCAAAGACTGACTTGGGTATACGTCTGTCTCACAGGGTGGAAATCAACACGCTTGACAACACGGTGTTCCACTGTCAGTGAACGTTGGTATGGTAGACTTTATGGTTGAAAGTCGTCCTTGAGAGGTATACACGAGTTACATATGCGTGTCTAATACGCGACTGGCACAATACAACCACATATCACTAATTTATTATGTATATGGGATCCTTTCAAGATTTTATGTGGAGCTTTCATTCCATATACGTTACCAGGTATGATGAACAAGTTGATTCATACAGTATTTGAAGTCAGTATATGGAATCTTCGATTCGGAATCGGGTGATTGCAGGGCAACTTGAACAACATGATCTGCCATACTTGCAGGGCAACTTCAGTAGCATAATCTGCCATACTTTTCCCCAGAACGTTAGGAAATTTAGGAAAGTATGCGTACAAATGGAATGTTAACCGCAATGGATTTCGGCGTATTCCAACATTGAATCTTTGCCATGTGAGAATCTTTGTCGACATTAATTGGCACAGGCTAGAGATTAAAACGTGTAAACTGATTTTGTGAAATCTAGTATCTATGGACCGAAAGTTTATGTCTGTTTTTGAAAAAAAGTGTTTATCAGATCTTTAAGCTATAAAACGAAGACATACATCCTTAGAGCGCAAAGAAGGATCACTTTGAAGAAAGTTTATTACGCTGGATTTAGTATAATGCCAGTTGCCTAATGTCCTTTCAAAAATCAGCTCTAAAAGAGATCTCATGAATGTAGAAGATCATAAATGTACCTTGGGAATACCACATGATCGCAAGGCACAAGCACTTAAGACGGCTATTCGGACAATAATCTCAGCCGAGCACGGATTTCAGATTTGATTTTGCTACTGCTTTCATATATAGATCCGATATATCACATTGTAGTTTTGAACTCAACGCTGTTATCGCTGAGGAAAAGACATTTTGAGACTAACTCTGCAGTCGACAGTGCTATTCTCTTGTGTATGGTCATATATTTGACTGATGGAGTGAAAGTTCCCAAAAGGATTTACCTGGCACTGAGATGACTGGATTAGTTCTTACGGAAATCTCTGAATGCATTTTCTAAAATAAAGCCAACATCAGTCAGTATCTTTATAAATGTCCACAAATTAAGATCTAGCTCTTTAAACGCTGTTTCTGCGTTTGTTTTCCAACCGAAATATAAAACATTATACCAAAATAAACTCAATTCCATTCCTACAATGGCATTTGAATATATTCCATTCTTGACAATGAAAAAAAGTTGATCTTTCAAAAGTCAAAAAGGTGTTCTCTGGTTTCGAAAACATTGTAAAATATTTTTACGCAGCATGAAGGAGAAAGATCCAAGGCAAATCCTTCCATTTTTCAAACAATTATAACGAACTTCTATCAAAATTTACGAACTGCTCCATAATTTACACGGATGGCAAAAAGGCTGCTACAGCCTTCATTATCGTAAATTATACTGTAAAATTTTTCTTGTCGGATGGTGCATTGATATTTTCAGTGGACCTTGTCCTAAAATATATGGAAACCATGGGTATTTTAAACTCTTATCATCTTCTCCGACTCACCATCAGTATTTCAGTCCCTCCACTAAAAGCCATTATTAGATAATATTCTCATCAAACGAACGGAGCAGTGCACCTGTCTATATTATTGATTAACCGGTGATGTCGGTACTAAAGATATATATATAAAAAAAAAAACGACGATTGCACTGTTGTATTATCCCTATCTGTGCAGCCACCTGGCTTTAAAATGATATGCACTGATTTTAAACCGTATTAAAAATCCTTATTAAGTAAGTAGCAGGCATCATGGATTGATGCTGCCAATAACCAACTCCATATGAGCAAACGTACCTTCGACAAATCTTACCTCCTTCCTACAGAACCACTCATGGCGACGACGTAGTCATTATTAGAATTGGTCTTTACTTATATAAAGCACTGTTACAGAGTAAAGGTCGAAGATCCGCCTTAATGCGTTTCTTGCAATTAAAACCTTTACCTTAAAGCAGTTAATGATAAATTGTTTCTATCTGCAACCTAAATGCGAGTGTTAATACAATGTTCACTGCATGACGCAGCTGTGAATGTGACCTGTATTTTTATTTGCTGAATGAAGTTAACATTTTGTATTAAATAAAACTCGCGAGCATTCCGATTTTCTTCGATTGTTTATAACCAACTTATATACAGTTAATCACCTTAATTTGTTTTATTGTATAATTACCCTTTCTACACACCATTTTTTCCCCCCGTTCATCGGAGACCTTCTTATATTCTCACCATCTCATCGTTGTCTTTTAAAAAAATACTTTTCTCACTCTTTGGTCATAAATCTTTTCGATACATGCATCTTTGTTTCATATAACCTTTTTTGAGGCACTAGATATCTTTCAGTGATGATGCATAGTAATCAACCAACATTTTTTATGCATTTTTTTAAAGGGTTTATCTTGATAATAATTATTATTATTATTATTATTATTATTATTATTATTATTATTATTATTATGCTATAGATGGCGCTTGATGTAGCAAAATCCCGTGGCCTTGGGTTACAGAGGTTAGGAATAGTATTTTCAATCGCTAGGTACAACCTATAATCTATCTTTATTTTAAAAAATATATAAATGTAGAATTAAACCGTCATTTTAAATGTAGTTATCTCTAAGCATTTTCCCAATTGTACGAGAGACGTGAAGGCCAAATTGACAGAAGTGATCGTATCACAGGAAACGCTCTGGAGATAAAAAAAAATAATAAAGAGGTGATTGACAAAATAGAGAAGAAACTCGAAAGAAAAGTTAAATATCACAAAATGGCATCACTTAGGGGATTCGAAGTCAAATCAGGGGCTAGGGTAATGAGTGTGCTCAAACATGAAGCGAAAAAAAAAAAAACAACAAATATCAGCCCTTTTCTATGTAATGGTTTTCTTGTTACGGTCTTGGTACAGAGCAAGTGAGTGTGATCGAAAATGCCCTCCAGGTGGGGCATGTCCCATGTACGGTAAAGCTGCAGGATCTCCCCTCTCCTCAAAAATAGGAAAACTTTGGAGTAGAGCAAGAGGTAGAATGAACCATTTAATTTTTTATTTGCATTTTAACTCTATATACAAATCTGCACACATGAAATGCTATTTGAGAGAAGCATAGAAAAGTTTATATTATGAAAATGTCAGAAATTCTCTTTTTTTTTTAATGAATTTTGGCAAACAACGTTACTTTTTAAGAATAAATTATGTTTGTGCCAAAAAGTGGTGCCAGCGTTTTTTTTTTTTAGAGATATCAACACCAAAGTTGGCACACGTATAAACATTATTTAGCTGTTTATGAACGCTTATTTTATAATTCGGACCACAAATAGATTTTCTGTTTTAATGTTGTTTTTTTTTAGTGTAGTAGGAGTTGTTTCCCTTTTAGGTTCATGCTAGTTAAAATTGCTCAAATTATAATATATTAAAATAGCTAGATTTTCAAAACATGTTAGTAAAAAAAAGATTTACAAATACTAACAAAATCATGGTGCATATAAACGCTGGAACGTAAAATTGTATCTACCATAGCTGAAAATTGAGAAATTTGAGTCATTTTTAAAAAAGAAAAGCCGTCATAAATGGAAAACTGCGTGTACTGCATTTCTTCTTATTATTATCAGTGTGCAATCGATATGGAAAATGTAACTACTCAGAATCACGAACCAAATAATTTTATTGTGATGTAAATTACAAAATAAATATGGAAATAATTTGCATGCCATTTTTGCATTGATCTTTATATTTATATCATTAAAATAATTGTCCACGCATAAATCTTTATAGTTACACTTCCACCGTACGGCTATTTAAATAGCTGATTTTCAGGAAGTTCAGAGGCGCAGCTAGAGTGTTTGGAGCCCGGAGACAGAATTAATTTTTACGCAACCCCTCCCCCCTTCCACTCAACTATATAACCCATTATTTTCATCAATAAAATCTCCATTTCAAAGCCCATTTTGGCGCCCGGGTACATCCCCACTCCAAGAAGAAGTTAATTAATCCCGGCATTATTAATAAATCATTACTAATATGTATTTATTAGTAACATATTAAGCATTAAAATTATGTAACAATTGTTATAGACACTTAATAGTAACGTTATTTTCTTGCAAAATTGTCGCAAATTTCACAATTGTCAGCAATTTCGGTTCGGTGCGTTCGTGTGTTTTTAAGCACCCACAAAATCAAATAACTAAACTC
Source organism: Unio pictorum (assembly GCA_030141615.1). Classification (NCBI taxonomy): domain Eukaryota; kingdom Metazoa; phylum Mollusca; class Bivalvia; order Unionida; family Unionidae; genus Unio; species Unio pictorum. The sequence continues at coordinate 7,005,676 of JARLTB010000064.1, read as the reverse complement.
GACACAATTTGGGAGAGAAAACATGTATGCTGGGTTATGCACAAGCTGCAATAAATTTGCACTTTTCTACCTTAAACTGCCATTTTTAGATCCAGAGCAGCATATTCCTCTGCAAGTGTGTAAACAGTAATATGATTGTCATATGTTGCAGGTTCTTCTGGTTATGAAACACTTTTGTATCCCAGTGACGCACCTATCCACATTAATGACACACCAGCGACTGCTGCTCACACCTACTATTGCTATTGCTGAGGAGGATGGTAGATTTGATAGTCCAGGCCACAGTACAATGTTTGGAGCCTATAGTGTGCTAGAGGTTAATTTGGGCAAAGTCCTGGATATTGAGCCGGAACAGGTAATTTGTGTGCTTCTTTACAAGATAGAAATTCAAATATTTATATAAAAGACTATTCTGATGAATGTTTCAATTTTGCCACAGCAAAAGATTGTACTTGAAAATATTCATACATGACAGTCTGCATGCAAATGAGCAAAACATTTGGTAAATACACTTAAGCTATGTATAAGTGACATTATAATAAATATAGTGTTATTTGCTTAAATTGTTTTAGAGCAATGAAGTGAAGAGCAGCTACCACAAATAGAAAGAGGGACTTTCTACAGCCATCAAGAAACTGCAGAGCCTTGGTATGGAGGTGGACACAATTATTACGGACCGGCATGTCCAGATACAGAAATGGATCAGAGAGAATATGACTGCCACACACTATTTTGATTCGTGGCGTGTTGCAGAAGGTACGTTTGTAGGTATTCTAATATTTACTACACTGAATGGTATCATTTGATGTAAATCGTATACAAGCACATATGGTAATAAAAGTTACATTACTTGAGTTAGGATGTGAACATATCACTAGGAATACTTTCAGAATAAAAGGAAGAACATAGCTGTCTTGAATCGTTTAATTTCCATTTTTGAAGATTAAACTAGAACACATTGCCAGAGAAAGGCAATGTGAGGAAATGGATTCGGGGCGATTCATATCACCTGTAATGGTGTTCAGCTTCAACCGAACATGGAAATAGTGATCTCAGTTTTGGCAAGTATCATTCTGTATCTAATCATGTCCAGAACATACATACACATTAAAATAGTCTGTTTACAAGCTGTCTGCATGACTGTCTACCTGAGGACAATGCACGTTGCAAATTAGTTACAATGCGGTAAGAATTACATTTCATGTTAAACTTGATAATCTACAATAAAATTTAAAGGATGTTTGTACTTTAAGAGCTCACACAAGTCCTCTCATTAGTAACCTATATAGATTCACATAATTCAACTTACATCTTTATGTACGTTTAAGAAAAACCTTGTTTAGGAGATTTCTTTAGGAATGTTTTTAAAAAAAAATCCTGCTGAATTCAGAAAGTTTAGAAATTGGTATCTGTTTTGTTATGATTGATCAAACTACAAAACACTATTAATCTCTATTCAGGAACCAAGGCTTGTGTGAAGATTGAATAAGTTGTACTAAGAAGCTAGTGACAGACATATACAAGTTCTCACCCATCCACCCGATATCAAATTTAGAAGCATTCCATAGTGTTGTAAACCATTTCTCTCCAAAAAGGTTGGTTTTTCGTATTGCGGAATGAGAAACAAGTAGCACATATAAAGAATCATGCACCATGCAAAATTGGTATTCGTTCTACTACGATTTATATTTATGTTAAACTGAATACTATTTAAATCTTGTCTCCAATTCTCTGGATTATTTTAGTAAATTATTTGTTGGGAAATAGGTAGTGGATGTAATTCTTGAAAGCTTCTTAAATTAAGGGTGGGTGGGTATTCATTATTTCAGACTATGTTGAAGAGTTGATGGCAGCGCTGGAGGATATCGTCAAGAAGCCAAAGTATGTTGATAGTTACCATCAGCTCTACGCATCCGATTCCAGAGGGTAACCAAGGAATGCAAAGAAGCCATTAAACAACGCCGATAAGCATTAAAATAATTCAACAATCGCCCAACGCCCGAAAATTTAAACAAATATCGTATTACCCGGGCTAAAACTCGACGCACAATCAAAGAATGTAAACGTGCATTCTGGAAGAAATATATTTCTTCTTTAAACTGTCGTTACTTAATGAAACAAGTTTGGAATACTATTTTAAAAAATGGAAAAAGGAAACACAACCCTATTCAACACCTGAAAACAAACATTAGCGATTTTAGTTCGAAACGTGACATAGCAAATATTCTTGCAGATAGTTTCTTAAAAAAACTCATCATCATCTAATTATTCACCAGCTGTTTTCTTTATTGGAGCTTAGGGAGGCACAAGGCCCATGATACATCCGCTGGGAAGTACATTACCAGTTTTTAAAACACCTCCCAGATTCGTCTCTGACATTACTTCTGAAAATCTTTAATGATTTATGGATTGCTGGTAATGTACCTAAGAGCTGGAAAGAAGCAACAGTAATACCAATTCCCAAACCAGGTAAAGATATCGAAGATCCTAACAGCTATCGGCCCATTGCACTGACAAGCTGTGTGTGCAAAACAATGGAACGAATGATTAATTCTCGGCTTGTATGGTACTTGGAAAGTAACAATTTAATATCTCCTTTCCAAAGTGGCTTCCGTTCAGGTCGCAGAACCAACGATCGTCTGGTTAGACTGGAAAAAATTATTCGCGATGCATTTATCAAGAAGGAACATTTAGTAGCAGCCTTCTTTGATTTAGAAAAGGCCTATGACACAACATGGAATTACGGGATACTAAATGACCTGCATGATCTGGGTCTAAAAGGCCGTCTGTCATCTTTCATATCAAATTTTCTCTCCGACAGAGAATTCAAAGTACGAAAGGGTTCTACTCTCTCCGATATGCACCAGCAATAGTTGGGTGTGCCCCATAGCAGTATTTTATCTGTGACGCTATTTATAATCAAAATTAATAGCATCACCATGTGTTTAGCTCCCGGTGTGGATTGCTCATTATATGTTTACGATTTTTTAATTTGTTATCGATCAAAGCACATGCATACAATTGACTGCAACAAAATATCAACAAGATCCAATATTTGGCCAGTAATAACGGTTTCAAATTTTCAAAATCGAAAACAGTATGCATGCATTTCTGTCAGTTGCGAAGACATCATGATGACCCTACACTCACGCTGGACGGAACACTTATTCCAGTTGTTGAGGAAACAAAATGTTTGGGTATTATCTTCGAAAGAAAACTGACTTTTATTCCATACATCAAGATTCTGAAAGCTGAATGCTTAAAAGCTTTAAATCTACTTACAGTAATTGCGCACACTGACTGGGGTGCTGATAAAAAAAAGTCCTCCTCAATTTGTAATTAACATTGATCCGCTTCATACTAGACTATGGATGCATTGTTTATGGTTCAGCTAGGGAGTCCTATTTGAAAATGCTTTACCCGATTCATCATCATCGCCCTTTGAGCTTTTAAACATCTCCATGTGAAAGCCTTCTCGCGGAAGCGAATGAGCCACCTTTATCACATGGCAGAGAAACGCACTCTGCGCAATACACTCTCAAAAAATCAAACCCTCTGAACCATGCTTTTTCGTCTGTTTTCAAACCAAAATACAAAACTTTATATGAAAATAAACCAAATGCCATACCTTCAACAGAATATCATCCAGCCTTGACAGTATCAAAATTAATCTCTCTAAAGTTCAGACAACGTTTGTCTAGGAAACACCACCTTGACTCATTAAGCAACCCAAAGTGATTTTTACGTTACATGATGGGAGAAAAATCTCAGACAAATCCTTCCATCTTCCAGAACTCTTCATCATGAACTCCTCAACGAATTTAAAAACTACATTAGAATTTATACTGATGGATCAAAGGATGAGGAAAAGGGTGCTGAAGCCTTCGTTAGTGGCAAACACATAACCAAAAGTTGGCTTGCCAAACGATGCGTCCATTTTCTCAGCGGAAATCAGAGCAATAGACCTTACTCTGAAATTTATTGAGAATAAACGTATTTTATATAGTATTATCTTCTGTGACTCACTATCAGTGCTTCAGTCACTACACACTAGAAAACTGGGGAATCCATTGTTAACCAATCTCCTCGTCAAAAATACGGAGCTTTGTACCTCATACAATATATAATATACTGTTGGTTACCTAGCCATATTGGTATTAGAGGTAATGAAGAAGCAGACCGCGCTGCTAAGGTGGCTCTATCCCAAGAACCATCGGATTTTAAATTACCATTTACTGATTTTAAACCTCGTATCAAAAGTTGCCTACGCCAGAAGTGGCTAGCATCATGGGATGATGCAGTCAATAACAAACTTCATGCCATGAAACCAACTCTGGGAGAATCGACTCTTTCCTACAGAACTATCCGTAGGGAGGGGGTTGTCATTTCAAGAATCAGAATCGGTCATACATACATTACCCACTCCCACATACTAAAAGGTGAAGATCCACCAGAGTGCGTTTCTTGCAATGAACCATTCACTGTTAGGCACTTTATGACCGAGTGTTCCGACCTGCAACCTACGCGTGAAAATACTATAATGTACATGACATGAAGGAACTTTTTGATACTATACAATCACTAGTATTTTAGATTTAATGAAGGAAGTAAGTCTTTATTTTAAACTATAACTTATATGACATCACCTAAAAGCATTTTTATCTAATGCAAATACCGCCTTTTATTTACAACACCTTATCATCAACATACACCATTTACATCTCCCGTTGATTGGGAAGCTTCATATTTTCCTGTTACCATCATCTTACCATTTTATATTTAACTATTATGGTTTTTTATATCGCTGGTCGATATTAAACCTTTCTTATTTTTAAACATATAACCTATTGTATGGCGCTAAATAGCCTAAAAGTGCTGGTGCGCGGTTAAAATTTAATTAATCAATCAATGGTATGCAATGGCACAAGTGGTGGTAGTGGAAATTCGTTTCACATCTCCGCCATTTGGAGCTATCTGAGTTATAGGAAGAAAAGAGAGGTACCATTATGTCCATTGATGTCGTACAGCCCGCAATGTCGTGATTCCGTGCTTCATTCAAATCTGGTCCAGTTATTACTAATGTACAGGAAAATATCAATAATGTGTCAGCCACCTACAGAACTATCAGTAGGGAGGAGACTGTCATTGCAAGACTCAGAATCGGTCATTCATACATAACCCACTCCCACATACTGAAAGGTGAAGATCCACCAGAGTGCGTTTCTTGCAATGAGCCATTCACTGTTAAACACTTTATGACCGAGTGTTCCGACCTGCAACCTACGCGTGTTAAATACTATAATGTACATGACATGAAGGAACTTTTTGATACAATACAAATCACTTGTATTTTAGATTTCCTAACGGAAGTAAATCTCTATTTTAAACTATAACTTGTATGCCATCACGTAGAATATTTTTATCTAATGCAAATATCACCTTTTATTTACAACATCTTATCATCAACATAACACCATTTACATCTCCCGTTGATTGGGAAGCTTCATATTTTCCTGTTACCAACATCTTACCATTTTATATTTAACTATTGTTTTTTTTATATATATATATATCGCTGGTCGATGTTAAACCTTTCTTGTTTTTGAACATCTAACCTATTGTATGGCGCTAAATAGCCTAAAAGTGCTGGTGCGCCGTTAAAATTCAAGTAAACAAACAAACATGCCATCAAACCAACCCTGGGAGAATCGACTCCTTCCTACAGAGCTATCCTTAGGGAGGAGGTTGTCATTGCAAGAATCAGAATCGGTCATACATACATAACCCACTCCCACATACTAAAAGGTGAAGATCCACCAGAGTGCGTTTCTTGCAATGAGCCATTCACTGTTAAACACTTTATGACCGAGTGTTCCGACCTGCAACATACGTGTGCTATGTACTGTACATGACATGAAGGAACTTTTTGATACTATACCTATCACTTGTATTTTAGATTTCCTGAAGGAGCTCAATCTTTATTTTAAACTAAAACTTGTATGCCATCACCTAGAATATTTTAATCTAATGCAAATACCGCCCTTATTTACAACATCTTATCATCAGCACACGCCATTTACATCTCCCATTGATTGGGAAGCTCCATTTTTAACTGTTACAAACATCTTACCATTTTATATTTAACCACTTTGGTCTTTTATATCGCTGGTCGATATTAAACATTTCGTATTTTTAAACATGTATAAACACAACCTATTGTATGGCGCTAAATAGCCTAAAAGTGTTGGTGCGCCGTTAAAAATCAATTAAACAAACAAACAAACTTGTATATAATGTCGTGATGTCCTTATTGTTTCAAATAAGGACATGTACTTTAATGTCACCTTGTGTCAAACTGAGTGTATATGAAAATTTCCTTTTGTATTAACTTGTTCAGTGATGCACAAGTGTGCGAATGTCTTGATTCTGAGCGCGGATGCATCTCTACCATTGTACGAATAATATGTAGCTTACCTACGAACGAACTCTTGTGCGTTACGGTTTTATAAAATAAAGGTGCTAAATTATCATACCCAAGGAGCGAGGAAGCGAAACGATTTAGACGAAGAAATATGTACATGTACAGACTGGCTTGAAACCCTGTACACGTATACAGATATTTACAAACATGAATTTGGAAGGATGGTTCCCAGCACGGATAAAAGAATTCGAGTGGTATTGTCCAAATATCGCAATCGACACTAAGGTACACATTACAGCAGAGGCGTAGCTTGGGGGGGGGGGGGCAGGGGGGTACATATGTCCCCGGGCGTCATACTAGTGGGGGCGCCAAAATGGGCTTTGAAATAGGTTGTAACGGGTAATGGTGATTTTATTGATGAAAATAATGGGTTTCAGAGTTGAGGGGGTTGGGGGGTTGGAAGGGATATTAGTACCAAAATCCAAATATGCCAATAGTTTTCTTAAATATGTATCATACAAAATACATTAGACTGGTTTAGCAATTAATTTGAATGCAGAATGCAGTTATGTGTATTCATACTATACTTACGAAGATAAAACTATTAGTTCTATTAGGATAGCAAGGGAAACTATGGCACTGAATGAAATTTAGGCTACATGAACTTGTAAAACACGTTTGCTGGCGATGTTTGCCCACTTTATCGTAATAAATGTAAACCCACATTAGTTTGCCTGAAATGGGAAGTTGTTGTTGTAGAGTTTAACGCCATTTTTCAGCACACGATAGGCTATACATGGCGGCCAGTAGTATTGGTGGAGGAAGAACCCGGGAAAAACCCCGGAAAGAACCATCGACCCACGAGAAGCTACTGACAAGCTTTCTCACATAACTAGATTAGCCGAGTCTTAGACCCGAACCCACGCACACAGCGGTGAAATGGCAGTGATCCGTAACGGAAAGCGCTTTAGACAACTCGGCCACTCGTCCGTTGTTACATGTAGCTGTATGGTGGATGTAAAATCTGTTCCAAAATAATTGAAGATTCCAAAAGAAAAATCGCAATCCGTAACATCACTTGAACTTAGTGCAATCACACTACACTCTATATAATGTGTTGTAGCTCGTACGATTATATAATTCCTAACGCGGATGCAAGAGATATATTAAAGGGTGTACGCTATTCACGTGGATGCAAGAGATATATTAAAGGGTGTACGCTATTCACGTGGATGCAAGAGATATATTAAAGGGTGTACGCTATTCATGTGCTTTTTTGTATTTGTTTGTGTGTGTATGAAGACGTTCAAGGTCACTGTTGATATAAATATAATCTTGAGCAGTTATCGGAAGGAGCATCGTGAAAACTGAAGTCGAATCTGCGTTGTAGTTATCAAGTCAAGACCATTGATATACGTGTTTTTATTTCGGTATCAATATACATTCTTGTTTTGATGATCTTTTTATTTAGAGTAAATAATTTTCATCAGTATTCTTAACTCGCCCATAAATTCCAATTCATAAAATAAAGAAATGACATAAGGAGTAAGACCGGATTATACCAATTTGCGAATTTGTAAGCGCTGGTGCCACTCATTATACGTATACTTTCAGCCACCTTGAATGGTAAAATAAACAAATGAAAATTATGAATGGAGATATGTATTAAAAGACGGGAGTAAAAGCTAAATGATCTACATTTAGATATTTTTACGTCGATAGACATGAAGAAAAGCAAAATTTTCTGAAAGTTTATGGGAAGATAATGTATTCGCTTAGTTAGCAGCTTGAATGTTGTGTGCGATGATGTAAATTACCCTTTATAACTTGTTTTCGGCATGTAAAAAAAGAGACTGAATTCTTTGGGGCTATAAAGGTGTATTGCACTTTCAATCTTGTTCTCGCACACGCATGAGACAGGGATCTATGCACAGCGGCGTCGCTAGGGTTGGTGTCGCCCAGTGCGGTAAACTCAAGATGTCACCCCTCCAGACTTCCACCATGGATTTCTTCTTCTTAAAATAAGTCCACAGTATAAAAATGACAAGAACAAAAACAAATTAACTGAAGGTCAGAAGGGAAAAGTATTTAAGAACTGTAACAACGTTAAGTTATAGTTACTTTTACATTATACTTACTTTACCGAGCAGTGTGTGCTCTGTAAAATTTGCAATTTTTCATTTTGGTGTCACCCGGTGCGGTCCGCACCCCTCGCACCCCCCTAGCGATGCCACTGTCTATGCATTTTATAAATCATCTTTAAACTAAGGTTTTGCCCCACCCCCATTGGGCACGAAAGGTGTGACATCGATCCTTACATGGAGTGGAAACCAGTTTTTGCATACTAATGGAAAATTTAACATAAACAATGTTAGCTCCAAATTCAGGTTTAAGTTTTTGGTGCAAACAAATTTGCTCTTAAACTTAAGAAACGTCTATGATGAAACTGTCTCTCTGCGTCGACATAACAAACTTAAAGACCTAATAATGTTTTGTACCTTAAATATTTTGAGTATTTTTCTTTGTTTTCCAATTCATATATTTTGTTTTTCTGTAGCTATATCATTATTGATTAAAGTCATCATTAAATGAGAGTGAAAGAGGCGCGTATTTTTATATAACGATTTTCGCTTTAGTCGTGAGAATAAAAAAATTAATAAAAATGCATTTATTTTCCAATTTTTCGTGCAAACAGAACCATTAATATTATACTTTACTTGGTGAGTAAACAGTAGCATTTATTAGTTGCGTTAATTTTGTATGCTCTCTTTGGTATAACGGTACCAATTGCGCAAGTCCATGTGGGTGGGGCTTAAGGTGTAGGGTCCATACCATTCAGAAATAAAGAACAACACAAGCTATGATTGATGGATTATGTAAGAGTTGTACTTTCTGTTAGGCTTAAAAAAAAAGTTTAGCCTCTTGGCAACATGTGAATTTATGCTAATTCCTATATAGATCATATTTTGTATTTTTTATGATTTTTTGGAAATGTGATACACATGACTGAAAATAGGTATGTTGTGACTAGATAACTCATACCCCTGTCTAGTTCCAGCAGAGTTATCTCTCTTAAATGCAATGGAGTACCTGGTTTTGTCATCATCAAATTGACAATCTAACATTGTTCTCTATAACAATGTGTGAGATGCACGCTAAATTAGGATAGAAAATATATTTATCTCTCCAAATATTAGCATTGAGGTCTATGGAAAAACTATTGGTACCGTGATACCTTTTACATTTGCCACTAAAGGGAAATTACTCTTGAAATGATTCCCAGCGTGGATGTTAATCATTGGTTCTGGCTAGGAACTTCCGGTTCTTGCCACGGATGTGCGCTGCAAACCAGTGTACGGTTTTGAAATGTTGAGGAAATGAAATTCTATCATTCGGTTATACCGTTTATTTTATTGACTTGCGTCATGATATCTATAGCTAATACCACAGAGGATTTAACAAATACTGAAGAAAATACAGAATCCTGCAAGAAGTTACGTTCCGAGTCAGAAAGAGAAAGTACACGTGACCTAACAGCCTCATGTACTCGTACCATAGCTGACGCGAGTAATAAAGACAATGCACTGGCGCTTGTACCTTATAATGAGGAAAATATTCTCCCACATCAAAAAAAGGAAAGAAGGTTTCAGTTTATAAATCAAACTCTTACAATTAAACAAGAGTGGAATAATCTCGGTGTTGCGGCAGTTGTTTGGGATGCAGTAAGTGTGATGAAGCAGAATGGCAAGTCGCCTCCCCTGATACTTCATATAAAACATAAATATCAGAATGGCAAGTCGCCTCCCCTGATACTTCATATCGTCACTAAAAACATAAATATCAGAGGTGTTTTATATTGTTGGACTATTTAAGTAGTTAGGCTAGTACATTGTAACACGTCTACCCTGATATGCAAACATTAGAAAATTCTAAAGACGATAGTTTAAATAGGTTTTTTTTTTAAATGATATTGGCGAGAAAGAATAAAAGAACTTGAAAATTAAGAGAACATTTTCTTACCATCTGCTGCAACTTACTTGTAAACTCGTAGACTTGTATTTTCGTGTGATATATGATACCTAAAGAACATGTAGTTTTTAAAACATGAATATGGCCCTATTATGGGTGGATCTTGTGGCAGATAAACCCAGTTTTGTGAAACTGGGCAAATACAAGTCTGTGTGATGGGGGAAGGGAGTGCAGGACCAGCAGGGTACCAAGATCACAATCAAACAACTTCTTTTTATTAGATTCGGCTAATGTAGTTATGTGAGAAAGCTTGCCAGTAGCTTCTCGTGGGGCGGTGGTTCTTTCTGGGCTCTTCCTCCACTATTAATACTGGCCGCCATGTATAGCCTATAGTGTACTGAAAAATGACATTAAATCATTAAAAAAAAAAACATAAAAAACTATCAATATCTGCGAGATTTCAGTGCTGCACTTTGGTTTACCAGTCGGGGGGAACATTTTACATTCCTCCATCACCCACTTTTAAATGATCAAGGAATGGGGTTTTATTAAATGTAGGGAAACGGGCAGTTTGGGACCAGACATTGTTAAATGGACTTGTTAAGGGTGAAAAGTTTTGATTTTATTTTATTTCATTAATTTTACTCGTGTAAAGTGATGCAAAATGCAGTAAAATTTACCTCCGTTCTCTTCTATCATCACAGATGATTTGCAGATTTTGTTGATTATACATATAATAGTGATTAAAATGTTGCTTACTAGTATTTGATTCCACTGACAGTTGATTCCATATTCAAACATGCGACATTTCATGAAAACCCTCACAAGATATTACTTGGTGGGGGCATGTATAAGAAATGTATAATTTTGTGAGAAATGGAACTCGGAAGTGAGACATTGAAATGTCACAAATACAATAATAATACCTGTAGTGTTAAAAGTTTGTACTATTTTTTTTATTATTAAAAAGCCATAGAACAACCTAGTAGTGTATGGTTGGATCTTGGCAATAAGCTTTGAAAATCTGGTTGCCCAGTAAATTATTGTAATTGCCCCCAAGAATCTTCTAATCAAAATTATTAATTATTTTGCCATATACATATATCTAATTGCACACAATACTTGTAACTCTCTAAGGAAAGTGTTACTCAGGCTTAATCTATTTGATCAGGATAATCATAGTTTCCTTTTCATATATATTGATGTCCATCAGCTTTATGTAGAATTTAGATGTCTGATCAAAAACCATATTTTTTATTGATAGTTTACTTAGTTACAGGTAATGTCATTAATCACGGAAAGAACTTTTCAGTTCATGGATCAAGTTATTGCTGTTAAATAAGAGTGGAACAGCTTATGTGATGTCTGCAATGTTCAAGTCCCATATTAGAATAATAATGCAGTTAATGCCAGGCTCTTTGTGTTAAAGGATAGTGATAAGGTCTGTCAGCAATACTAAGGTAATTATTAAGTGATGGTGATAATGGCAGCAATGCAAAAGTCCTATGTTATAGGATGGTGATAATGTAGGCAGTGCTATAGTATGTGTTAAAGCATAATGATAATCTCAGCATTGTTAATCACCTATGTTAAAGGATGGTGATAATGTCAGCAATGCTAAAGTCATGTGTTAAAGGATCATGATTATGTAGGCAGTGTTAAAGGATAATGATAATGTTGGCATTGTTAATGTACTGTGTTAAAGGATGGTGATAGTGTCAGCATTGCTAAGGTCCTGTGTTAAAGAACTTTGATGTCAGGAATGTTAAGGGCCTGTTACATTTGTAAAAGTCCTGTATCTTCAGCAGTATTGAAACAGCGAAATTCAAAATGTTACATTACTGCAATACAAAATTGTTCAAGCTAATATGATAAGATTCCCATTTTGATGTACATTTAACTAAATCATCCTAACACCAGTCACAGATGATGAATTAACTTACTAATTTTTTTATATACATTTAACTAAATTATCCTAACACCAGTCATAGATGATGCAATTAACTAAATCATCCTACCAGTCACAGATGATGCAATTAATTAAATCGTTCTAACACATCACAGATGATATAATTAACTAAATCGTTCTAACACATCACAGATGATGCAATTAACTAAATCATCCCAACACCAGTCACAGATGATACAATTAACTAAATCATTCTAACATGTCACAGATGATGCAATTAACTAAATCATCCCAACACCAGTCACAGATGATACAATTAACTAAATCATTCTAACATGTCACAGATGCAATTAACTAAATCATCCTAACACCAGTCACAGCTGATGCAATTAACTTATTAATTTCTCTTTTTACAGGCAATTATTCTATGTCACTACCAGGAAAACCATCCTGATCTAGTCCGAGGAAAATCAGTTATAGAGCTGGGTGCAGGATCAGGATTAGTTGGAATGGTAGCAGCTTTGCTTGGTAAGACAAGAATTAAATATATGTTGCATGTGACCAAGATGTTTTCGATAATAAGTTCTGTCAGAAAGGATTATTTTGTATTTACATGCTTGTGTATTTTACATGTACTAGTATACTCTCAAAAGTAAATTTAAGATGTGTACTGTAAATTTACATTTTGACATGACCACCAACTTTGCTATCCAAGGGTAATCATTCCTTTTCATTCTAAAGTGACCCTTGCCAGAGCTGCATATACCACTCTGATATCTGGAGGGATGGAACTAAATGAAATTTATCTAAACAAAATTCTCAAGAAACATCGTTACCTCCAAAGATAATGTTAACTCTTATTTTCTCCAACTCGTAACCTTCACACACAAGTTTTACTTCAAGTGAAGACATCATGGAATTTATTATCCTGATTACACTCATTAAGCCTGCTTTGGACACACTCTTTCACCTGCAAGAGAGTATGTCTTTTGAGGATGTAACTCTCATGGCTCAGAGCACTGTTTCAGCTAGCCATATCTACCAAGGTGAAATGGAACATAACCATAGCAACATAAAAACAGATGAGTTAACCAGTTATGCCAAGTAGTGATTCAAAATGCATTTCATGCATGAACACCCAGAGGTCTCGCTAGGATTTTATAACTAGGAGTCCAGGACTCCCTATTTGGTAAAAGTAGGAGTCCCACCAGCAAAAGTTGCAGTCCCATCCTTGACAATGTTAAACTTTGCAGATTAGAACTGTTGGTTGCAGTTGATTTTAATTTCCACATTCTTTATAACACTGACATGTACAACAGTGTCAGGCTACATGTATTCGGCGCATCTGGTAATTCTGCACAACGATACATCATTTCTGTAAACATTGGATCATGTGTTGGTTTGGTTGAAAATTCAATTTTTGGCTGAAATGTCAGAAAGAGTCCAAAGTAATGTATTTCATTTCCACAGCCTGCATGATGCATAAACAGTACATCTTTTCAAAGTCATGCGCAGAATTCGGCCGCCATATCTCGAGTCATGGAAACATAGGGGTGATATTCATTTGTCCAAACTTTATATTATTTTGAATATAATATTCTGGTGACAATTGAATTCGGTATGGGTTTTGCGCCAATATTGGTAACCTTAGATACCCAGAATAACTTAACAGCGATGTAATTCTTGATAGCCCTTCAGGGTGAGACTGAATTTTGACAATCCAAGGAATAGTTGTATTCCAAACACTAAGCCAGGCATCATACACTTTCTTACACTTTGCTACTACTTCCATCCAAACTGTCAGTTCTAGAAACTTCAGCAATCTTCTGAATCTCATTAAAACCTTTGTCAGTTTGCCATTTAACCCCAAACTACTTATCTAAATTTGCAAACAATGTTTTGTCCTGATGTGTCTTGATTTGGAGGTCGCATGCACTATTTATTTGGCTAGTCAGAAATTAACACAATAATGAAAGCTAAAGTGTACTCTTATAATAACTACATGTACATCTCAGGATCTTTATGTGTCTGAATTCAGTCATTGTCAATTTCAGCACATTTTCCCCACTTTGAACTTTGAACTTGCCGCCCAGCTAGTGCGTCATGTTCTTTTGATGTACTCAAGAAATACAGCAGGCAGAACTGGGGGTATTTTAAGCACAGAATTATGTCACTGTAAATATCAGCAGAGCTAAAATGATAAAGTAATCAACACTAACTTTGTCTCCCAGCTGTTTGCATGCGTACGGAGGACTCCTGTATGGGCTGATTTATGCGTCCCAGATAAAATATTTGCATTCAAATACGCGTAATTAAGCGTTTCCGAGACCTCTGAACACCTGAATTGAAACTTTGCACCCCTGAGTTCACATGATAGACTTAATTGCATAACTACTGAACTAGATATATTACTGATTTTGAAAATTATTTAGTATCCAGAAAATTATGGGTACTGATACTTACATTAATGATGGCAATTTTCAAAAGAAAAGAAAATTTACATTCATGTTGTACATTTTTTAATGCTGCTTCCTTTTAAGCTAATTTAAAAAATAAAAAATTTAAGTTAGAATTTTATGGTGATTTAATAGTTGAAACTGAATCGTCAAGTGGATTAATTGAAGGTATTGTCCATCGGCAGCTTTAAAAATCCACAATCACACATTTCTTTAAACAACATGGTCAACTTCTCCAGCATGCAAGTTTGTTCTGTCATCTGGGTTTTATTCAGGGATAGATTTCTCCATAATAAACTCATTTTGGATTTCAATTCAGTCTTTTGTATTCCATGATTATATTTATGAACCAGTCTAAGTGATTTGGTTATTTTGCATATTTGAAGGAATCCTCTCTATATTATGGAGTTCTAGTGATGAGATTGTTTCAAGCATTTTTTTTATTCGTCTCAATATTAGGAAATCACAGCAGTCAGCAGTTGCATGCATTGTTAAACCGGACCAAGTCATACCAGACATTTAAAAATGATACTAGCAGCTGCCTGACTTGGTGCTCTGCAGTAAAAAGTTAGTGCCAATACTGATTGGCCTGCTGTCTGGATAATGTGACTGTGTGGGACATGATGCTACATGTCTGCGGCCAGATGCCCCAGTGCTAGACATCACTATAAACTGTCACACTGCAGATATCATAGCGATATGACTGAAAATTGTTTGAAACTATGTTAAAAGTCCAAATCACACATACATTGTTATCATCTGGGTTCCTGTCATAATTGGAGATCATTCTATGGTTAAGTTTTATTCAACACTATGCAGTTAAAAAAAAGATACTTTATATCCATTTAAACTGATTGAACAACATCATATATCAGCCATGAACTTGCCCAGAGTTTACAAAGTTGAGTAAATGGGGATACATGGTAATTGTAGATTTTTGGGTACTTTGCATTTATCAGCAATGGCATGAACAGAATAATAAACAGTAAGATGAACAAGCTCCAGAGCTGCAACCAGATTTTTTTTTTGTGTAAAAGAAAACACTGAAACAGTATCATGTAAGAGTTCGTTTCAGCACTGAATTTGATTCCATTAGAACATATATTGGATTGATACATAGGCAAAAATAATGGATAATTGATCATGCTAGATGTTAGACAATGTTGAACAGAATTTGACTCTTGTCAAATGGACATATTCTGAGGGTGCAAAACTGCATCTGTTGGCCAGGGAATGAGTAAATGGTAATGTTTTCTTCGGCACAGTAAATTTTTATCCAATCAGGATGAGTGGTTTGGCTGAGCCCTGGTTATGTGCCCAGCTTCTTCTCTAGGCTGTCCAGAATTCTTCAACTTTAGGAATTCATTTATTTTATTTATGGACCTAAGTAATAATAAACCCCAGTCATACCAACAATTCTGAATTGCAAGCTAATATCTATCACGGATCCAGCTAAATTGTGCCTGTTGATTGATTTACAATGTACATTGAAGCAAAGGATGTCGGTTCACATGTCATTTTTTGTGCCCATTCACCATTACAGTGTCTTGACTTGTATTAACATTAATAAGGACAGCACCAAGTCTCAGGTGTTAATTATTTATACATTTACAGAGGTATTGGAAATGCTTAATCACACATGTTTGGACGCCAATGTTTACTTTTATCTGGGACACGGAAAATCATGTAGGCAGGAGTCCTTCGTATGCATGTAATAGGTGAGCAGAAAACTTCAAAGACTTGCCAGTCCTGTTTCATCCACTGAAAAACTCCTTGATGTACATGTTGCCATTATAAGAGTACATGTACATCAAAAGAACATGATGCAATAGCTGGGCAGCTAGTTCAAATACTTTGACTGGCTGCTGGGTTGGAAAATGTACTGATATTTATTAATATAGAATTCAAAGGCTTTGACTGGAGGCTGGGTTTCAAAATGTACTGATGTTTACAGTGATTGAATTCAGAGGCAAAAAGAGATGTACATGTTGTCATTCATAAGAGTACATTAAATAAACAACTTTAGATTTATTAGTTTTATAGTGTTATAACCTTTCATGAGAGGCCATTTTTTTTTTTTGTGGCAGAAGGGGTTGTCATTATAGACAGGTTCAGCTGTATTACAATAGGTAATTATAGGCTTTTAGGTGATGATTTTAGAAATTTTCAACCACAAAAGTTGATTTGCAATAATTAAAAATGAAACGACCGCTTGTGTGATTAAGAAAGCAACGTTGTATTGACTATATACAGTAAAACCTGTCTTGAGTGATCACTGCTATGAAAGATCACCTGTTTTGAGAGACAAGATCTCCATACAGATTTTTTGATTATAGTGTTATGACCTCTTGTGAGAGACCTTTTGTCTGTAGAGACCATTTTTTTTTTTTGGCAGAAGGGGTGGTCTTCCAGACATGTTCAGCTGTAATGTTAAAAGTTGATGAGTGTATTTTTGTGAGAGCTGTGGAGACAATGTGCCCTTCAGTATATGTGTGCATGTTGGCTTGTAGAACCTTTCACTTTGACAACTACAGTAAAACTTGGCTTGTGAGACCACTGCTATGAAATACCACCTGTCTTGAGAGACCAGTTTTCATGTAGATTTATTGGTTTTATAGTGTTATAACCTTTCATGAGAGGCCATTTTTTTTTTTTGTGGCAGAAGGGGTTGTCATTATAGACAGGTTCAGCTGTATTACAATAGGTGCTATCTTTGTTATAGTTTTGACCTTTAACCTGTGGACAGTTAACCAATGAAGGAACAGAATAGAGGTATTAGTTTGGCATGACACATAACTTGTGTTTTATCATCCCCCAACGTTGTTTATCATCAATCAATCACACTGTTTTGATTCTAGCTATACAGGTCCCATGCTGTGAATTTTTGCCTTGTTCAAACTTGACAGTATACATATCGGCCAATCAATTTATCTTTTCAGGTGCGAAGGTTATGGTGACAGACAGGGAGTCAGTAATGGAATACTTACAAGAGACAATTGATTTTAATTTAAAAGGTCAAGGTCACACTGTTTCGATAGAAACAAGGGCCTTAGACTGGACCAAAGATGTTGAGACATTCAATGAGACGTTTGATGTAGTGCTTGGTTCAGATCTCGTTTATATTGAGGAAGCATTCTCAGATCTTTTGAAGACGTTGAACAGGATTAGCAGGGCAGACACATTAATTCTATTGTCATGTCGAATTCGCTATGATAGAGATCGCTCATTTCTATCAATGATGAAATCTGATTTTATTGTGGAAGAAATATTTTATGATTCATACACAGATATAAGAATTTATCAAGCCCAGAAAAGATAATAAAGAGTAAATCCAATTTGAATATTTTGTTAGTTTTACTCCTTTGAATTTGTTTAAAACTGTACAGAGAAGCAAAAGTGAAGTTAAATTTTTAATGCAGGTATGTAGATATTTAAAATATTTATTCCCTTTAAAATATGACCACCAGAAACAGAATGTAAAAAGAAGCCATCTTGAAACAGATTTCTATTCCATCCTTCAACTCGTATGACAAAAAAAGTTTTTTGTTGACAATTCCTGGGAACCATGTACATTTATTTTGGTACAATATTTTGGTAAAAGTGCTTACAATCATGCATTAGGCATAAAATACATATAAACACCATCATCAAGCTTTCTGTGTCTGGGAGAGAAATTTTTTTTTTTTTTTTAAGCTCTGCTGGTCATGGACTAGAGGAGCTGACAGGATTGGTCTGTGGTCTGTTCAGTAGTGCAAGATCAATATCACTACTCCTCGTAAACTAGTTGGAGGGTTTTCCCATGAAAATTTACACCCTCATGCATTTTCCCCATGGTTTAATTGGACCTAAATGAAAATGAGCCTGCTTGGGAATCCAATATGGCTGCCACAGTAGTTATCATGAAAATGATATTGCTACCCCTCCTGAAATGATAGTCATATGAACACGACTTTGGCGAAAACTTTTTATTATATGTGTCAAATGAAAATAGTGCTACATGTATTCTGACCACCACTATGACTGCCAAAATGGTAATGCTGGAATTTTTTTTATGGCTGCTGTGATATCTAGAAGGTTCTAACTGATAACAGTGCTACCTGCCATCCAGTATGTCAGTTACAGCTGCCATATTGAAATTTTTGTATCACTGAATCCTCTAAATGGAAAATCATATCAGCACGATGTTTTAACTAGAATACCTTATTATGCATAGTTTCTCCTAAATGAAAATAAGGACATCCAATATAGTAACCATCTTGAAAATCTTCTCATGTCTATTTGTTAAGTTTTATTGTCACAATATTTTCTCCAAAAGATTTCTTATAGTGACTAGTTTGGTCAAAATCAGAAGATCCTATCTAACATTCAATGTGGCCATCTTGAAAAACTTGTCTTCTCTACTCCTCCATAGTGGTGTTGGTCATATTTCAATTAACTTTTTGGTTAATATAAACCACATTTTAGTGGTTTTTCTTGTATAGGCAGTCATTTTTAGTTTTCTACAAACTGCATTTATGAAAATTGATATTTTTATGTCCACTTCATATGCAATAACGGAAGTGATCCAATACTGTATGTGTGCCCTTTTACAGACAACTGTCAACCAGGCCTAGTCACCACAGACTTATAAACATGGTACTAACAGCTGTCTCGCTAGGTGCTCAGCATATAGGTCAGTGTTATGTCTGGTCGGCATGGCATCAAAATAATGTTACTGGGTGGGACATCATGCCACAGACATGCATGTGGCATGATGCCCCAGTGCAGTGCTAGAGGTAATTGTTTGCCCTGAATCTGCTGTAGAATTCTTTACATATAATTGTAAAATCACCAATATGTACTGTAAAATCGTCCACATGTACTGTAAAATCACCAATATGTACTGTAAAATCATCAGCATGTACTGTAAACATGTACTGTAAAATCATCCACATGTACTGTAAAATCATCCACATGTACTCTAAACATGTACTGGAAAATCATCCACATGTACTGGAAAATCATCCACATGTACTGTAAAATCATCCACATGTACTCTAAACATGTACTGTAAAATCATCCACATGTACTGTAAAATCATCCACATGTACTGTAAAATCATCCACATGTACTCTAAACATGTACTGGAAAATCATCCACATGTACTGGAAAATCATCCACATGTACTCTAAACATGTACTGGAAAATCATCCACATGTACTCTAAACATGTACTGGAAAATCATCCACATGTACTGGAAAATCATCCACATGTACTCTAAACATGTACTGGAAAATCATCCACATGTACTGGAAAATCATCCACATGTACTCTAAACATGTACTGGAAAATCATCCACATGTACTCTAAACATGTACTGGAAAATCATCCACATGTACTGGAAAATCATCCACATGTACTGTAAAATCGTTCATGTATACTGTAAAATCATCAGCATGTACTGTAAACATGTACTGTAAAATCATTCACATGTACTGTAAACATGTACTGTAAAATCATCTACATGTACTGGAAAATCATCCTCATGTACTGTAAACTTGTCCACATGTACTGGAAAATCGTCCACATGTACTCTAAACATGTACTGGAAATTCGTCTACATGTACTGTAAAATCGTCCACATATACTATAAACATGTACTGTAAAATCATCCACATGTACTCTAAACATGTACTGGAAAATCATCCACATGTACTGGAAAATCATACACATGTACTGGCCCCACTTATTCATATAAATCTGGTGTACGAACAGGATGTGTACTAATGTCTTCATCATGAACGTAATCCTTAAAGTTGTCCCTTTCAAATCCAATAATATATTTTTTATCACATGTACAATAGTTAAAAGAAAGCTTTCTTGCTTAAATCTTTTATTTCTTTATGAGGGGAGGTGTTATGTATACTTAATTTGCATTGTTATTATAAAATAACTTTGTATGCTGGACTTAACCCTGTATGATAAGCTTAACCTTGTCCAATATCAAATTTAGTTTCTACTTACCGTGAATTATTGATTATGAAGGTAGCCATTTTGTTTAATTTCTACATTTGACCTCGTTTTCCATTATAATTTCTGCTTACAGTAAACAAAAATAGGAATGCTTTAATAATTTTATGTAAGGACTACTTTCATTCGCTAAATCCTTTTAAAGCGACTGTTTGCAATTTGATCCTGTGCAATGCTTTATATGCATGTCTATGGCTTCCCAACCTTTGGAGGGAAACGCATGTACGAGTCAACAAGGACAGTGAGGGTATTGCTTGCAACACATGTTTCTTTTGGGAAGCAGAGCTATTTTTAGTAATGCACACATATTGGCAGAAAGTAGAGCATCAGCATTTCGAGGGACTCTTGTTTAAAGATAATATGAGAAATGGTTTTGACAGTAAAATAAGATCAATATAAAGCATGATTTTGCCCTGTTAACTACATTTTCTTTGTAGACAGTGTAAAAAAATACTTCTATAATAAGACAATAATTTCAAATACAGTCAAATTAATTTAAAATGTAGATCATATTTTATTACAGACAATCATTGAAACAACTAGTCTTGTTAAAAAAAAACGCAAGTAGTTATGTGCTGTCTATTTCTGGTGAACTCTTGAATTCCATGTTTTCATTGTGGTACAAGAATATTTTATGTCCTTGAATGAATGTCACCTTTAAAATTGCATCCTTAAATCATGTTTAAAATTGCAGATATACTCCATTATAAACAATCAGTAACAGTAAATTCAGTCAAATAATCCAAATGCAAACAGCATAGACCCTGATCAGCTGTTGCATAATGTACCAGCAGATCAGGATCATTGTATTTGTTCTACTAATTAATTCTGAAAACTGCACAGACCCAGATCTGCTGGCACATTAAACAATGATAGATATGGGTTTGCAGTAGAATTTTACTTCTGAGCAAGTATATATGATAGATAGGTTCTGATTCGGTGAGACACACCCTCTGAAACTTCATCTATTTTACCATGTGATATACAGTTATATGTTGTTTATGTTGTCAGTTGAATTCTGGCTTGAATGACTGCAGAAATTATGTCTAGAAAAAATATCGGGGATAGGAAGAGACATCTGAGGTGTTGCTTTGAAACACAGTTCAAATGAAACACTATATCTTGGTAACAGGTAATATATGGATTTTACTTGGCTTTTATGTGGTAGGAAATATCATGGAGCCATGTGAGAGACCAAATGACTGTGACATCGAAAAAGATTATCAAATGTACCAAGAGAAAAACAAATTAGGAGGAGCAGTCTAGCATGCCATCAGTTTGTGTGGGAAACACATTTTAGACACAACTCATAATAGTAGAATGAAGACTAGATTAGCATACACCCAGATTATTTTAAATTGGTGGAAAATGAACAATAGACAGGTACAGTAGCCTTATTTATCATAATCACATCTGTAAGATTCTATCATGGAAATCAGTCTATCCAATGAATAAGGACAGTCCTCCAACTTAACACACTGAAAGTCCGAGTTATCTTTCATGTCTTGTAAAATGCATTTAACTTGAAGCAGATCAAATAATAAATGTTCTTTGTTGAACAAACATTCGTTTTGCTCATCCACAATGCATCTGGAAAATGTCTTTGCACTTAAGCCGCCATCTGTTTTCTGTCCGAGCTGCTTTTGAATGTCAGACATTTGTGAACAATTACAGGATTCTGAATGTTTTAATTGCACATTACTTTTGCTATCATTAATTGTTTCCTCTGTGTCACAATTTGTAATACTTTGTGACGCTGCCTCTGCTTTAGGGTTTGACAATGCCTCATGCTTCAACACTGGAGACAATCTTTCCAGCATTGCAAATCTGTTCATAGCAATAAAATTCATGAATTTAAAGAAATCCTTGTAGTCGATTCCAGCATTGGCTTTCAGAATCAGCTTACAAAAGAAAAGAAAAACTGTAAGTAACAAAATACATTTAAAAAAAAATTAAATTAGCAAAGATCCATGTAAACATAATCTGTAATATTTTAAGAGAAAGATTATTAGAAGAGAGTATCCATTGAGTGAACAATTAATCAAATTTAAAAAAAAAGAAACAATGACTAAACTTTCAAAATTACCTGACATCAAAATACAAATTAACAGTACAATACTCAAGCAAAGAAGCAAGTTTTAATAAAAATAGAGGTCATATTTAGAGATGCATTAAGAGAATTTATTTTTTCGCAGCATCTGAGTTCTTGGTTTCATTGCTCTTGACCATGAAGAACAACTGATTTCCACTCTTAACTAACATGAAGTGTGTGAGATTTGGATTTTTATGGTAGTTTTAAAAAAAAAATATTGTAAAGCGCTTAAAGCTTTTAAAGATTAGATGCTATACAAAGTCCTCATTATTATTATTTATTATTATTATATTGCTACAATATCTGCAGTGTGTCAGTTTATAGTGGTTTCTAGCACTGGGACATCATGCTGCAGACATGTAGCATGATGTCCCAGTCAGTCACATTATACCGACCAGTCCTATCACTAATGCTAAGCTTAAGTGAGGCTACTACCATTTTTATAATTCTTTGGTATGACTCAGCCAGGGTTTGAACCCTCGACCTTCTCAGAGGCAGATCTCTAACCACTTAGGCCATCGCAGTGGTCTTAGTCATCCAGAAAAAGTGACCCATTTGTGCCTGTGCGCTCTTAATGAACTCTTAGCAAGTGCTCTCAATAGTCACATTACACATCAAAACAAGAGGTTTCACTGGCTGCACAAAATTTATTTTACAAATGGAAAAATTAAAAATAACAACTAACAAGACAGTCGTCTGTACCCTTTCTGCCCCAGCGTGACAATTTTTTCTAAGTCGGAAGAACTTGATGATTGCTTTTGATTAGGATTTTTAACGTAACTTTAAAAAAAATTCAGTCATATCGCTACAATGTCTGCAGAGAGGCAGTTTATAGTTATGTCTAGCACTGGGGTATCATGCCGCAGATATGTATCATGATGTCCCACCCAGTTACATTAACCTGACACCAGGCCGACCAGCTACATTAAAAATCCAAATCACACACACAAAGTACATCTACATTCAGAAAACATCTAAAGAACTCCACACTATGGATAAGCAATGTAACTCTTTGTTTGAATTAAAGTTTGGCCTGTTGAAACAACTGTACATGTGTTGAATTTAGAAACTGTACATGTGTTGAATTTAGAAACTGTTCATGTGTTGAATTTAGAAACTGTACATTTATTGAATTTAGAAACTGTACATGTGTTGAATTTAGAAACTGTACATTTGTTGAATTTAGAAACGGTACATTTGTTGAATTTAGAAACTGTACATGTGTTGAATTTAGAAACTATACATTTGTTGAATTTAGAAACTGTACATTTGTTGAATTTAGAAACTGAGAAATACTCATGAGATTTCTACGTGAATATTTAAATAACACTGATTTGCACATCAAGATTCCAAGAAGAAAAAAACAGAAATTAGAAACAGAATCTTTAATTCTTTTATGTCCGATGCCTGCCTGCTTTAGGTGTATATTCAATTTTAAGTGTACGCTTTAGTAATGAATTTTAAAACATTAAATAACATTTTTATGCTTTCTACTTTCTTTGCTTTCAAACATGTCAATAGTCTACAGAATGTTAATACTTACTTAAATATGAATACATATGCAGTTAAATTATTTTAATCTAGATACTTTCATTGCTAGGTTAATAGTTTTTACTTTCTTGAATGACTATCTGAGTGTGTGTGTTTCGGATTTTTAATGTATTCTATGTTTTCAGTTATTCAACTCAACTACATGTTTTTGGTTAATAACAGTTACCGTAAGTTAAACTAAATGTGTATTGGACTATTGGACTTTGTAAATATTTATGAAGTTTTGTAAATTAACAAAAATATTAAATTGCTTGTTCTAGTGTCTGTTCATTAACTATTGATGACTATTTGAAATTACAATAATTTACTCATTCAGAAGTAATTACAATGTATAGTTTCTGCTGTGCTTGTGTGAAGGGATATGGCCATAATGCACAATGCAGTGATCAAGAAGAGCACAAAGACACTCAGTTACACGGTTAAATTGCTATCGACAATAAACAAATTTCTTAAGTTGTTGTAGATAGAATTTGGACATATTATATAGTAGCCACTTAATATTAAAAAATAAATATAATGCACACTTAATTCTCAACATATTGAGTCTGTGAACAATGACCAGAAACCAGCCAGTATTGCAGATGGGTGGAGAAAACTATTTTCAAGAAGAACAGAGCATGTCAGCGATGTTTTTGTTTGTAGCATGTGACACCTTGCACCTTGCCCTGTTCTCTGCGTAATTAATCAGTTTTCTTCAAATTGCTGAAACATTAACATTTTTTGGTCTTTGTTTTTGCAATAAATAGTTTGGGAACTTTGTTTCTTCGTTTTTCTAAACAAAAATTACATGATGTTCAGTTTTATGTTGGATTTGTTTTCTTGCAGCAACACTAGAAATGGTGTATTGTTGATATCAGGTGACAGTATGACCTCTGATGTCATTAACATGTAGGTTGCGAGATTGGTAAACTAAGAATACAAGTGGCCAGATCCAGGTCAAATTTCAGCAATGATGTACTTTCATCTCGTCTATCAGTGGATCAAAGACATAACAAATGCTATGCTCATGAATTTTTTAGAAAATAAATAATATTCCTAGCGATTTCATGCCGGTATATCTCGATGAAAGATTGTTTAAGTTTGCTGGCCTGGCAATTAAGCTGCTACCCCATGCTGACATCAAATAGTGTCAGCGAATTCCAACTTTTCGATAGGGAATGCGCTCTGACCCTACACCCCAACATGAATGTCCAAAAATCAAAAAAATGGAGTGGCAAGGGTCAGGGGAAACTCGGACTACTTAGTCACCTACTAATTCTATTTATGTGACCCTCCGACACTTGTGGGGGGTTTTCAAACCAAATTGTGGTTTTTCTTCTACAGCAGGATAATTTATCTTTCCTTCAATTAATACAATTTGCTACAAATGAGAAAGAATTTTTTTTAAGCTATATAGTGGCCAAATTTTGTGGTCTCATAATCAGCCATTTGCAATTAAATGGCCAGTCCCTTTATATAATGCCTGAGGAATATGAGAGCATATAATTACATAACACAAATTAAAGCCATTTCCGAATTAACTCCAAGCAGGTGGCATCTTAATCTGTCTTATCTAAATCACATTGTAAAATATTATTTCATAGTGTTGCATGTATTGGCCCAACAACACCATAATACTCTGAAATTACATAGTGCAAAAGGTACGATTCTGTGGCAACTACTCAAAATAGATGAAGCATGTCAAATATGCAGTGTATTTATATTATGTTTTACCTGACATCGTTCCTCCCATTCATCCATTCCTCTGCAATCTTCTATCTCCCTCTTTACACTTGCCAGGCTTTGCTTTACATGTTCCCAACACATATCGACATTACAGCCATTCAGCCAGTTGTGGTTGATAGAAACTGTATCCTCCTGTTCACAGATACCAGTTCATTAAGTGATAGTAAAAAAAAAAGGGGGGGGGGGAGCGGACTACTAATAAATGGTACTATAGTATATATGGTTTGAAATAATGCCCCTAAAAACAGGTACAGCCAATCTCTCTCTCTCTCTCTCTCTCTCTCTCTCAAAAAAAAAAAAAAAAAGATCCGGAACAACAAACACAACAACCCTTAGACTGACGTGGCTATTGGTGATTTTTGTGGAGGACAATAAAAAGACGGAAAAAAAATTTACTATAAGGTTCAAATTATTTTTAATGAGCCCTTTGCAACCCAATATTTCCTTTGGTAATGAAAATGCAATATGAGACAACCATTACTAATCTTACCATATTGAAAACTTGATGATGCCATCCACTAGGCACAAAGATTATCTCCCCTGGTTCTTGGATGACCTCAATTTGTCTTGTAAGTTTACAGTAATTTGGGAACTGTGTTTGGTCCTTCAGTCCACTGGAAGTGACATCATAGGCAAGCTGACCAAATCTGTTGCGAAGGTATACTTCCTCACCTAGAATAAAATAAAACACGGACATGCAGAAAAAGAAAAGCGAGGCATACATCTTGTGATTTTTAACACATTTTTTTAAAGTTAGTCTCATAAAAACAAATAAATTTATGCAGTGAAGTCCACACCCCCATGCCAACTGCCCATAAATACATGTCTAAAGGGAAATAAATAGGATCATTCTGTTAACATTCTGTTAATACTGCCATGAAAAGTAACAGTCTATATCTTCCTCCACAATCTGTATGGTTAGGTAAAAGCTGTTAAAAAATTCACATACAAATCTTTTATGGAATATAAAATACTGTTTTTATTTTGCCACAAACATAATCCCAACTATGCCCATCTTGAACCATGTCCCAGACAAATGGCTCCAGATCTATTATCCAAGGATTAAAGTGCATCTGCCTAGATGGCTTGGTAAAAACAGTGATTTTCTGTATTTAAGGGACAGGGGGTGAGCCCTGTTACAAGCAAATATTTTCTCCTCTGTGACTTGGGGGACCACATTACAACCAATCAGCATGTAAGAAGGAAATTTTCTAATGAAAGAATATGACTTGACATGGGCTTAATTTAGTCCTCTTCTAACTTTACACTCCTTAGCATAGTTTATTTTTCTCCAGATTTACAACAAATGGTGGAAATTAATTATATGTAGAAACTAAGGAAGGCAAAAAGAATACTGGCAAGCTAGAGTCAAAGACATCTGTCAATAACTGGTAAGGTAATCATTGTAAAGACTTGTTCTGCCCATATTCATTCATTTTTTTTTCATCACTTCTAAATCTGTCAGCAAAATTTGAAGCAGAACTAAATCGCACAATATTTAAATTTGTATCGGTAGAAAAGTAAAGAGAATAAAATAAAATATACTCATATAAACAGAGAACAAGGGAGTACTAAACACGATACATACACATATTTTCATTCATTAAGTAAAGTAAGATAGGATGGGTACAAATATTGCTGGAAAAGGAAAAATGGAGTGTGACAACTATACTGAGTGTACAACTATAATCAGAAATAATTTTTAAAAAATTGGAATTTAGGGAATGAGAATAAGTTAGTAAGCTCATTAAAAAGGATTTGAAGAGATGTAATTTTGGCAGTATCAGTATCCAATTGAAAAGAGGAACCGTAAAGTCCAAACGAGTATCTTTCCTTTAGTATTTAAAATTTTGTTCTCCTAAAACGTTCTATCAATACAAATCCTGGACATAAGCTGGTTTCGAAATTCTGAATGATCTAGTAGATAGCCATGGTCATTTAATACCTTTTGAAACAATAAAATAAAAAACTAGAAGCAACGATTTCTTGAAATACTTCTCCCTAATATCCAAAATTCCAAAAGCATGGAGAGAAGCCATACAAAATCA
Organism: Unio pictorum; assembly: GCA_030141615.1. Taxonomy (NCBI): domain Eukaryota; kingdom Metazoa; phylum Mollusca; class Bivalvia; order Unionida; family Unionidae; genus Unio; species Unio pictorum. Next base: position 6,977,496 of record JARLTB010000064.1, on the reverse strand, counting down.
TTTAGTACATAATTTTGATAAGCCCCGAAATAAGAAAATCCCAGTTGCGGGGGTTACATTATATGTCTCCCCACTAACGTTAGCCTCATGGGGAGACAAGTAATGTTACCCTCTTGACTAGGATTTCCTTATTTCAGTCCAAAGCCCAACATAGATTCTATATGCCTCAGATGTGGGATTTAGCATGAAGTCGATTTTTTAATGCAAGTAATCTAATTGTTATGTCAAACATGATAAACACCACTGGGTCAGCATAAGTAAGGGCAATAAACTGACTTCCACTTTCTTGAAATCAGTGAAAATCACATGCAGTCTTAATTAGTAATGTTTCTGGACAAGAATTTGTACAATTTTTGATCAACTTGTAAGCTACTTTTCTGCTAAATTCAGAGAAAATCTGACACCCAGTGTAACTTTTCTGCCCATGTCACCCTCTAGGATGGTGCCTCATTCACATGGAAGAACCCTTGGATACTTTGTGACTTTTGGAGTCATTTATGGAATTGATGATATAATTGCTGGAAAAATCAGTGATATCATTACTGGCAGAATTAGTGATATCGCTGGTGGAATCAGAGCTTTCACTGCCAGATTGTGTAGGAAAAATGGCATGTCATGTACCCGGTGGGAAGAAGATCCACTTTTTCCGTCCACAAATATTGGCTGACCAGCTAAAAGAGTGAAACACATCTGCATGTAATGGAGTCCTGAAATAGGAATACAATACAAAGAGATGAAAGGATTATATACCAGTATGTAATATTACTGGTAATTCACAGCATAAATATTTGCTTTGATTTTAATGTGACTGTAGCTTTTATATTTCTGCATCATTTTCAATCATGGCTTCTCAAAATCCAACATTCTGGAACATGAATTTTAATTTGTTACTTAAAATATTTGTAGTGTGGAAAAATTATTGAAATTAGGTCTCTCCCTTGATGTAAAAACTTCTATACTGTTAAGAGGTTTTTTAAATTTGTCCTTGTAAAATGAAATGTGAACTGTTTTTCTTCATGTTTGACAACATAGTCTGGAATCTTTTTCTGTACCTCATTAAATAGGCATACCCAACATGCATATTATGTATCTAAGTAACCAATGCCGCAATATTGCACAAAGGATCACAAGAGCAGGTGATGCTGTGCCCCCCCCTCCAAATCAAGGTGACACAACATTTCAGAGGAACAAAATAAAATAATAATGCAATAAAAATGTTATCAAACTAGATAATTGTATTTGCTTTGATAGTTTTGACACTTTAACTTCATAATTTTACTTTACTTATATTACTGTAATAAAAGTTTTATGTGTTCATATAACTTGTGAAAACATTCATGTAAAAAATGAGCTGCATTTTCAGTTTCAGTTCTTACATTCATTTAACTTAAATGTATACTCATTATCTGTATAATAAATATCTGTTTTCCGAATTACTGTTCTTTCCAAACTAACAAAATCATTCCTTAAATGTCAAATTATGCATCTGTATGAATCTCACCTCTTTTCTCATTATTTCTGTCTAAAAATAAATAATATTATTCACCCCCAGGAGGGTAACTTTAACTTTCAAATTACACTACAATAACAGCCATCAAATACCTTACACTGGAGAACAGCCGACTACCACAAACTGCAAATATATTAATGGCCAGATACATTGTTTTAAATTCTATATTCATTGCCATCTTAGTCCTTTTTCACCATTCATGACTCAAGTCAATTTCAAGTGCCATCAGAGACAAGGATTGACATCCACTAATGAAAAGTAGTATGCACATTTTTCAATTATTTTCTTTAGAGTAAAGATTTGAGGGACAAGGCAAACAAAAAACTACTGGAAACCTGCAATCCCATGTGACACTGGTGCTCTGACTGAAAACATGCACATGTGTTTTTAATTGTAATGTCATTATGTCCACCTATATATCATGCATGTACCTTGAAATAGATAGGGAAAAGCCAAGCACAAAACATCATTGTAGCAAGATTGCTCAATTATAAATAAATAAATTCACTAATTTCAAGGTGAAACAATCCTTTACTTTTGACAGTAATCATTTTTAAATGAAAAACATATTCCTCATTTGTAAGAAGAGCATCCATGGGGAGTATGTTTGTAAGAAGAGTATCCAAGGGGAGTACATTTGTAAGAAAAGCATTCAAGGGGAGTACATTTGTAAGAAGAGTATCCAAGGGAAGTACATTTGTAAGAAAAGCATTCAAGGGGAGTACATTTGTAAGAAGAGTATCCAAGGGGAGTACATTTGTAAGAAAAGCATTCAAGGGGAGTACATTTGTAAGAAAAGCATTCAAGGGGAGTACATTTGTAAGAAGAGTATCCAAGGGGAGTACATTTGTAAGAAAAGCATTCAAGGGGAGTACATTTGTAAGAAGAGCATTCAAGGGGAGTACATTTGTAAGAAAAGCATCCAAGGGGAGTACATTTGTAAGAAAAGCATTCAAGGGGAGTACATTTGTAAGAAAAGCATTCAAGGGGAGTACATTTGTAAGAAGAGTATCCAAGGGGAGTACATTTGTAAGAAAAGCATTCAAGGGGAGTACATTTGTAAGAAGAGTATCCAAGGGGAGTACATTTGTAAGAAAAGCATTCAAGGGGAGTACATTTGTAAGAAAAGCATTCAAGGGGAGTACATTTGTAAGAAAAGCATCCAAGGGGAGTACATTTGTAAGAAAAGCATTCAAGGGGAGTACATTTGTAAGAAAAGCATTCAAGGGGAGTACATTTGTAAGAAAAGCATCCAAGGGGAGTACATTTGTAAGAAAAGCATTCAAGGGGAGTACATTTGTAAGAAGAGTATCCAAGGGGAGTACATTTGTAAGAAAAGCATTCAAGGGGAGTACATTTGTAAGAAAAGCATTCAAGGGGAGTACATTTGTAAGAAAAGCATCCAAGGGGAGTACATTTGTAAGAAAAGCATTCAAGGGGAGTACATTTGTAAGAAGAGTATCCAAGGGGAGTACATTTGTAAGAAAAGCATTCAAGGGGAGTACATTTGTAAGAAGAGTATCCAAGGGGAGTACATTTGTAAGAAAAGCATTCAAGGGGAGTACATTTGTAAGAAGAGTATCCAAGGGGAGTACATTTGTAAGAAAAGCATTCAAGGGGAGTACATTTGTAAGAAGAGCATTCAAGGGGAGTGCATTTGCAAGAAGAGCATCCAAGGGGAGTACATTTGTAAGAAGAGCATTCATGGGGGTACATCTTGCTGGAATCGTGTGTTTCACAGCCTACTTTGTTTTGAAATGTTACAGGCTATGTTTACATTAAAAGGGTACATTTTCAAAATTATCGATTGCTGAAGACAGGGATATGTAAAATATCAATCAACTGCATGTCAGTCAAGCACTTATAGGTTACTTCCCTTAACCAGTTTACAGTCTAAATACACAAAAAGAAGCTGGAAAACCCACTCACACATGCTGTTTCTAAAAGAAATTTTGACATTTTTTTTAACTGAACATGTTGACACCATGAATATAGTTGTAATTACTATCTGGACTGATAATAGAAATATAGATAAATAAATAATTATAATACAATGTACATGTATTGAGTTATGTGACAATGCAATGAAGGATTTTATACATATATGTGTAGACAATTAAATTTTGTAGTTTTTTGTAAAAAAAAAAAAAAAAAGGTTTGCAACAAAAAACCTAACTGCCCATCAGTGAATTATGGTGCAGAAAGTAACCTTATTTTATCCTATCATAAGATATAATTTTTTGTGAAAAGAAATCAGTCATTCAATCTCAATTGTTTTACCAAATATGGAACAAGGTATAAAGACTAGTAAACATAGATTTAAAAATGGAGTGACTTCCTACATTTTAATCTGCACCTTTGTTACAACCTCAGGATCTTAGACTGTGTTTCATAATCAGTAAAAAAAAAAAAAACTCATTTCTAAGCTAGGCCGCTGTGACCTCATTTCCTTAACCCTCAATATTTTGGACCCTATTACATTAAAGCACAGAAAGATTAATCTTTTTGGCCTAATTCAGCAATTGTGAGTCAACTAACACATATCAGAAATTCCATTGATCCTCTAACCACTCTAATCAGTGCAGTGACACCCAGCTTAGCTTAGTGTTTGCTTATTTTTCTCAATTTGTGGGGTCTCAACCAGTCTGTTGGCAGCCAAGTTGATTAGGCTGTACTATAGGACATACAATTTAACATCTCTTTTCCAATTTTCATGACAATTTAACTAAATACTTGAAGGTTTTTTTATCAATCAACATGATTTTCTTCAAGGAAAATAACCACCGTATTAGATTTTAATTTGTTTTTTTCTTAGGGTGTTATCTAAGAATGTGAGTCAGAAAATGACAGTTTATACCATGATAAACTCAGAAGAAACAACATTAAACTCTTATAATCGCAATTCTTTATTATTTCATTTAATTTTTAATGTATTTTTATATACAGATATTTAATATCAACTTTAGAGTGTTGTTTAAGCTATGTAGCTATTTATAGAACAATATATTCCCCATCAGCAACGTAACAGCTACATCAACATCAAACAAAATTATTCTATCAATGGTAGGCCATCTAATGTTTGTACATTCCACTGCTTGGTCTTAATCTTGTTTCTAAATACGCATCTGTGATCTGAGAAGTTCAATATTTAGAGCAAATGAAGTTTTGTTTTGTTTCACATATGAATGACTCTTGGATTTGATGCTCTTATGAGTTCATTATCACTTGACTGAATCATATATTGCCAGAGATGTGAGTAACCAATTTGTGCTTCTTAATTTATTTTTAATGCTCATTGACAGTTTAGGCTACCTACAGGGCTACTTACATATCAAATTAAGACTATCAGTAAATGGTTTTATTGATGGCATCCAATAGTCAAATAGTGCAAGACACTGACTATGACAGTTCCGATGGGGAGTAGCAGGATTTGTAACCCCATACTCCATATCCAAACTATAAAAGTCTGCATCTTACACTGTAGGACTGTGAATCCAATTGTTATAATGTTATAATATTAGTCTTTGAAACCCCCTCCTCCCAATCCCTCAATCCATTTACCTATATTTTTAAATTCATTTGTAATAAACCGTATTGAAAGTGCTGTACAGCTTAGCCCCAATATTCTTTATGCCAGATTTTTAGTTTTTTAGCTTTTTTTTTCAAACATAATCCAAGAAAAAATTATTTATATTAAGAAAAATTATAAAAAAGATTTGTTATTTGATTCTGTCAAATCAATTGACAAAATCTTCAATATAAGATATGAACCCACCATTTTTATTTCATTTTAAAAGGCATGCTGCGTGTATGCCTTCCAATTTAGTGTTTACATTAGTTACTTTGTATATGACACTATTTATAGAAATATAAAATAGTTCTCCTGACAATTTAGACAGAAATCAATGCAACTGGGTCTAATCACATGGTTTTATTCTGACCAATGGAAATCTTCCATATATATATATATATATATATATATATATATATATATATATATATATATATATAAACTGATGCAACTTCAATTATATTAGTATGTGACACATTCTCCTTTAATCTACAAGGTACAGTGTTATGCTGATACATCTCTGGAAGGTAACTCAGCCATAGCAAAACTATATCACTGCAACCCATATTTCATGCACACTCAATTGAAATTTAGGTCATAGTGACCTGGATTTACCATAGCTGAGTTACTCTTTTTGAGATGCAGTGATATATATATCATTTTTCATGACTGCTGCTGAAACAGATTCCAAGATATTTGGAACATAATGAAATAACGGCCAAACAAACAAATATATAAACGCACAAATAAATTAGCTAGTGTGATAAAAATGTAGAACTCATGTTTGTTGAAACAAAAAAGTACCTTACCAAGACCCCTTTGGACCAATATAAACAAATCTGTAATCATCATCTATACTGTTTTGACTATCCCAGAATTCATTCATCCAATCAGAGCGGAAGTATATGGGAGTACTATATGCCTCGTAGTCTGGGAAAGCTCTGCAAGTATCAGAAACACACCATTGTTTCAATAGCATTGTATTAATATTTATTGTTACATAAAAAGAAAAGCTTTACCAACCGAACTAGCAATCTTGAGCAATTGAATTAACAGTACTGGTATATGAATTAATACTACTACATATATATGGAATAAACAATATCAGCATATGACATTAATGGTACATTATATGGAATTAACAGTACCATTATATGCAATTAACAGTACCATTATATGCAATTAACAGTACTAGTATATGCAATTAACAGTACCATTATATGGAATTAACAGTACTAGTATATGCAATTAATAGTACCATTATATGGAATTAACAGTACTAGTATATGGAATTAACAGTACCAGTATATGCAATTAACAGTACTAGTATATGCAATTAACAGTGCCAGTATATGCAATTAACAGTACCAGTATATGGAATTAACACTGCCAGTATATGGAATTAACAGTACCAGTATATGGAATTAACAGTACCATTATATGCCATTAACAGTACTAGTATATGCAATTAACACTGTCAGTATATGGAATTAACAGTGCCAGTATATGCAATTAACAGTACCAGTATATGGAATTAACAGTACCAGTATATGGAATTAACAGTGCCAGTATATGCAATTAACAGTACCAGTATATGGAATTAACAGTACTAGTATATGGAATTAACAGTACCAGTATATGGAATTAACAGTGCCAGTATATGGAATTAACAGTGCCAGTATATGCAATTAACAGTACCATTATATGCCATTAACAGTACTAGTATATGCCATTAACAGTACTAGTATATGGAATTAACAGTACCATTATATGCAATTAACAGTACCATTATATGCCATTAACAGTACTAGTATATGGAATTAACAGTACTAGTATATGCAATTAACACTGTCAGTATATGGAATTAACAGTGCCAGTATATGCAATTAACAGTACCAGTATATGGAATTAACAGTACCAGTATATGGAATTAACAGTGCCAGTATATGCAATTAACAGTACCAGTATATGGAATTAACAGTACTAGTATATGGAATTAACAGTACCAGTATATGCAATTAACAGTGCCAGTATATGCAATTAACAGTGCCAGTATATGCAATTAACAGTACCAGTATATGGAATTAACAGTACTAGTATATGGAATTAACAGTACCAGTATATGCAATTAACAGTACTAGTATATGCAATTAACAGTGCCAGTATATGCAATTAACAGTACCAGTATATGGAATTAACACTGCCAGTATATGGAATTAACAGTACCAGTATATGGAATTAACAGTACCATTATATGCCATTAACAGTACTAGTATATGCAATTAACACTGTCAGTATATGGAATTAACAGTGCCAGTATATGCAATTAACAGTACCAGTATATGGAATTAACAGTACCAGTATATGGAATTAACAGTGCCAGTATATGCAATTAACAGTACTAGTATATGCCATTAACAGTACTAGTATATGGAATTAACAGTACCATTATATGCCATTAACAGTACTAGTATATGCAATTAAGAGTACCATTATATGCCATTAACAGTACTAGTATATGGAATTAACAGTACTAGTATATGCAATTAACACTGTCAGTATATGGAATTAACAGTGCCAGTATATGCAATTAACAGTACCAGTATATGGAATTAACAGTACCAGTATATGGAATTAACAGTGCCAGTATATGCAATTAACAGTACCAGTATATGGAATTAACAGTACTAGTATATGGAATTAACAGTACCAGTATATGCAATTAACAGTGCCAGTATATGCAATTAACAGTGCCAGTATATGCAATTAACAGTACCAGTATATGGAATTAACAGTGCCAGTATATGGAATTAACAGTACCAGTATATGGAATTAACAGTGCCAGTATATGGAATTAACACTGCCAGTATATGCAATTAACAGTACCAGTATATGGAATTAACAGTGCCAGTATATGGAATTAACAGTACCAGTATATGGAATTAACAGTGTCAGTATATGGAATTAACAGTGCCAGTATATGCAATTAACAGTACCAGTATATGGAATTAACAGTACCAGTATATGGAATTAACAGTGCCAGTATATGCAATTAACAGTACCAGTATATGGAATTAACACTGCCAGTATATGCAATTAGCAGTACCAGTATATGCAATTAACAGTAACAATATGTGGAATTAACAATACTACTATATGGAATTAATAGTTACTGTACCAGTAAATGATATTAATAGTACTGTTGTATGGAATTAACATTACTGGTATATGGAAATAACAGTACAAGTATATGGAATTAACAATACTGGTATATGGCATTAACCATACCAGTATATGAAATGAATAGTACCAGTATATGTAATTAGCAATACCTGTCATAACAAATTAACAGTACCAGTATACAGAATTAATAATATATGGAATTAATAATACATGTACAGTGTGACCCCACTATAGTACACTCCATTATAACACAAATGCATATATGACACGGTTGTGATGTGGCTCCCATTTCTTGTACGTAACAAAACTTTCTTCAAGTATGAAAAAACTTTAACATTTTGTTGAAGAGATTGTGTATGAATAAATAATACAAGATGATTGTAGCATGGCTACTGAATATTTATATATTTCTCATACATAAAAAAAATAGTTTTTTTTCTTAAAAGTACAAAACTTAATGTATAAAATGTTTATTCAGGTACTGCGAAAGGCTTTACCAATGTTGCAAATTGTGAATTTTGTTTCCTTACTGGCAGCATTATATACTATCTGGTGATTTTTTGTTAACTTGGCAATACTGTTGGCTGTTTAAACTTGTATATACAACCATTGGTTTGGAGTGGAGAGATTCTGAGGCCCCATGAAAAGATGCAGCAAACTTGCTACAAAATGCACTGAAATTTATCTATTGTTACATAATCAAATTCTTTGTCCATATTGACAAACCATCTTAACAGTGCAATGTTATATCATAATCTGCTTATGTTGACATCGAGTAAAGTATGTTGTGAGATATCTGCTTTTTTGTTGTTGTTGACACTTCTGATTGCAGAGACCAACTGGACGAGGCTTTATCTCATAATCTATCTTTTGCCAGATTTTCGGTTGCTCGCTAGTAATTAATATATTTGCATAGAATGACATTTTTTATTTTTATGTGAATGTTAAGTAAAATTCCTCTTCTTTTCACTAAGAATTAAATCCTTCAGAATACTCACATTTTCTGATTTAATCCTGTCATCATACCAGAACAACAGCATCTCTATTGTATGTTTACTTTTTTTTAAATTTCTGACTCATGCATGGATGGCAGCATCACTTTGCTACCACAAATGTAAAATTTTTTTAATAAATTATTTAAAAAACCCATCAAGATCTTACTTGGTCTATTCAATAGGCAGGGAGGAACAGTGCCTACAATCGACAAAACCGCAGCCAACTCCATTTTTACAAATGTAGCCAGATAAAATACATTGCTGAAATATCAAATAAAAGATTACCATTGAAGTACCAATTGTTATGACAACATACTAAGCAAATGGAAAAATCATGCAATTTGATGTTGCCACCACAAAAAACAGGCATTTGCTTGGTTCACTAAAGGTGTCCTTTAATGGTGATTTAAAAAAATGCACCTTTCTTCAAAGAAAGCCAGCTACAAAAAACCCCCCAAAAAAACTCTCTTCTAAGGAAGTCAGTACCAAGCTGAAATAAAAGCATTGAATCTAATGGATTGTTTCATTTTCCCACATGACTGGTTGACGTATACTGTGCCATGAAATTTTCCAGTTTGCAGGAAAAAAAGTTTATGCTTACAAACACTACCAACGGCAGCATAAAACATAAACTAAGTTTTACCAACTTGGGACATACTGAAAAGTAAATGTGCTTCATCATTTCTTATGTGATTGTACTATTGTTTTTCCAGTGAAATTCAAACCTATATGACCTGTCACAAAGTTATTGAATATAACAAATCTCTGTATGTGCTTACTTTTTATGGAATTACTTGAATTGTGGAGTCAATGTATGCAATTAGATTCATGGGTGAGTACATGGTGTTGATACGCTATTTATGTTATACATTAAACATGTATATATAAACAGTATACTGGTACACGTATATGTACCAATGTGGATCTCTGAATAAAGTAAAGTATTATATACACCTTCTCTGTTTCCACTACAGGTGTATTTCTCATTTAATATGCATCAATTTAAGATGGTACCTGTGCCAATGAAGCACATATTTTTGAACCCACATTTATTATCTACCCCATCTTTGGTGGGTACATGAATTATTTTATTTAGCTAACTGACCTGGTTGCTTATAACACAGTTCAGTCTATAACACGGCTGGGTTCTATGGATCCCAACTACCGTGTTATAGTGGGGTCACACTTTATATGGAATTAATAGTACCTGTATATATGAAATAATAGTACTGGTGTATGGAGTTAATAGTACCTGTATCTGGACCTAATAGTACTGGTATATAGAATTAATAGTACCTGTACATGGAACTAATAGTACTGGTATATGGATATAATAGTACTGGTACATGTATATGGAATTAACAGTACATATATATGGAACTAAAAGTACTGATATATAGAATTAATAGTGTACATGGATTTAATAATACTGGTATATCAAATTAATAGTACCTGTACATGGATTTAATAATACTGGTATATCAAATTAATAGTACCTGTACATGGATTTAATAATACTGGTATATCAAATTAATAGTACCTGTACATGGATTTAATAATACTGGTATATCAAATTAATAGTACCTGTACATGGATTTAATAATACTGGTATATCAAATTAATAGTACCTGTACATGGATTTAATAATACTGGTATATCAAATTAACAGTACCTGTACATGGATTTAATAATACTGGTATATCAAATTAATAGTACCTGTACATGGATTTAATATTACCCATATATGGATTTAATAATATTGGTACACCACTTCCTAAATAACTCTCCACCCTGATAACTTGCGAACCCGTTTAAAATGCGGTGTCCGGCATGGATCCCGATATTTTCCCAAAGAATTAATTTGGATCAAACAATACAACTAGAATGTATCCATCTCAACACAAAAATTAGTGACTACACATAGTGTGGAGTGGTATCCATGTTAAGTGAATGGAAACCACATGGGATAATGTTTTCGATGATCTCCCTAATAGACTCAAATTAATGTTATTTTATAAGAAAAAAAAAAACAACTACATCGTTATGAAGAGATATTTATTCACCGTTAATCTTAGCATGACTATAAAGTGAGTATTCAACACTATAATCTGCCCCCCTCCCCCTTTGCCTTTCAGTTGATCCTTTTGTTTGTTGTTTTTTAATAGGTCCCTCAATAACTAGCACCTTACTTATAGTGCTGCTGAAGCTCTGGGACCCCGATCTGCATGAGTTATCGAGAGAGAGGTGTATATGGAATTAATAGTACTGGTATATGGAATTAACAGTACCAGTATAAGGAATTAAAAGTACTGATATATGGAATTAGGCAGTACTGGTATGTGTAATTAATAGTAACAGTACATGATAACAGCTTTTAATACTGGCCACCATGTATAGCCTATATTGTGCTGAAAAATGGCATTAAACCATTAAAAAAAACATGATAAACAGCTTTTAAATGGCATTGCTTGGTAATATTAAATATACATACAAAGACTGTTTAACATTTTGGAAAACAAAAAAATGTACACCTGATTTTAATATGCTGCCATATTCTGACACCACCAGATTTCTCTTTGAACAATGTATCCTCTGAAACATGCTTCATATGTATGCTAAAGATTGTTAACAACACTAACACTAAGAATGTTCATGAGATTTGGTTGATTTACTGGATTGTATTACAATAAATTTAATCATTTTTGTTCAGACTTATCTTTTTACTTTTTATAAAAAATGTTTTATTATAATCATTTCCTTACCTTGTAAAGTGCCAGTCTTTGAGATACAGGCATCTCTCATCACTGTTTTGACCATTTTCTCTCTTGTTTCTAAGATACTCTATGTAAGAAGTCAGAGTCATGCTTTCCTTAGGATGTGACGAGTACTCTTCTTTCTCACAGTCAGCTACTGGAACACTTGCTCCACCTGGTGAGAAAATTTATTAATGTTTTTTACATTCATACTTTTGTGTCTTTGAATTTACTTGATTTGTAACATTTAACAAACATATGACTTGTACTTTGTACCGGTCGTTAATTCAACTCATTTTTTTCAACAAGTGTGGTTTTAACATCATTAAAGTTTTTGCAAGCTTCAGTGAATCACTTAAGTCTTCAAAAGAACATGCTCAAGATGATGTTGATTTATTACAAGTGAATATGAAGAGACAAATTCCAACCTGGATTAAATCTGCACATTTTCAAGACAGCTTGGTGTCTAATGTCTCTAGCTTGTCTAGTGAAAGTTCAATGATACTACCCAATATATGACCAGCTTGGTCTCAGAAGTATATTATTTTTATTATGAAACTGAGAGGGAGGTTAATATTTTACATTTCATTTTATGTGTGCCAATGGCAGTGTATTCAATAATGCAGACATTTAGCCCTAATTCTGGGAGCTTAAAGAAAAACAAACCAAATCAAAAATCTTTGTTTGTAAAACTCATACCAAAGTGATTTCCCATTCTGAACTGATAGTTTTCTAATGGTAGGGACTGTATCATGGGCAACAATCAGTCAGGTCTTTTGATGCTCATCACACATATAAATGGCTATAGTGTATATGTCTCTATAGTTTAGAATCAAAGATCATGGGACTAAATTCCTCAAGTTGTGAGGATGGATCTTAGGGTCACTTTCAAATGATGTGTAAATCTGTCTTTTAATACAGTAGAACCTGTCTTGAAAGACCACCTCTTTTGCCAAGACATTCTGGTCTCTCAAGATAGGTGATCTCTCATCTCATAACTGGTCACAATGCTATATAATCAATAATGTGTACACTGAGAAGGTGGTCTCTCAAGACAGGTGGTCTAACATAGCAGTGGTCTTTCAAGACTTGCTTTACTGTAATCAATGTTTATATCACTACTGGGTTTGGATCTCAACAGTTTCCAAGTTATCACCCAGTCAGGGTCGAAGTCCCTTAAGGTACAGATGGAGCCTAGAACCTGAGATGGTTATACTGTTGAGGGGTCTCAATAGTTTATGAATCAGGAGACAAATCACATATTGAGTGAGTGTGTCAATAGTTACTATCATATGGCCCAGGTGTTCAGTTCCTGGATGGTTCAGAAAGATGACACAGCAGTCCCATATTATTATTATTAGTCACTGATAATTCATGCCAATATTCAGATATCTCAGACTTCAAGTCAAATTTATTCATAATCACCCATATTGTTTAACCTTACCATGAGCAATAGCAAAATTTCTAACAAGTTATTTCAGATTTATGCATAATCACTGGTACTGTTTAGCCATATCCACAGAAAGGAAATCAAGATTTCAGAAGTTTTGGCACAATATGCACCTATATTGCCACAAGACTTTCACTGAACCAAGCTTGGTGTGTTTAGCTTTATTGGTGTACAGAGGGAGGAGCGATGAACCATTTACATTTCATGGGGTTGGTGGGGCCTGGAATTCTGTTTGCTGGGTTAGTTACATATTTGGACCCCAAAACGATTGAAAAAAATGTTCTCTCAAACTAATTTATATTCAAACCATTTTATTCATTAAAAAAGAGAAGTATTTAACAAATATTCTGACCAGACAGAAATCACAAAAAAATATTACACGCGCGCACACACATCCGTAGTTGCGCATATAGTATCACAATATGACCGTTCTTTGGGAATAAAGAAATGTACCAAAAAATTTATCCAGAAAGAAAAGGTTGGGGCATCCTGTTTCATCGACCCATTCGTTTCTACTGTTCCAACCATCAGTAAATCTTGACGAGAGAATGCATGGACGATTTTCCAGCAAATATCTTTGGAAAAATTCTGCGTACGATATTTCACTATCGATCCTCTCCAATTTATCTATACAATATGCGCTATTTCTCTTTCTTATTTGTTCTGACATTGTTGTGTTTTGTAAACTTTTGTCGAGTTTACATTCTGGTTTTGCAAACATTTTTGAGTGATTGACGGAAGTCTTATAGATGTTTATTTTTATATCCATAAATTAATGAGCATTTTAGCATTATTTTAAATAATGTGTTGTTCGAAGGCCGAGTCGAAAACCTTCTGCGGAGAAATATCCAGCACGGAGATCCTGTTTATCTCCGATAGTCTTTGAAAACAGGATATATATAATTGATAGAGCAAATAAGTTTGCAAGGATAAAATTTAAAGTACGAAATCAATGCCCAGTAAGAAAATAAAACTAAAAATGCCTTTGATAACTGCCTGCGTTCGTTGCTTGAAAAACATGCCCCAGCCACCATGTGCCGAGTATGAGTTCAAACGTGTTCTCTGTGGTATAGCAGTGTTAGCGACCAGCTTCACGCTGCTAAACAAGACCGCCATAAAGCAGAGAGGCTTTGGATTTCCACAAGACTCACTATTCATAAAAAAATCCATGAAGCCGCTAAGAAGAACGTCGCAAACATAGTCCATTTAGCCAAATTATCCCAATACAATACTAAGATCACGGAGAGTTCCTGCTGCAAAGAGCTCTTCGAGACAACTAACACAAACTAATTTCAAGGAACAAATGTACACCACTTCCAACTACTTTCTCTCCAGTAGACTTTCCAGACCCATTTGCAAATTTCTTCCGTGACAATGTACAAACCATTAGAGATACACTTGACAACACAATTTCTATTGACTCGTCGTCACCATACAGTTACGATACCGAATTTCAGCGACAACCATAAGCAGCATTTGAACTTGTTTCTATGGATTTCTATTGCGGACAATCGTGATGAAGAGTGCACCAAAGTCATGTGAACTTGATCCAATTCCAACATCACTGCTGCTTGAATGCTTAGACCCAATATTGCCTTCACTAACTGAAGTTATTAATATCTCTCTCTCTCATTAGGGAGAAATTGCCATTGTAAAGACTCTGCTGAGAAAACAAACACTTGACCATTATGATTTAATGATCTACCGCCCGGAATCAAAATTTGTTTTTAAAAAAAATGTTGTTTTAACCCAAATTGTATCTCATTTAAATTCAAACAGTCTTTTTTCTAGCAATGTGCAGTCTGCAAATTGCCCTTGCCACTGTACGGAAACTACTCTTCTGAAAGTACTTAATAACATTATATTTGTTTTGGATAGCGGAAAGATTACAGTCCTCACCCTCCTTGATTTGTCGGCAGTATCTGACACATTAGCCCAGTTGATCTATGTTGTGGTGTTCCAGAGGCGTCTCTTCTTGAACCTGTTCACTTCATTATATACACTCAGCCGCTCGCAAGTGTCATAGATCATCACTCAGTGTCTCACTATTTGTAGGCTGATGACACCCAATTATACAAATCTATCCACCCAACTGAAGTTGATGCTACCATCCAAGGAACATAGATGTGCATTTCTGATGTGAGATCATGGATGACATGTAACAATTTGCAGATGAATGATGATAAAACTGAGGCTATTCTGATCACAACACAAAGACTTTCTCATTCACATCCTTTGCCTCAACAATAAATATCAGCAACACCAACATTAAATTCACACAATTAGTACGAAACCTAGGCGTTACTCTAGACAATACTCTCACATTGCAGCAACATGTCTTGAACATATGCAAGGCTGCATATCTTGAGCTTAGGTGCATCAGTTCCATTCGCACAAACATCTTTCAGTTGATGCCACTAAAACACTTGTGGGTTCATTAGTACTTTCAAGACTTGACTATTGTAACTCAGTTAGGTCTGGTTCGCCTCAGTATCTACTCCAGAAACTTCAAAAAGTTAAAAACACAGCTGCTCTGGACATCTTTACAGTACCACTATCAGAGCACACCTCCCCGCTGTTCTGAATCAAACAAATTTTTTTTTCTCTATGCTACTTTTCACTGACAGACTCTAGTCCAGCATACCTATCTGACCTCACCCATGCGTACACACCAGCAAGATAATTGTGCTCCTCTTCTGACAATCATATACTCATTATTCCCACTATGAAAATGAAGTCATATAGAGACCTTTCTTTTGAATACCAGGGCCCAGCAACGAGGAATTAATTGCCCGTTGAAATTAGACACAAAGACACAGTGATCCCTTTCAATAGTGCTCTTAAAAGTCACCTTTTTCGACTGCAAGAACAAACTCAAACACCTAATATTGTTTCCTACCTAAAGACTAAAGATTTTCAGCATTTTTTTGTTTTCCAATTTGATGGTGTTTGTTTTTGTGTTTTTTTAAAAAAAAATATATATATAATAGTTATATCATTATGGATTCTTTAAAGCGCTTAGAGCTTCTAAAGATTATTATTATTTTTATATTATTATTTTTATATTATTATTATTATTATTATTATTATTATTATTATTATTATTATTTAGACGTCTGTAGCATATGCTTTCATAATTTATGAGATGTATGATAAATAAATAATAAAAATATAAAAAAATAATAAATTAGCAATAAATAAATAAATGATACAACAAACAAACGAAATGAATAACGTGTTGATGGTAGTATATTTAAAACTCAATAATGACCGCACTATTCATTCCGTCGCTTGTAACTAGTATAAACATAGAATGGGGACTAACATACACAGAGTATGTAAGTAATATACTACATTTTATACAGTCTATTCATCACGTTGAATCAGGTTAACGACTCCAACCACAACCCCCTCATTCATCACCTTAAATCAATTTGAATAATTCCATCCCCACTCCCAACTCATCCAATTACTGTTCCAGAGAGTCGATCTTCTCTTGTCTTCTCATGTACATATTATCTTCTTGTAAATACAGGTTGTTTTAAAACATGGAATTGTGATTCATAAAATATGTCCAACATACACTCAGCGAAAGATAACACATTAAAATGGTTACTATTATTCATGAAATTGTACTTAAAATGCAAAATATGTGCATTAACTTCTCAATAGTTGATGATATTATTACATGTATACTACGTGTAGAGTCATGCAGAGTCTACCTCTTTTAAAAAATAATCGAGAGGAAATTTACACACATTTGCCGCCACATCACTGGTAATTTTAAACAAAATCAAACGTGTGACTAATGAATATGTCCTTGCTCAAATGGCAGTAGTTATGCTTCACCCCTCCACCCTCACCCCCGATCCGAGTCTCTATTCCCACCTTACAGCCCTATGTCAATAGAAAGAGTATTCAAGCAAGTCATTGGCACTTTGTGAATAAAACAATTATGGATTATATTTAAATGACGCACGGTTGTCTTGCAGTCTGGTTTATTTGTTATCTCTGGCAAAGAATTTACATTTAACTATAACAGAATCAAGTACAGATAGTACGAGTGCACTCTCTATTCTCTTTGCG
The DNA here is from genome assembly GCA_030141615.1 of Unio pictorum. NCBI lineage: Eukaryota > Metazoa > Mollusca > Bivalvia > Unionida > Unionidae > Unio > Unio pictorum. The sequence goes on along the minus strand of JARLTB010000064.1, from coordinate 6,959,948 downwards.
GGGACAAAGTCCACTGGTGATATAAAGGAATTATAAACGGTATAGAAGAATAACAAACGGCTAGATCACCTTGACACATAGGTAAGCTTTTATTGGTCCGAATTTTATTTTTCTTTGGAATTTTACGAATATAAAACGAAGAAATTAGGCAGTTGATTATTATTATTATTATTATTATTATTATTATTATTATTATTATTATTATTATTATTATTATGTTGCTGTTGTTCTTAGTTTTAAGATAAAATTAATTCATGAATTATTAGTATAGAAATAGATATTACATTCATGTATACATCAGGTGTGTCCGTGATGTATATGTATTTGCATGACCCATTTAAAATACATCGAATCTTCAACAAAGAAAACACAGTTTTAAACTATTTTATTTTAGTATACTCTGTTGAAAATTTGCTATCCCGTAGAATTTAGATTTAGAGGACTTTTACCGATTTTTAAAAATTTGAATCACCATGTACATACGGTCAAGACTGGATTTCATAGACGTTGATTTACTGTCCTCGATGTGGTCCACATACCACGTTTAACGAAAGCTTAGACAACGCACGCCGTGATGACCGTTTCCTACGTGCTCCACATATCATGCTATAGGACAGTTTCTCGAAGATAAGAGTAATAGACTCAATTGTAACATGTTAGTTCTCTCTCGATGAAGCGAGTAACGACGGAATTTAACAGTTTTACTTGGAAACGATCTGTACATCACGTTTGACTTCAACCTATGCATTTGGATACATGATTTGATTAAATTATCAATATAATTTTAATCAGTTTGAAATATAATTTTATTAAAGTTGCATTTTACGGTTTTCCCCTTATTTAAATAGCTACTCGCAGGAACTACTCCGAACTCATCTAATTCTATTATTCTAAGTCATTCATACGTCCGTCTGTTTAATGTTAATCGTTTTTCTTACACCTTTAAAACGAACATTTAAAATTTGGTGTCCTGTATATTAATTGATATTAGTGCTGTCCAGCCTGCGGCCCGCTTGCTGATTTAAAATAGCCGCCAGAAGTCGGGCAATTTTGTGTGTATTGATGTAAAACAAAAGTACACGGTCAACTTTCATAGTATATCTTCTTAACCAGGTAAACAAAATTGTGAATACTCCTTTTTAATAGTCTTTGCTTTTACGTCTTCTGCTGCGGCCGTCGATTTCAAGAAAAATAATCAGTGGCATATCGTGTCAAATAGATTGGGCAGAACTGATTTATATACTTGGAAAATCAGGGCATCATATCCAATCCATAATACATAAAATTAAGCTCAATATTAACATATTTTCCTTCCACTTGCCATCATCTTTTTCAGTACGATCGTCGTCGTTAATAACACTCTTTTCTATGAGCGTCCGCCTAGGAAGCGAGAGGTCGTGGGTTCGAACCCTTGCCAAGTCATACCAAAGACTTACAAAAAGGTACTAACAGCTGCCTCGCTAGGCGCTCAGCATTAAGCGGTTAGTGTTAGGATTGGTCGACCTGGTGTCAGGATAATGTGACTGAGTGGGACATGATGCAACATGTCTGCAGCATGATGGCCCAGTGCTAGACATCACTATAAACTGCCACACTGCAGACATCGTAGAGATATGACTGATTTTTTTTAAAAGCTACGTTAACAATCCTAATCGTACACACACACACACACACACACACACACACACACACACACACACTTTTCAACAGCTAGGGTTGTTGTTTGAAAACCCAACGCAAATCGCAAACAAGAAGCATATAAATGAACGTGACGTACATATGAACATTTCAATGAATATTATATATATATATATATATATATATATATATATATATATATATATATATATATATATATATATATATATATATATATATATATATATATATATATATATATAAAGCAAAAATGTTCATGTTATATGTTTGAGCTTATAAGTTAACGTGGCATACTTATGAACATATAAATTAATGCAACATACCCATAAACATACAAATGAAGATAAGCAATAATGTTCATTGTTATATATATATATATATATATATATATATATATATATATATATATATATATATATATATATATATATATATATATATATATATATTTTGAGCTTACAAGTGAACGTTCTCACCTCTTCGTGGGTTCAAGTCTTAGATTCGGCTAATGTGGTTATATGAGAAAGCTTGCCAGTAGCTTCTCGTGTTCTTTCCGGGGGTTTTCCCGGGTTCTTCCTCCACCAATAATACTGGCCGCCATGTATAGCCTATCGTGTGCTGAAAAATGGCGTTAAACCCTACAAAAACAAAAAACAAACAAACAAGTGAACGTGGCATACTTATGAACATACAAATGAGAATGACATTTATTCGTAGAGTACACTTTTCAGCATAAATACGAGAATGATATGCTAATAAAATACAAATAAGCATGCTATTGCTTGAATATATATATATATATATATATATATATATATATATATATATATATATATATATATATATATATATATATATATATATGACCATACTTACGAGCATAGAGCGAACATCTTACATTAGAGGTAAGCATGATATTTGTGTGAGCATACAAATAATTATGACATACGCGATTCCAAACGAATACATTATTTTTAATAGCATACATTGGCGTATGACATACGTATGAGTATATACATGACATACACATGAGTACCGCATATTTAATACAATTCACTAACGTATTACATACATATGAGCATACAAATTCGTGCCCGAAGCAGCGCCGGTGCAAGGCATTTTGGTGCCCTAGGCGAGATCAGATATATGGCGCCCCCCTTCCACTCACGCCCTCCCCCACCCGCCCATCATGAAATAAACCCTTAGCCCAGCGCCCTGGGCGATTGCCTAGTTCGCCTAGCGGAAGCGCGGCCCTGGCCCGAAGCGTATAAACATACAAATGAGTATGACATTTATTTGCATATAAATAGATATGGCACACGTGTGAGCATATGCATGAGAAATGCCTGTATGGTACGAAAGATAAAGGGACAAATAATGATTTTGCATTTTGACTAAACAAATTTCGTGATCAAACGTTTAAACAATAGCTTATCACTGACGTTCCAGCTGATATTATGATGGTATAATGTAATATGTTTTTATACTGGACAAGAAAAGATAAAAGTGAAACCGTATCAGTTTTATGTGTTGGAAAACAAGGACATGACAGTCGGTTTTTCTTAAACGTCAAAAACTCATGATAAAATGCTCACAAGAACCGTAGCTTCTTTTAGTTATTAAACCCCTTTCCACACACTTGAACTGATCAACACAAAACAGGCTTTATTTCATGATCGGTAAGCAAATTTAATAATGCACACATGGCCTCTGTAATATATTTTTCACAAAACGTATATTTTCACCTAGTAGAAGTCGAAACTATTTCCTAAAGATCAGATTAGAGAAGCCGACATGGTTCAGTGGGTGGCATGCCCGATTGCCGACAAGAAAGCTTTGCTTTTGAATGAATAAATGGAGAAGACTGGTCCAACCGCCGTGGTGTGTCATTGGACTCAGTCTATTTGTCGCGGCACAAAGAAGCCTTTCATTAGCCATTATAAGCCACTAGCTATAATCACTAGATGCTTACTAGGGACCATATGGTAGAAGATAAAGACATCTGATTCAAGGATTATAAGATATCAATATTCTACTTCCGTCTCCTTGAGTGAGCGACAAAGGAATTTGAATGCTATCCATGGACTATATCTGGTTATATAAGTTTTATTCAAATACCCCGTCTAGCTTAACATGGCATATACGTTTAAATTTTTAAGAAGAAAATTAAGTTGAACCCTTCTATTTTGCTCATGGTCTAAAATGTTTGAAGGGTTTCTTGATATTATGGTATATAGTTTTTTGTCTTCCATCTGTCAGTCCGATGTCATTCGCCCATATAAATCATCGTGTGAATCGTAATATGCGATGAAGTTTCATGCAGCCAAGGAAAATCAATATTTATTTTGATACAGTCTGTATATAGGCTAACATTTTCATGGTATTCGTCTTAAATTTACTACATTATACAGAAAGTAATAATTTGAAACTTTATATCTGGGCTGCTTCGATCTTACATTTATTTCTTGTATACATACATATATACATACATACATACATACATACATACATACATACATACATACATACATACATACATACATACATACATACATACCTACATACATACATACGAAGATGGGTTACACCTCCGAGGTCTATGTTTGATTCCTGTTTAAGATTTAGCAAATGTTCCCACAGCTGAATTGTAGACATCCCACGGGCCAGTTCTTACTGCCATGGTTTTGTCATTTTGTATTTCTTAACTTAAAGCCATTCCTTTTTTTTTGTTTTAAGATAGGAACGACCAGAGGTCATACACACGTATTGGTTATCTCGCCCACCCCACCTGTACTTTGATTTATGCACATAAAGGTCGCAGCAACCTTATTTACAGTCTAATGCAATTTTTGTTAACGCTGATTTTATATGATAAAGTGTAGGACGTCTGTTCTAGTAAAATAACATTATATTTTCCTTACACATGATGTCTTACAAAGTATACACAAATAGGCAAATCCATATTAACTAATGTTGCACACTGCAACCATTATACAAAATTTATAATTCAATTCAACATTTGCAAATCTAGAATATCAAATTAATAAATTCACGAGGTTACTACGAATTAACCAAATAGCACATTACAATATTAATTCTCTACATAAACATTCCTCATATCTCAAAATATGCATGTATATCAAACACTACGAATGAATCATCCTGCAAATCGTAATTTCTACGTATTAAAGTATACATACTGCAATAATTTAACTACACACACTTTGCAGTAATATATTACAACAATCAAGCAAATAGTCACTGACATGTACTGAAGCTCCTTGTTATTCCCGGATTATACAAGTTTCCCGCCTGGAGTGTCATCTCAGATTTGTAATAATATTTTATAATTTGCGGCAGTCTGTTATAATTGTAATTGCACACATAGAGTCTAGTGAAGTTAAAAAAAAATAAAATAACACATTACAAATCGACAATGTCACAGCAAGTTACATTTGTTAATTCTGGGCCCCCAACCTCCCCCCCCCACGCACAATTATATATGAGAGAGAGAGAGAGAGAGAGAGAGAGAGAGAGAGAGAGAGGGAGGGAGGGAGGGGGGTATCATCTTGCTGGGACGTTTGCGACGAATGGAGTTGCTGACGTTTCTTTTTTGACATAAATTAAAAAACGGTCAGTTTAAATAGGTGAACTTTGATCAGACACACACCAGAGGTCACTCATTGTAGGTTCAGTTTAACGTATTGTGTCAACATTTGACAATGTTTACATTGTACGATGAAAACATTCCGAATCATTGTGATATGTTACGATAACAGATTGGTCTGAATTGTGACCTGGATGAACAATACGAGTTTTTATATTGAAACATGGCCGTACAGAACAGCAAACAAATTTAATATTGCATGTCATAGGTTGATAATACAATATATATGTGGACAAAAAAGTTACTTAACAAAACGAAATATATGCCCCGATATGTTATATGTAAATAGCTGAATATATTATCCTTAAGTAACTTAGTGTTATTTTCATTCGCAATTAATATACAATAAAATGGTGCTAAAAGGCAAGCGTGTATTAACGAGACTCGAGGTCGAATGACTCCGCATGAGATAATATTGGTTGCCATGGTAATGGGGATAATTACGAGTTCTTCGATGTTCAAGTCAAACGTTCGACGTATAAGCCAGACATTCTAACGGTCGAAAACAAAATTCGATGTATCAGCTAGAACATTCTAATAACCGAATCATTCTAATAACCGTATACGCTAAAAAAGGCCAACATTCTCAAACTTCAGAGACAAACATTCCCAAAATCTTGCCATAAATCTTTGAAATCTGGCTTTTTTGTTTTACATCATTAAACTTGTGACTTGTTATAATTGTGTTTCAGTGAACATAAACCTACATTGCAAAGTTCGAATATGAGAATAGCTCTCGACAAATAAGTTTGCATTGGGTTACTGACTGACATAATGGTTATGTAAATGTATTGTTCTACTGCATTCGCCCATTTTCTTGACTAACTTGGCAATATAACACATGCCAGGTCATAACATGGTGACAGAGTAAGCACTCTTTTAGCGTACTTGAGAAAACCCCAGACATTTATTGGCTAAGTCACTTATATATATATATATATATATATATATATATATATATATATATATAATGCATGACTGAATGAACAACTTTATTTTTGTCAGAGACTACAACAGGTAACAGATTTATCGAATTCAGGGTAATACATGATCCTAAAACAGAGCATAGAATCACCCGAGAACCTAAATCAGGTATACTGCGATAACGAACGTATTTACAAAATAGAATATCATATATATATATATATATATATATATATATATATATATATATATATATATATATATATATATATATATATATATAAATAATGTCAGAACAATCCTGATGCAACAGTAAATGCTCATTCAAAGTTCAGAAATGTACAAATTGCATTAGACACCACCACTCCATCTCCACTATTGCGAGAGAGTACAATTCATAATCTTGCTCATGAATGAAAAGAAATTATCATAGCAAAAGCTTTAATGCACCTGTAAAATACCTCCCAGAAAAGGGAGACAGCGTCACACCATGCAGCTATCCCCAACCCTAACCTCACCCCAACCTTCCAAAATAGTTGACAAAGTTAGTTTCTAACCTGCCCTTGAACGATAACAGAAAACAAGCAAAAGACCCATTCAAAAACAAAAGCAATGCTAAGACTAATACGCTCAAATCAACTAAACCTGAACTATCAACCTTCATTCAGAATGTACGCACCCATGCAAAAGCGAGACTGAAGACAAACCTATAAACCGAATTACGAGCAATGCAAGTGACAAAGGCAAAAACCACGTAGGCATCATAAGGACACCGTCCCATGAGGTCTTCTCACATACCACCATTATTTACTATCTAAATGACCTCCTGGAGGGAGTCACAAGTCTCACTCAAAACCACCATATTCCATGCATTCCCTTCTTTAAGTTACTGTCAGACTTACTAGAGAAACACTTCGTTTCCATATACTGATATGACCATTAGAATTTATAAAATAGATTAATTTTATAAGCATGCATATAGACAAAACCATGATTTTTGTAAAGTGAGTTGGCAGTGGAATGGCCGGGGACTAAATACTAATAAATCCGAATGAATCGATCAAACGTAGAATATCTAAACACAAACCAGATATAGTTTTTGTATTCAAGAAACCCCAATTCACCAAATTCGAAAATATACCAAAAATGTACGGTTTTTTTTCATCATGAGAGATAATGAAAACAAACACATAGGGGAGGTCTAGCCATCTTTGTCAGCGACTTACTTCCAAATACAACATTTGAGCAACACTCCAAAGTTCCAATGGACTCTGATAATCTTGAGTATCAAGGAAGACTCATCCACAGTGGTCAATGTTCATTGAAATATTTAATATATATGACCCTGGTAAGCCACGTGTTGTCCCCTCTCCCTTGCCCTTAACTATGCCCAATTAACCAGATCAACGGGTGAGAATATAAATTTTGGCGATTTCAATGCACATATCAAAAGATGTGGTGCAAATCACCAGAAACAAGAGGGTAATTAATTGAAGAATGGGTCCTTAATCATACTAAATGACGGTATCAAAACCAGAATCTTCCCAGAGGATGGTACTCTATCAGCACTTGGTCAAACAATCTGCACACCTAAATTAGCATCAGTGACTAATTGGGAAATAGACAGAGAATCCACATTAGGTAGCGACCACTTCCATATACATATTGCTATAAACCTCACAAACCCGGTCGTCACCTCCTCAAAATTACCCAAACAGAGACTTGACAAAGCCGACTGGCATGCATTCAATACCCTACTTACCGGCATTACTACAGTCAGTTTGCAAGATGACAACATTGACAGATACAACAAAAACATCCTTGAAGCGATAAATGCAGCCACCACACAAAGCATTACCAAAACTGGAACAGAGAACAAATAAAATACAAAACAGCCCATTCTATAGTGGAACGATGACTACGAAAACATAAAAAAATACTCAATAAATTTCGTCACACAGGACAATCAATAGACTACACTGAATACAAAACCAAAAGAAAAGCAAGTGAAAACTATTATCAAAAGAGCAATGGAAACATCTTGACAAAAGTACTGCTCTACCCTTGAGATCAAGCAATGCAATTCCAAACATTCCCGGAACAAAATAAAAGTAATGAGAGGTAACAGTAGTAACAGCATACCAAATATCAAGGGTGCATGTACCAACAAAGAAAATGCTGAACATATAGCAAAATATTTCGTCGGAATGAGCAAAAATGATGACCATTCTGTTCAATTCCAAGCACATTGAGCAAACAGTTGAGAGTAAATATCCCCATCTTTTTAATGACCTGGACCCCAGGATTTTCCCTCTTAACGACTCTTTTACCTTAGACGAATGGAGTACTGCCCTCAGAAATAAGAAATCCAGCTCTGCAACAAAAGACAATCTAGGATATGAAATCTACAACAACAAAAAATATTGAAGAAATCCTGCTAGACACGATTAGTCAATCGTGGAAGACAGAACAAATACCTCCAAAATGGAAACAGTCTTTACGTTTTTTTTCGATTCAAAAGCTGGTAAAGACCCAACCGAACTATCATCTTACAGACCAATCTCCATCACCGGTACTATATGTAAGGTGATGGAGACAATGCTAAACAACAGGCTTAAACGTCACCTCTATAGTAATACTATTCGCTCAAGAAACCAAAGTGGCTTCCGCAACAAAAGATCAATCTTGGACCAACTAATAAGGCTTCAGTAGCGCATTAAACTTACTTTTAATGCTAAACGAAAATACGATCGACATTTTATTGTGATTGTTCTAGACCTTGAGAAACAATGCTCCGGTGGCCTAATGGTTAGAGCGTCCGCCGCAGAAGCGGGAGGTCGTGGCATGGGTTCGATCCCCGGCCAATTCATACCAAAGACTTACAAAATGGTACTAACAGCTGTCTCGCTTGGCGCTCAGCATTAAGAGGTTAGCGTTAGGACTGACAGGCCTGGTGTCAGGATAATGTGACTGGGTGGGACATCTTTCTACATGTCTGCGGCATGATGTCCCAGTGCTAGATATCACTATAAACTGCCTCACTGCAGAAATCGTAGCGATATGACTGAAAAATTGTTAAAGCTACGTTAAAAATCCTAATCACACATACCTTGAGAAAGCATTTGATCCAGTTTGGACTGATGGTCTCATCACAAAATTGAATCACTATGAAATCAACGGCCACATGCATAATTGAATCAAAAACTCAAAAGGAAGACATATCAGAACTAGAATAGGTGACCGATATTCAGAAGAATATATATTAAAAAATGGCAACCCGCAAGGAAGTGTATTAAGCCTAACCCTATTTGATATCATGATCAATGACATAGAATGCTCTGTCGACCTCAGTGAACACGATATATCACACTTTGCTTACGACAGTGACATATGGAAATCAACAGCTAATTACTGAACTGCAAACCAGTTAAACTAAAATTGACAATTGGGCCAACAAATGGGGGTTTAAACTATCAAAATGAAGACCAACTGGAATTATATTTTCTTCCAATAACATTTGCACGGTAGAACCCCCAACCGTGTACATACAAGGCGAACCCATAAAATTTAAACAAGTTGCAAACTGTTTAGATATGTATTACGACCAGCATCTCTCATGGAAACACCCACATTACTGAGGTAATACGCAAATGTAATGCAGAGATAAACCTCCTTAAACAATCATAGGTCTAAAGTGGGGTGCAGACAAAGACACACTCGTAACACTCTACACGGCCTTAAGTAGGTCACAGCTGGATTATGCTGGATTATTTACGCCTCAGCCAAACAATCATTCCTCAAACGCCTTGACATAATCCAAGCCAAAGTGTTGTGCATATGTACAGGTACACATCCAAAGAAGAACTCTAGGTCTTTTCAAGCGAAACATCGTTAACATTGAGAAGATAAGAATTAATACTGATATGCATCCAGAATCTCCGTACACAACCCCAGCTATCTCACAAGGGAGATCATCCCATTTAGCGATATACTCGCTCTATACCCACCTTTCGGAAAAAAGATCCATTCAAAATGTAAAGAATTAGAAAGTGACGGTCTTCATGAAGAGACCACCCGATACCCAGAACCCACACGATGGACAAGCAAACAAGGCAGCATAAACACCTTTGCAACTTTCGGCTCAAAAGAAGATCAAGCATTTGAAATAAGAGTTTAAAAAATCCTGACTATAGTGACTTATAAGGAATCAGAACGAATCAAAATCAAACGACCCGAACAGAACTGCTTAACTATCACAGAATTAAAACAGGAAAAATAGGAAGCAGATTCCCGGATAATTGTTCAATATATACAGCAAAATTTTGGCCCATATCTGAACCCTTGAAAATAGCAAACTACCAAAATTTATGGAAAACACTAATAATCAGCGATTCACATAGTATACTAGAAACCTCCAAAAAGAATCAAGCTTGTTGCTTACCAACACGAAAAGAACAAGATCAAATTGTAGAATTTATGTGGGTACCGTCCCATATCAACATCCCAGGAAATGACAGGGCCGACTTAGCAGCAAAGAACAAACTCACCGAACCAAAACCTGCCAAAATCGAGCACAGCGTCCCAGAAATATACAGCATGATATAGAGAGGAAAAAAAAATCACCTTTAAATGGCAAACTGTTTGGGACACATGCCCTAGAGGGCGTAAGCTGTACTCGATTCATACAAAAGTGAGTCGCAAGATCAAAACATCGTCAACAAGCAACAAACATAATCAACTGATAATAAACCGGATAATAACAGGAAAACCCCAACTCGCAGGTAGTATGGGAAAACATATTCTCGCTAACAAAGAAGGTAGGAGCAAAATGTCCCAATTGCATTGATGAAGAAGATCTCAGGCACATGTTCATCATTTGCCCAAGATATGGAAAGCCAAGGAAAAAACTAATTAGTTCTCTTGAAAACATTGGCTCTCCACATATTTACCCCGAATTACTGTATCAAAACAACCATAACCCCAACCAAACTAATCAAGCCATACTAATTTTCCTCAGGGAGATTGATAAAATTGGAAACATCTAACCCTGCCTCTCATATTTAGATCGGTTTGACATTTCATTTATTGAATCATAAAGCGTTACGATTCAGGTAGTGATTGCCCATATACCTACCCCATACACGTACAAAGTATTAATTCTTAGCAACGTTACCACTTAACCGCTCGTTTCAATAATTGAGACGGCGGTATAATATAAACGATTCAAACAACCGACACCGAACACATACAAACGGTCGAAATTCCATCCATCGCCCTCTTGGATGAGACTGGATGAAGGAGTGGGTGCGGAGGAGGTATACGGTTTACCGCCCAAGTAGGGTGGTGGTGTACCCCTCCCCCCCCGGTGGGCTGATGTTGCACCTGCACCCACTACTCACTACAGCACCATGTGTGTGTGTGGGGGGGGGGGAAGGGGCGGGGATGTGAATTATTAAGCAGCAGCAGAGAGGGTGAACCCTACAACGTTTTCAGACAAAATTTGATTGAAATCCTAAAACGAGCCGTCCTATAATCTCATTTCAACCAAAAGATGGCGAATCCTACAACGTTTTCAGACAAAAAAAATTGATTGAATCCTTAAAACGATCCGTAGGATTTCGTTGAAATCTACGAAATCATTTTAACTAAAAAAATGAAAACGAAGATTTTTACGATTTTTTAATTAATTTTGGTCGCAACTTGTTGTCATCCACCCTCTCTGCTGCTTAGTGATTTCATCACTGGTTAACAAAAAATAATAAATGATTTTAACCGAATATTTGATCCAGTCCGATACGATATCGTGTCCGAGGATCATGTAGATTTATTGTTGCGAATCCGTGCGGAGTCGACTGAGCATGACTAAAGAAATCTCGAAATTGATTGAAGTCCATATCAGAACACCATGTCTGCCATATATTTCTAAGAGTATGAGTATCAACGCCGTTGAATACAGAAAGAATATTGCAATTATCTCTGATGACTTTTGGAACCTGAGTGTAGCGTTGAGTGACATATATCACGTCAGTGTTTTTGTGACGCCCCCGGGAAAAGATCCTAGCAGGATTTTTTTGTTTATCCAACATTATATCGTCGTATACGACTAAATTGTTAATATCTCCATCAATATCATCAATACTCGGTGCTTCATCGATATCGGTTATAAAATCAATGGCGTTCTCACCGCTAATTTCTGATGCATTCTCGTTAAAATCTTTTAGCACTTCATAACATCGTTGATCATCTACGCTAGGGGCAATTAAATACAACTTATCCCACTTCATCCATCTCATTATTAAATTGAGTAACAATTGCGTTTTACCGGATCCAGATGGCCCGATTATAATCATCCGGATAGAGTTTGGTAGCGCTGCATGATGCTTAACCGGTTCTCTTCTTTTAGTCGCTGAAAAATCAATTATATCCATATCTCTATACATAAATTATGGATCTATATTGTGTGAAGTGCAAAACGCGTACTGGCACAGAAGATGTGACGACGGTTACAACTAAAAATAACCGATCAGCGCTTTCTGGTAAATGCATGCAATGTGGTACAAAGAAATTTAGATTTGTGTCAATGAAATCTGATTTAAAAAAAAACGAGGAGGTGATATCGCAGCCAAATTGGCAAAGCTCCCTGGAACCCCATGGGCAAAGTACCCCGGAGAAAAGCACCTTCCCGGATATAGCTACTGTGGACCGGGAACCAGACTTGATATCAGACTCAATAATCAAAATCAACCCAACCCCGGTGAAGAACCAATAAACGCCATTGATAAGGCCTGTCACCTTCATGATGTTGCTTATAAAAGCAGCAATCTGCAACACAGGCATCTCGCAGATGTGAAATTAATTCATGCGTTAAATGCTATTCCTGATAAATCCTTCAAAGAAAAATTGGCTTCATTTTTGATAAAATCGGCTATGAAAAGCAAATTGATGTTAGGTGCCGGTAATTAATAATATGGAATCAATTTATTATTCCCCAAGAGGATACTGGAGGGGTAAATCAGCAGTCCATAAACTCGCTAGCGCTGCAAAAGTGAAAAAAACCACTGCGGCTAATTGGTTATCCAAACAGGCACTATGGCAAATTTATCTACCACCGCCTAAACAAATTCAATTCTCGCATTTTGATGTGACCGCTCCTAATGAAGTTCATCAGGCTGATATATTATTTCTGCCACATGATCGTGGTTACAAATACGCTTTAACCGTAGTTGATATTGCAAGTCGATACAAAGAAGCAGAACCGTTAAAAACAAAATCAGCCACTGAAGTCGCTTCTGCATTTGAAAGGATTTATCGACGAGGTCCTCTGCACTGGCCAAATCTATTGCAGGTTGATCCTGGCAAGGAATTTCAGGGTGCAGTGTTATCTACAATGAAACATCATAATGTCACCATACGACGAGGGCATACTGCGCTACATCGCGATCAGGCCATTGTAGAACGATTTAATCGGACTCTTGCTGAACGGTTATTTGGATATCAATATGCAAAAGAATTCATTCAAGAAAAGCGATCGCGTGAATGGGTTAAAAGATTACCATCTGTGATTACTGCACTGAATAACGAGATTGCTAGAACAATCAACATGAAACCTATCAACGCGATTAAAAAGAAGTCAATACTTGAAAAACCACAAAAAGATTTCAAAGAACCAATTCTTGGTAGTAATATCACTGTGAGGTACTTATATGAACCAGGAGAGCTTGAAGGGGGTAGAAAAAGGGCTACTGATCCTATTTGGAGCGTCACTACGCACAAGATATCTAGTATAACACGATCAACTGGTAGACCAGCAATCTATAAACTGGATTCAACTGCCCCTCAGCGGGGTTTTACTCGACAACAACTACAGGTAATTCCCGAGGATACTCAATTGCCACCGCATGGTCTTAACTAGCACCGTTGCGTCTATTGCACTCAAGACAAGTCAACATCACATTGTTTCTGACATGACCGAGATTGTTATTTTTTCTGTCTACGGTGAATTGGCGAGGATCCTTATCCGAATACTGCCAACGCATTATACAATTGCAACTCGCGCAGTGATTATTCTGTTGTTGTTTCAGCGTAATTATTAATTCAGCATCAATATCAAATTCTCGTTGTTTTTTTTTGTCCTGTTGTTTGTAACCGGAGAGTTTTTTATCAATAATTTTAACATCAATATCATTTATTGTGGTGTCATTATCATCGAAAACAATTCTTCGAAGTTGATTTATTCCTCGTACTCTGGATACTGCGAGATAGACTAAATTCGACCATTCGATGTGATTATCCACCATCCAAACAGTTGTATCCGATATAGTTAATCCCTGTGAAGAGTGTATTGTTGCTGCGTATCCTAGAGTCCACGGGGATTTATTAGCACGCAATGCATCTTCAACGACATTGATATCAACCAGCACAATATCATTTAATACCAGAATTTGTTTTTCACTCTGTCCTGGAATATCAACTTCAATATTCTGTTTTCGTGTATCCGATGGCCTATAACAAAGGGGTACTGGAAGCGTTGCAAATTTTTCTTTATGCAATTCAAATAACTTCATCTGAAGTGTGTCCCTGACTATTTTTCTACTTGCAATTATCAAATCATTTGGTTTCCATGTTTCCCAGAAATCGTTTATTTGAGTTTCTGAAATCACTTCACGCGCTATTTCGCACTGGATTCTATCCGGTTGTAATCTAATTAGCGCTTTGAATTCTCGTAATCGTTCATCAATTGATCTATAATCAGTGGTGATTTCTTCATAGTAGTCTACAAAACCCCTTAGCCATTCATGTGGAGATGAACCGACAAATGGTGGTGGTTGGCCGTGATCACCGCACATGACGACTTTTGTGTTTTTGTTTAACAACCACTCAAGAAATGTTTGTAATACATCTAATGACACTGTGCATATTTCATCCCAGATTATGATTTCAGGAATGAATTTATCACCCATTCGATCAGGAGTCCATTTGTCACCCTTCCATCGAAAGAAACTATGGTAGGTGCAGGCATTTACCCCTCGTTGTATCATCTCTCTGGCGAGTCTGTGAGTCGGTGTTAGCACAATCATGGTTGACCGACGAAATAATTCAATTGCACGAGTTGTCTTTCCTGACCCACCACAACCGTTTAAATAAACTGTCTTGTATCGACATATTGGATCAGATACCGGTGGTGCATTAGAAAATTCTGATTGATTTTCAATACGGTTACAACAAAGATATTTATCATCCATGGCAACGTCTGCGGATTCACAATACTCATGTAGCATCTCCCTTTTAAATCGCCAACGCCCCCAATTTTCTTCGGGATCTGTGAATTTAGCTACAGCTGATTTGTATTTATTGTGTATATACATCGAATCAGTGGCCACTCTAACCGCGGTATTAGGAAATCTATTTATCATCGAAAATAGATTAATAGAAGCATAGGCTAGCATTGAACTTCTCAAATGTGTGTACTGGGAATTATATCCATCACAGTAGGTAACAACCGTACCTAATTTCTCACCATTGGATAGAAAAGCATCCTTACGGGATACAAGTTTTCCCTGTTTCATTAAATCCGCTACAAGAAAATCGTATTCAGCGACATCTATGATCAACCGCGAAGAATATTTTGCGTTGTCGTACCGTCCACCTTGAGTGAATTTACCGATTATTCTTCGTCCGAGATCTTTTGCTTGTTCTTTTTTAATTTCAAATAACTTCTTAGACCAATTTATGATTTCTTCTTCACTGAAATCAGGGAATTGTTTTCGTAGTTCTCTGATTATACGATCTAGATCGGGTTGTGGTAGCCAAACTTCTTTCTGAGCTCGATAGCATATAATAGCCTCGGAAACAATCAACGATATTAGCATACCACAATCAATCATATATCGTAGTAACACTATTGGCATCCAGGCCTTTTCAGATAGGTGTCTACCGAGCCAAACATAACTACACGGATGTAATCCTGACGCTAATTCGAATGATATCACACGAGCGAATCCGGTTAAATCAAAATCAGGTAATGGTCCATTAATCGCAACACGAGTCATTTCATGTGTTGGGTGTCCAAATCGTTTGAAGTACTCAGCGCATTCCCCATACCCGAGAAAACTTCCGGGATAACACGCGGCTATATCAATTGAAATCATACCATCACGTGAGTATTTCGTATTCCACAATCCTCCATGACCAAATTCGACGCAACTCGATTTAACATCCTCAAGAAAATCACTTCGTGTTGGACGCCATGAGTTTTTTTCTCTTGCGAAGTGAGCTACCACTGATGGAATAGTAAAACTATCCGTGAGTAGTTTTTCATGGAAACTCTCCGGTGAAAAATCATTAGCGATTTTTCTCATTCTGTTATCTAATTCTTCAACGCGATATAATTCACCATTTGGTTTTACAAATTGATCGAATCCTTCATCACTTCTAAGTAACCACACTGACACAGGATCATCCTTACACAACGCATTAATAGCATCAAATAATCTCTCTTCATAGAAAACATCCCCGACGAACTCCTTAGGGATATATTTCACGGTTCGTTCTCGTGGAAATATTGTTACCGCAGGTGTCCACGCGTGTTTGTTATGATCAATAATCTGTATTGGTGCTCCATTTTTGTTATATTTCGGTTCGTATAAAACCTCTCCGGTTATCGTCATAACTGTTATTGGAAATCTTAATGATGTTTCTAACTTAGCTATATCAGAAATCTTTGCACCGTTCTGTTTCACTGTCAGTTCCCACTCGGTTATTTTTTTTCGTCTTAGATCAGTTAGTTTATTTCCTCGGGATGCATTTGTGAAGTGCTCCATTACCCGTGTTGCTACACAATTAAGCCCTGACGAATATTTCATAGGAGCTAGTTTTGCGATATCGGGTTTATCATTTAACGGATATAGCCCATAAACCATTGCTGTTACGGGATAAGATCTTTCGTAGTATGGTTTGTCAATGCCGGTTAGAATCCCTGGTTTGGAATCTCTACTCACAATGACAGCTTTTTTATTCTTGAGGATTGGTTCAAATTTATCCTTAATAATCCATTTGCCATCGACTTCGATAATGAATTTGATTCGGAAAAAATACCGTTTTTCCCCAACACGTGAAATTATCACTGCTGCTTTTTCATCATTCATGGTAGCGTCAACAACACCATCAATTCGAAATGTTGACCAACAATAGGATGCTCCATCACGCTTGAATTCATTAAAACAGTCTCTGATTTTATTAATCATGGCTTTATCAAGAATTTTATTCTTTGGTGTATCAGAGACTATATCGAGATTGAATTGAGCATCTTTCCAGGATAATTTCTTGGACGCTTTTGAAATCCGAAGGATTTTGGGTTTATCGAGATTAAATTTGTTACGTTTTTTTGGTCTATCGAGATTAAATCTAGGACTGATTTTCAATAATCTCTTAAACTCTTTCATGTTTCCGTCTCTTGGACGTTTGATACGTTTTTTGGGTCTATCGAGATTAAATCTAGGACTGATTTTCAATAATCTCTTAAACTCTTTCATGTTTCCGTCTCTTGGACGTTTGATACGTTTTTTGGGTCTATCGAGATTAAATCTAGGATTGATTTTCAATAATCTCTTAAACTCTTTCATGTTTCCGTCTCTTGGACGTTTGATACGTTTTTTGGGTCTATCGAGATTAAATCTAGGATTGATTTTCAATAATCTCTTAAACTCCTTATCAGCATTGAATTCAGCATTTTTCGAAGGCGTTTTCCTTAACTCCTTCATTCTATAATTAAAACAAGCATTTAAATGAAAGATTTTTATATAATGAATCACTGCAAGTGGCTTATGATTGGATCAGTAATCCCGTGTAACAAATCATGCAGAAATGAGTTTTGTGGGTATCATATGCAAAGCTATCGTCGTGGAAGCCTTGGTCCGTTACCCTGTATTCTATGTGGAGTTGGGGTTAGGGGGAAATCTCAGTTGTGTTTGAATTGCGGTGGTAAGCGATACAGGGAGTTGAAGCGATATTATGATAAAAGAATAAAAAATGGACAATCAATCAGAAATTATGACCCTGACGCTGACAAAGTCAGTATTCTTGACGCTGACAAAGTCAGTATCCTTGACGCTGACAAAGTCAGTATCCTTGACGCTGACAAAGTCAGTATCAAGGATAAAATCATAAGAACCCCTCAAGACTACATCGAAAGATTTATCATTAAACCAAACAATGAATTAGACAAACAATAGTATTATATATACGAATGAACCAAGAATTCAGACAACACCCTGTGATCATAAATTATGAAGCATCCAGTGATGGTACTGTCAGAAACCGTAGACTTAAGAAAACGGTTGGTTTTGTGACTAATCAAGGGTATTTGATGTTTGGTGTTGGAAAGAAAAAATATCACAATCATCGTTTCGTGTATGAGTGTTTTTATGGATTGATCGAGGATGGTTTTGTTATCGATCATAAGGATTCTAATCCAAAGAATAATTCTTTATCAAATCTAGAAGTTGTTACACAGAGTGAGAATTTGAAACGAGGAAAGACTGGCATTTGTTCAAAAAAAGCGAGACCTGTGAAATCTTTGAATACGATAACTAACGAAGAAAAAATATTTCAATCAATGAATGAAGCCGGTAGACACTTCGATATTTGTCGATCTTCAGTACGATTTGTTGCAGAGGGGATTTATCGATCTGCGATTTCTAAAAAGACGGGACAAAAAGTTCAATTTAGTTATGTCTAATGCGTCATATTTTTCATTTAGAAATATATCATTGCTATAGAATAATGAATTCTGAAAACATGAATAGCATCATATCCGAGATTTCAAAATTGAAAACTTGGGATATTGAACTATCGGATGGTTTAAATCCTGATCAAATCATGTCTGATTACCAGGATATAGAATACGGAGTTAGCACTAACAAGTATATGCTACCAAAGAAGTATGCACTCATCAAAAGAATTCAGAATTCTATTAAGGACTCTCTCGCATTCTCCAGTGACGTAAGTGTGTTCGCTCCGTTATATACCATCGTAGAACGAATACGAAAAGAATTGGGGTACGAATACGAATTGAAAAAGGAGGTTAATTCTAAAGTTAGAAACCTACGGGCGTTAATTCAAGAAAATGAACAATTTTGATTGACCAACCATTTATCATTATTTGATTGCCCGACCATTAATCATTATTTGATTGTGACCGTCCCTCATAGAGATTTTAATTTTTTTTAGCATTTTTTGATTGATAATGTCAAAATCAGTGAATAAAAAATTGATGGCTGGTTCGGATTGATCAATGGAAAAGTGGGGAAACTATCAGTATTATTATTTTTATATACAATTTTGATAGTTTCCCCATCATTGAACGAAGCTGTTATAGGATGAAATAACACTTCCATGGTGGTATCAAAAATCATCCGACATGTCAAAAAAGTGAGGGAAGTGTCAGTATTAATTATTTTATATACAATTATGACACTTCCCTCATCATTGATATAGCTGTTAAAACACTTCCACGGTGACTTTGTCACTGGTGTTAGGTCGGATTGAAAAATTGTTTTACAATTGAAAAATTGTTTCTGATTTCAAATAATGGTCAATGAAGCATTAACAACCCGATTGGCTCGTGAACGACTGGATGCAATCAGGAGATTTGTACCAATTCGTGACTCTGTACGGAATAAACTACAACAACGACAGAGTTTTCAGACTGATTTTGCTGCGGGATCTGAAGAATTGTTTAAACCAGTAACCACAGCAACGAAGGGAGTAGAGCGCGCTTTACTGGGAGATGGTCCCGAGACGGGGAAATCTGTTATTGGTGAACTCGAAAAAATAGCAGCGAAAACTGAACAAACAGAACAGGCCGTACAAAAAATAGAATCAAAAAGAACAGTTGATGGTTTACGCGTGAGATTTAACGAGGAAGGGTTAGCAGAAATTGATAAGACTGATCCAGCAGAAATTCCTGCGCTTGTTGTTACGTCCTATGAAAACAGAAAAAAATGGTTGAAACCAGAACATCATAAATATGTTACGAATATAACTCACTGGGCTGATATATTCTATAAAATCAAAACTGGAAAAAGTCAAAAAAAGACAGATAGTGCATCATATATTGATTATATCAATAAGGTGGGTAACGTGTATAATCAATATGAAGAACTAAAACAACAACAAAAACCGCCAAAATTGCAAAGGCGGCGAC
This sequence comes from Unio pictorum, assembly GCA_030141615.1. Classification (NCBI taxonomy): domain Eukaryota; kingdom Metazoa; phylum Mollusca; class Bivalvia; order Unionida; family Unionidae; genus Unio; species Unio pictorum. The sequence goes on along the minus strand of JARLTB010000064.1, from coordinate 6,939,495 downwards.
AGCAACCTGCAAAGAAAATATCTTTTTCACCTAAAAAACAACAAATACCACGTGATGATGATGATTATGATTCTCCTGGTTATTTACAAAAAGCCGATTTAGACGAAATGGAAAAAATGGATGTAGCAATGGGTTATAGCGGAAGTGGATTAAGAGATTCCAGTGTTTCATGTCCTGGTAGTGTTCTCAGTGATATATCACGATTAGAAGTTCTTGTAGGAGGATTCCGAGCTGGAAATAACTCTCCAGAAATAATTAATGAAGCAGCTGATATCTGTAGACGGTTATTTCAGGGTGGTATCATAGATATCAGCACATATCGAGATTTCATTGGCGAGTTAGTGGAAAGTGGGTATCACAGTGATTGAATAAAAACGCTAGCGTTTCCAATTGAAAAATTGTTTCTGATTTAAAATAATGATCATACACTACAATCATGATAAACCAACCCCCGTCTACGTAGTTAATTCACGGTTTCCGGTTTATAGAGCATACTACGGAGATGGTTTAGGCAATACCATTGCAGGGTTATTTGCGAGAATGGCTCCAAAAGTGATGCCGTTGGCTAAACAACTAGGAATGAAAGCAATTGATGTTATTCGTGATAAGGGTATTGGTGCTGTTGGAGATCTTCTTGCCGGAAAAGCGTTTTCAACTGCGAAGAATAAATTAACATCATTAGTGAGACGAAAAAAGAAACCGGTACCATTGCCATCTACAGCGGAAATGCCTGCGAGTGTTAGTAGAATTATAAATAACGCAGTAGATGAAAAATTAGCATCATTGGTAAATCAAGGGGACCAAAATAACATGATAGCAAACATGATAGCAGGAAGTGGCTTTAAAAAAACACGACGATGAAATGGGAAATCGCGATTTAGACTCTGATAAATAGAATAAAATGTTCAAAAGGTCACCTGATCCAGCATTTGATATGGATGCCCCAGTGAGTAAGGATGATTCTGTACGCGATTTTCAATTTTATTCTTATCACGCAGTACAACCAGATCTCCGATCGCGAATTGAACTTCAAGTTCATGATACCAGTAAATACTTCCTACCGTGTGAGGCATTTATCGAAATCGAAGGAGAACTTGTAACAAATGTTGCAGCTGATACCCCATATGACATAAACCCAACTACACGAGTTGGTTTTGTTAATAACGGCATAATGGCGTTATTTGAAAGCGCTAGATATCTCATTGATGGAAAAGAAATTGAATCCATTGACCGTGAAGTTGATGTTGCAACAACAATCATAGGGTTAGCGAGATATTCTGATGATTATTCAAGATCAGCGGGTCCATCTATGATGTTTTCTAAGGATATCACTGATCACCCTGAACACAACCAGTATTCTAGAGTCAAGGCAACACAAGCTACCGCAGTTGATCCAGCACCAGCCGGATATACAAGACCAGCTGGTACTTTTGATGTCATAAATAATATCATTAACTACAACCTAGGGTTTGCAACACGTGTAGCAACGTTGCAAGGACAGCGTCGACAATTTTCATGTGCAATTCCACTGCATCATATATTCGGATTCTGTAGAAACGTCCGAAAAGTTATTTATGGAGCTAAACACACAGTAGCGCTTGTACGAAAGGGTACTGATAATGATGCAATCTGGCGTGATGTTGGTGCTCCCGAGGGTAAAGTCATTTTATCAAAACTAGCATTATGGATGCCAGTATTAACTCCATCAATCACAGCAGAAGAAAAATTATTATCATTTATGGAACAAGGAGGAAAGTCGTTGTTGAGTTGGTTATCAGTGACCACTGATATCAAACAGGATAATGTTGATGATATATTTACTTGGCATCTGGCATCAAAACAAGGTGTTTCAGCTCCACGTCATATATTTGTGGCGTTACAGAATACTGCGCGAGTTGGTAATCAAGAACGAAGCCATATGATATTTGATCAGTTAGGTGTTAGAGAAGTCTCGCTGAGAATAAACGGCCAACAGGAACCATCTGAGGATATACAACTCGATTACACTCACAACCATATTGCACGTGTATATCATAACCTGTTGTCATTTATGGCACGTGATCTAAATGTGGATACTGGTTTGCAAATATCACAATTGGATTTTAAAAGCCTCTATCCGATCTATTACTTCTCACTGGAACATCTCGATTTGATGAGACAATCTGTCGTTGATATACACTTTAGAGCCCGTGTAACCCGTCCTGGTGGTATTGCTAATTATAGAGCGGTTGCTGTCATTCTCAGTGATAAATCAATGCTACTTGAAGGTGTTGGTGGAAGAATGAGAGTGGTAGATGCACCAGTGGAAAACATGTAAACGATTTAGAATCAATCAATTATGTATAATGTCATATAGTGTTATTAGTGTTGCGTTAACTCCTGGTCAAATCAAAAAATTGCAATCAGAATCGGCTAAAAAATGTGGAACCACAATCACGTTGAAACCCAACCAAATGACTGGTGGTGCAAATAAACTATCGCTGACAACTCGTCAGGTGAAACATTTCAATGATGCACTAGTAGCAAAAAAGGGTGTTCAGATTACTCTTTCTGCGGCTGCTATCAAAAATATGATTAAAACAGGTGGTATATTTCCGTTGTTAGCTGCGATACCAGCATTGATTGCAGCAGCAGCCCCAGCGGTGGCTAAGGCGGCGGCGTTAGGGGCTGTTGGTACTGCAGCAGGGATGGCACTACAGAAAGCAACGGGGAAGGGGTATAAAAAAAAGGGACGATCCGTTCACGGATTGGGTCTAAGACTACCAGGAACCCCGTATTCGTGGTACAGCGGAAAGGGTCTAAGACTACCAGGAACGATTTATTAATTCGGGAATCGAAGATTCCTATGTCCAATTTTGATTTAATGGATGCTGCTAAAAAACTCGCGATTAAAAATTTCAGAGGTGTCTTTATGAAAGATCAATTACCACATCAACCAAACAGCGTTGAAACAGGTATTATTAATCTCGATAACAGCACCGGACCCGGAACTCACTGGGTTGCATACGCTATTGATCCACGTGGGATTGTTTATTTCGATTCATATGGATTAGCCCCACCAAAAGAGTTTTTGCGTTATATAAAAACCCTTCCAATGAAGACTTGGTATTCTACGCTACCAACACAAACGATGATTGACCCACCAATATGTGGCAGCGAAGTATTAAATGTCCTTGATGCTATTTCTAACTCCTTGAGTAACCCAAACGGAAAACCACCACATGTTGTCGTTAATGAATACACTAGTAATCGCTTTTTAGAGAGAGAAAGAGTTTTACAATAACATGATTGATATTTGGGGGAGATCTTTGAAACCCAAACCCGATGGCACTGCACCACCTGATTCTGTCAAGGATGTAAAAAAACTAATCAAAGATGAAATAGCTGAGACGTTGAACTTAACAAATGTTGATCCTAATGAAATAGTTGTATTTCAAGACAAACAGGGTAAATTGAAATCCAGTGATGTGTCCTTGGATGATATTTTAGTTAAACAACGAAACGCAATCGAGAACACCGTTGCGTTATTTTCCGATCAGGGTAAACTCAAACCGGGTGTACTCATTTCGACGATTACAGATCGATTAAAAACTATCAACGATGAGTTAAACAATTCTATAGTTGTACTAAAAACACTTGAATCTAAAATTGAAGAAAACGGAAAACAGTTTATATCATTTCGTAGAAATATCATTGATAAATTTATTGGAACCCAGTTGGATAAAATAGAAATAAAACTCCCTGATATTAAAAAATCCATCGATGAGACGAAAAACTTCATCGAAGCCGTCAAAGGTGATTTTTCGAGGATGATAACAATCATTGAAAAAACAAAAATTCCTCATGAGAAAACCAACAACGTGGTATACACAATCCAACACGGATCATTTGAGTGGACACCTACAAACAACAAATTAAATATCACTGCAACCGTTAAGGGTATTTATCGATTAACACTAGTAACACCATTAACTCAATTTGATATATCATCGTCGAGTTCATCCGGGGTCAATAATACGATTTCAACGATCATCGACAAGGATACAACTGAAAAGTTCACAATCACATATGCTGATAAAAGTTTGGTTAGAGTCTCAACAACGTGGTATGTGGAATTCGTAGCGGATTTAAGTAAATAACTAAATTGAAAGGATTTCACAATTGAAAACGCTAGCTTTTTTAAAATAACAACAATGACTTTGTCATCGACGCAATGTCGCTATGATCAGGTCAGAGAATTTCAAAATAGACTCAAAACCCTCACTGAGGAGTATCAAATAAAAATAAAAAAATACCGACGAAGAATCACCGCAATTGATATTATTATGTACTCGGTGTCAAGCGTTCTCACTGGCGCCGGAATAATACTTGCATCGGTTATAATGATTGCCCCGGTCGTAGTTCCAATTTGCATTTCTACGGTGGCTACAATCGGGGGTATATCAACCGGGATAGCAAAAAAGATATCATCATGCAGCCAGAGTAAACTGCAGAATTACCTACTTCAATTTCATATTGCATCAACCGCATACTCGCAATTATCATTGATGATATCATCGTCACTCGATAATACAATTATATCAGATAGTGAATTCTCAGCGATGGTCAGTATTTTTGATTCCGCGATATCGAAATTAGAGCGACAACATGAATATAATAACAATGACAACATCGATGGAATTAGAAAACACGAACCCAAAAAACAAAATGATCTCAATAATATCAACCATACCAGATTGTGAGTTCTCAGTGATGGTCAGTATTTATGATTCCTCGATACCAAAATTAGAAATAAATCATGAGTATAATAACAATGACAACACCGCAGGAATTACTTCAACGAGTAGTGGAGAACACGAACCCAGTACAAACGAGCATGATATCAATTACATCAACGAAACCCGAGTTTAGTGTGAATTTCCCTAGCCCAGTCCCCGTGAAGGAGATAGCGCTAGCAAAACTACGAGTATATCACAGTTGGCCTAATATCAGATCAAAATCATTTGGTGGTCAACAACCCAATAATTCTTTAGTGTTTGCAAATAAGAATAAAGATGACGGGACTCCAGACTGGAAAGTTGTTTCGATACCAACAGGGTCATACCAAATCGAACAAATCAATAATGAATTAGCGCGTAGAATAAAATCGATTACTGGAAAAGAATCAAAAATCGCTATAACGGTTCATGAGCCGACGCTATCATCTGCCATTGAAATAAACTCAGAAGAATATGTCGTAGATATCTATCAAAGCTCAATAAGAACCGTACTAGGATGGCCTGAAATCCCACCCCGGGAAAAAACCGTTAAATTACCAGAACCACAAAAAAATGATTATATCACCGACAAAATAAACCCCGATAATCCAATAAAAAGTTATAAAGATTACCAAACCAGTGATTTTCTTTATTTCTTCTACACCCCAATTGAAGAAGAGGATGTGGGGAATCAAGAAGGATATTATGTTGCTGACGATCTTAAAGTTATGGATAATTTTAGATCGATGGAATATGATTTTTTACTATTGTTAATATCCATTAAATCCGGCTCTCTCACCCGAGATGAATTTATCAGCGTTGTAAAAATATGTAACAAAATCATCAATGACATGGAAACATTTAATTCACAAATTATTCGAGTTATACTAGATGATAATCACCCCAAGTCGAGAACAGAATTTGCACTGATCTATAATATCCGCGTTGAAGATATTCCAACATTCAAACTACAAGGATATAACGTACCGGAACTAAAAAAACTACTCAGTGATGCCATCGATGTTGGTTTCAAAATAATTCATGATACGTGGAAAAAAACAGCATCACCGGAAATAAAAATCCTCAAACACAATAATGACCCAGACGGTGGCGGCAGGCATATCGCTCCGTTCAACGTGAATATTTCATCGGTGATTGCGCTCAATTTAGTGTGTGATGTTATTGAAGGAAGCTATCAAATTAATCTCGAACGATCAAATCAAGCTCAGCAAGGGTATATTCTTTATTCATTTGCACCAACAGCTCCTCCAGGATTTTTAATAATTGAGTCTCCGGTTAATCCAGTCTATATGCGATGCCATAATAATTCATTAACCAGAATTAATTTCAAACTCACCGACCAGTCCAATAATCTGATTGATTTACAAGAAGAGGTGTTAGTGATTAGTTTGTTTGTGAGATCCTAAAGGATTTTCGTCCTAAGGACTTTCATCATAAAGACTGGTTAAAATCATTTATTATTTTTTGTTAACCCAGTGATGAAATCACTAAGCAGCAGAGAGGGTGGATGACAACAAGTTGCGACCAAAATTTGATTGAAAAATCGTTTTCATTTTTTTAGTTAAATGAGATTTCGTAGATTTCAACGAAATCCTACGGATCGTTTTAAGGATTCAATCAATTTTTTTTGTCTGAAAACGTTGTAGGATTCGCCATCTTTTGGTTGAAATGAGATTATAGGACGGCTCGTTTTAGGATTTCAATCAAATTTTGTCTAAAAACGTTGTAGGGTTCACCCTCTCTGCTGCTTAAGCACAGCAATGGAGCGACAGAAAGAAAAGTAAGTCAATTACCAAACGCTTCATTTACAAAAACAGCTGAACATGATGCCATCCGACACCTCTCTTGGTATGACTGGGAGTGGGGATTAGGTGTGCGCGGGCTGATGCTGCACCTGCACATATCACCCACTACAGCACCATGGGTAGTTCGGAAATATGACCTGCTAAGCTATGCAAAAGATGTTTGGTAGGCAATCTTCCAAATTCAGAATCACTGCAAATACTAACAATCTCTACCTACTCTTTCGTACAGCTTATGGCATGTGGATCATTTAAAAATAAGAATCCAAATTGGCATATAATCTTAGTTATTATAAAGTGGCTTAAAACCAAGCCATCAGGATTCGCTTCACAAAGCGGTAACGACGTGATATATAACTGGTTATGTTTACTGTAGGACCCAAAGTTGGATCTTTAGGGCGTCTAAAATCCTAAGGCCAGCAGGCCCAGCCGCACAATGTGGTACCCAAAAATAGATAATTAGGAATTATGACCTCAAAATTTGGAATTATAAGGTGGCTAAAACCAGCCATCAGGTCCCCACACACAAGGCAGATGAATATAGAACTAGGGTAAGATCTCGTAAATATTAACTGAGTAATAAAAAAAAATCCGACTAAACAGACTAGGAAGACCCACCATGCATCCTCTATCCTGCAAACAGAACACATAATGATTTTCCAAACTTTAAAAATGTCAAGATGACACCATTTACCATTTGGAATATTGGGAACAAACACAAAAGATTTCGGATGTAAGGCGCTTTCCTTTCAATGAGCCCGACATACCCTTGCCTCTGCCTGACATGTATTATATAAGCGATCGCGTGTGGGACACTCCCACTTACCACGAGTCCCCTGAGACCTTGATGTCTCGAAAATCGGACTAACCAAATTGCACAAGTGCTTTAATGCGCTGGGGGTCGTGGCTTATTCCGTTCTCCTCGAAAAAATCAATTAGCCCCCATTGGGGCATTAACCAGTCGTGCATGCCCGTATTGGTGAATACGACTTCAATTTAACAAACGAACGATTGGCGCCATTCTTCACAGAATTACCAACGAAGTTGGGAAGCAAAAGAAACTATTGATACAATGTTGAAATTACAGGAAGTCGTGGATACGATAGGTATGGTGGAAGTGGTGGATATGATAGGTATGGTGGAAGTGGCGGATACGATAGGTATGGTGGAAGTGGTGGATATGATAGGTATGGTGGAAGTGGTGGATACGATAGGTATGGTGGAAGTGGTGGATATGATAGGTATGGTGGAAGTGGTGGATACGATAGGTATGGTGGAAGTGGTGGATATGATAGGTATGGTGGAAGTGGTGGATATGATAGGTATGGTGGAAGTGGTGGATACGATAGGTATGGTGGAAGTGGTGGATATGATAGGTATGGTGGAAGTGGTGGATACGATAGGTATGGTGGAAGTGGTGGATACGATAGGTATGGTGGAAGTGGTGGATATGATAGGTATGGTGGAAGTGGTGGATACGATAGGTATGGTGGAAGTGGTGGATATGATAGGTATGGTGGAAGTGGTGGATACGATAAATATGGTGGAAGTGGTGGATACGATAAATATGGTGGAAGTGGTGGATACGATAGGTATGGTGGAAGTGGTGGATACGATAAATATGGTGGAAGTGGTGGATACGATAGGTATGGTGGAAGTGGTGGATACGATAGGTATGGTGGAAGTGGTGGATACGATAGGTATGGTGGAAGTGGTGGATACGATAGGTATGGTGGAAGTGGTGGATACGATAGGTATGGTGGAAGTGGTGGATACGATAGGTATGGTGGAAGTGGTGGATACGATAGGTATGGTGGAAGTGGTGGATACGATAGGTAAGGTGGAAGTGGTGGATACGATAAATATGGTGGAAGTGGTGGATACGATAGGTATGGTGGAAGTGGTGGATACGATAGGTATGGTGGAAGTGGTGGATACGATAGATATGGTGGAAGTACCACTAGTGAGAATTACAAATGTGGCCTATACTCCATACAATTTAAACATGGAAATGAAGAAATTATAAATAGGAAGCAGAAAAGGAGGAGGATGAAGAGGACGCACAGAGGATGAAAGAAAAGAATAACAAGAAATAAAAAGAATTAGAAAATGAAGGGAAGAAAGAGGAAGAGAAGGAAAAACAGTAAAAAGAAGACAACAGCGGAAAAAAGCAAAGGCCATTTTCAAGACCATTCCGATGCCTCGAAGCGATATTTATTCTCTTTGCCTAAAGAAAAAATTAAAATCGATTTTATAGTTTAGGTGTGATATATTGATGTTCATAAATCTATGTGTTGTATGTATTATTCCTATTGTGGATATACAACAAACCATTTTTCCCTTGTTGCTATACAGACCCAATATTCCCCATGTTAAATTCCTCTTGTCGCTAAACGTGATCAGCGTGTGCTAAAAAATTCATGACCCTAAATGTGCCCAAGGGAGTTCTGTAATGTCTGTAATGTATTTTTCCAATGACCTTAAACGTGCCCAGCATGTGCTAAAAGGTGTTAGCTCTAAACGTGCGCACGACTTTTGTGAGTGGGGTTTTCCATAGACCTTCCTTAATCAGCCTCCATACGCTACTTTTAAAGTTCACTGTGAAGTTATATTATGAAAAGACCGTTGTCACCTGCCTAAACGATGGTAGCCAACAAAACAGGGTCGAAGTGCATTCCATTGTTGCTACTAAAAATATTGCAGAGTTAATAGCTAGGACTGTTGACCTTGTCTTTGCTCAGACGCCATCATCACTGCACCTGGGTTAGCTGATAGGAACGTGATTTTTTAATTTTCAAATATCATTAAAATTCACATAACAAATGAGAAATTAATCCACTTTCCGTATTGTATATAGTATTATATTTTCTAAACTTTTGTGAAGGAACTGAAGAAATACGTGCAAAAAAACCTTCCGGCAAACACTTTTGTAAGCTGTAATCTACGTTGATGACGTACTTGTCATGTATTTCAGCCAATCCGTAGTTTAACTGCCCCCCCCCCCCCCCCGCAAACTTTAATATGGACATCGCATGTTCAAAGCGTATACACATACACAGTAGCACTTTTCCAAAGCTGATACAATACAAATAATCCGGAATCCTCTGTAAGTACTTTATAATTTTTTGGGAGTAAGTTAAGTCAATACAATTCATGCATTATACTGGTATATTTAAAGCTGTAACAATAAAAATTATGTTATATATACTTGTTTGACTTACTATCATATTGCAATCTTTTTTTTTATTTTCACTGCCTGAATTTTGTTTTTGTTTTCACAGTAACCTTGTATCTTTTTCTTCAATAAGGCTTATAAATTTCGTTCTCATGAAAAATATTACAATTAGTTCATAACGAGATTTTTATCCTTTGCTGTTTGCTATCTTAACAAAATCTACCGTTTTAATTGCAATATTGGCGTCGTTTTTGGGAAAGATCATGAACTTCATGTAATTTTTATATATTTTTTTGGGGGGAGGGAGAGGGGTCAACATATGACCGGCTTATTAATTTTCGCATATATGCCACATCAATTTCACAGCACATTCATAATGGGGGGGGGGGTGTCCCAAAGGACTACCTTGATACGGATATGTTACTCCTACTTTCCACGTTCTACACAGTTCATGTTCGTCCTCTATGGATATTGCTGTGGTTAACAGTGGGAAATAACCGACTGTGATGAGCTTGAAAGAGTATTTTGTTGCCGAGTAAGAAGTTCTGTCCATAATATGGAATCATTGCAATGTTAGGATTCAATGTAACTGACCACCTCCACCTCCTCTTCTTCCCAATGCCAATGGAAATAGGTGCTAAACTTGCGCACAGGCCAATAATATACATGCGAGGTTTTGGGGTGCACATGACATGACCTTGAACTGTAGCTTTTTCTAAAGTTACTAAGCTGCTGACCTCAAAATAATTATTATATAAAATATAAAAATAGATATTAATATTGCACTGCTGTTATAATAATACTCGTATGACTTTAACATTTGACAAATTAAAAGACCATGCGATCGTGTAAAACATCACGCGATCATCGATGTTGTTCCGAATGAGCTCAAAATCACCTTTTGACTCATGTACCGGCATATATGCATGTTTGACTGCACTAGACCTTTCATCTGCTGATGGCTGATATATTTTAACAAGGTAAATATATTTGCGACATTAATTTGAAAATATTGAGAGAGTTGGACATGGCATTACTCTATTCTTGGATGAGACAAAACATTTATCAATAGATTTAGGTCGAGAACGCCATTGAATTTTTTTTTTTTTTAATGGACGTCGATGTATTGTATTGACAATGTCAGGCGAGACTTGCAACACACGACGATATTACATTTAATTTACAAAATAAATGACAACTCTCGTATTGCTGGACAGAACTTTTTTAAAGTCAGACATACCGTATCTTTGACGCTGAGGTAATTCAACTTATTCCAGATACCGATCAAGGAACAGAACGCAGACCAAGAAATAGCTATCCGCGTTTTATTGTAGGAGGTGTCAATTCATAGGATGGCCGTTCACACAATTTTATAATTTACCTGTCTACCTCACAATTTTATAATTTACCTGTCTACCTCACAGTTTGGATTATACTATTTATGATATGTTGAACAAATAGTTAGTGGCTAGTTTGTTAATTAGTTCAAAAATAAAAGAAAAAATGTTAACAATGTTAATTTAAGTGTCATAATTTGTTTTCGCCAATCTCATTAGAGAAAAAAATGTTGACAATGTTAATTTAAGTGTCATAATTTGTTTTTCGCCAATTTCATTAGAGAAAAAATGTTGACAATGTTAATTTAAGTGTCATAATTTGTTTTTCGCCAATCTCATTAGAGAAAAATGTTGACAATGTTAATTTAAGTGTCATAATTTGTTTTTCGCCAGTCTCATTAGAGAAAAAATGTTGACAATGTTAATTTAAGTGTCATAATTTGTTTTTCGCCAATCTCATTAGAAAAAAAATGTTGACAATGTTAATTTAAGTGTCATAATTTGTTTTTCGCCAAAAGTCTTTTTAAAAAAAAGAGATGTTACACAAGCAAGAAATATCATCATCCACTGTAGTGGAGTTAAAATATAAAAAAATACAGATTCTAATCTTCCAGATTTATATTTTTTAATTTAATTTTAAAAAAAGTACTTACTTCACTACAGAACATACACGGTAAACATCTGACATTACCTAATTTATCCTGCAAAAAATCCAAGATTTTTTTTGCGTTTTTTTAATTATATTTTTATAAAGTGCATCTTTTGCAATCCTATATTAAGAAAAAATTCAGTTACTCAGATTTACAGTGCCGAAGTACACAAAACACTACAGAACCACTCGGGTGGCCTAGTGGTTAGAGCGTCCATCGCAGAAGTAGGGGATTCAATCCCCGGCCGAGTCATACCAAAGATTTACAAAAATGGTGCTTACAGCTGCCTCGCTTGGTGCTCAGCATTAAGAGGTTAGTGTTAGGACTGGTCATCCAGGTGTCAGGATAATGTGACTGGGTGGGACATCATGCTACATGTCTGCGGCATGTTGCCCCAGTGCTAGACATCACGATAAACTTCTTCATTGCAGACATTGTAGCTATATGACTGAAAAAATGTTAAAGCTACGTTAAAAATCCTACACAAACAAAAAAAACAAACAAACAAAACACTACACAACATGAAGAGTAAACAGCTGACATTACCAAAAGAATCTGTTACTTTCAAACTAATAACACACATTATCTTGCCAACTCTTCTGAGCATAAAATAAAAAGAAACTTTTGTTTTGAATGAATAATTAAAAAAGTTCATTGATTGGAGGACAGTAAAGTAGAACGATATATTTAGCCAATAACAAACATCCACAAAACCTTAACCAGTAACTTCTAGTCACTAAGCCTGAACTTGTAACTTTTAGTCACAAAAACTTTTAATTTTTGGTCTCACAGATCTTGAAGGCAATTATTTCTACACAATATTTCTTCCTTTGAGCATATTTTACAGTAGTTTACAGAACATTCTAAATGGCTTGAACGGCATACGGTGAAACTGTGCTTTATTATAACAACTTTTTCATCCACAAGATTCACTCTTATTATTTGAAAAACTTGGTGGAGATTTTTCATCGTGCTTTGTTTCTTGATGCTATGCTACATGAAAATTGTTTTAGGAAGAAAGAATGCTGTATGATCAGTTTCGTTGTTTATTTGCCAATTGACCGTTTTGAAGCCATGCACTTTATGACCTCATAATCCAACTAGTTCAATAGAATCCACAAGCCAGAAAATCTTTGCTGTATATTTGTACAGGAATTGCTATGTGCATTTAAAGATGTTGAGAGTATAAACTCAAACTTTATGTAATATATCACTGCATTCTGTCCTAACCAGTTTATCCAGTTAAGATTATTATTGCCAAAATTACTCAGTAATGCTACCTCAAGTCTCACCATCTCTGGTCCCCAGAATGTGACAGATCTTCAATCCAGTGGGATTTGTCATATTTTAGGCTTTAAGTCATTGGTTGGTCTCAACTAGCTCATTCTCTTGCTCTTAGTTTGTTTGTTTTTTGTTTTTTATGGTTTAACGCCATTTTTCAGCACAATATAGGCTATACATGGCGGCCAGTATTAATGGTGGAGGAAGAACCCGGAAAACCCCCGGAAAGAACCACCGACCCACGAGAAGCTTGTGGCAAGCTTTCTCACATAACTACATTAGCCGAATCTTAGACTCAAACCCACGCAGACAGAGGTGAGATGGCAGTGATCCGTAATGGACAGTGCTTTTGACCACTCTGCCACTCGGGCCCCCTCCTGCTCTTAGTGTTGTTCAAATGTGCCACTTGTTGGGCGATCTGCGACCAAATGTAATAGCTCTGGCTGGGTGTCGTATACTACTTCACTTGAAGTGACATGTTAGCACTACATGAAGCTTTTATTTATTGATACAAAAAGCTATTTTAGCTCCCTTGTCAGATTTTTATGCCCCTTTTCTTCTCTGATTTGGCGTCCCTCTTAAAACTGCCATCTGCCAGCTTACTCCTTGCATATATATTTGGTCGGTCATGGTTCCAAGTTCATATTCATGCAGTTGGATTAAAATTAAGATCCACTTCTAATTATAAGTATATCTGAAAGTTGCAGATAAAACTAAAAAATTTTCTATTTAAAAAAATGAACACTGCAGATTTCCATTATATTGGAGAATTTCTTCAGATTGCACCAGTGATAATTATTTATTTCTGGAGGAAGCTATAAATATTTGAAAAACAATCACATTTTAATGATGAACTGGCAGCTTCTGTTCATTGACAGGCCATATTCAACATTTGGAACACCTTGGTTTTAACTTTTAAGTCTTATACTTGGATACTCTTTTAAGACACCAATGTACTATACTACAGTTTTGTTCAGTAGAGCAGTACGATTTCCTGCATGTGTAAGCACATACTTAACATTTGTGGCAGTGAACAGATCAGTCTTCCTCATTGTGAGATAATCAGTTTTATTTGCACCAAATTAATGTTTGGCAGGTGAAAACTGTCAACTGGTCATAATCTTGTGACTAAAGTAGTCAGCGGTGACCAACTTAATCGGGTACCTGTGCATTGACAACAACCTGGGTAAAGTGGGCAACTTGGTTCCCATTTACCCACCACATCCCCCATGGGTTTCTTGAATGTCAATATGCCATAGATTCGTGGTATTTTGATACATGTACACACATATGTAGCAGGCTGGTCTAAATTTAAAATTAAAAAAATGGTACCAGAAATTAATTAACTTGTTTTTTTTATGTGAGTCATGGATATTATATGATTGGAAAATGTTAGAGGAGAGGAATTTTTGTTTCTGTGAGTGAAATATTAAAAAAAAAAATATATTTCATCCATATCTTTACGAAATCACATTCTAACAGACTGGTGCATCTGAGACAGTGATTTCGATGATTACTCCCCCCCCCCATTATAGGTTCGATTATGGTTTCAAACTAATTTTATGAAGAAAGTAATGCACTTGTGGCAGTTAGAATCTCCAGGTCACTGATTCAGTTCTTAAAACATAAAATGCTCTGTACATGCTATTGTTTAAATTTCGAAACACAAATGTATGTTGTTTTTTTAATCAGATGATAACTTGAGGAAATGGGCTAGTGATATTTGTTATTACTAGAGATATACAGGCCTTATTACTAGTGTTGTTCCGATTATGGATTATAATCAATCATCAGTTGGTTGAGCAAACCAATAAGATAATCGATTGTGAACTACATAATTGATTGTGTGTAAAGGGACACTACTGTTTAGGTGTATGCAAAGCACAAAGGTTGTTGGTAAAACTCCCAGTAGGGCCTAACCGAAAATTGCCTCTGGCATTTGCATCGGCCAAATATCCAGTTTGTTGGTACTATTCGGAAGTATTCGCCTCGGCAAATAATATGTGCACAAATGGTTAAAAGTAAAATAATTCAATAAATATCAAACTTAAAAAAAGTTTTTTAATACATAATAATTTTAGTTAATAATAAAAAATTTCATATTATAGGCGATATATACGTTATACGGTACACGAAAAGTTTAAGCTTCGCATATGATAATGAAACAAACGGTACTCTCTGGAGCTATACTACTCGGTTCGTGCCTGGATCTGGCAAATGGTACATCCAAATAATCTGATTCGGTACTCTGCGAAAATTATCTACTCAGTTAGGCCCTAACTCCCAGCCACTATAGTTGACCTGAAATTTATTAATTCACTTCACAACTATAAATATGAAACCTTATGATTCATAATTAGGAACATATAGTCATTATTACTTGGTCAGGTTGTTAAATTGTTAAGTTAATAAATTTAAACACATTTTGTTGATTTGTTTCAGTTATATTGCAACATCTTTTGTAGTAATTATAAACAATGACAAACAAGAAAAACATGTCCTTCGATACATTAAATTATAGACACATCACATGTGAACGAAAGAATTTTGGTGGATTGTAGCAGTACTTCAATTACATATGACTGATCAGCTATAAAAAGTTGCATTCATTTAACAAAGTTATAAAACAAAAGTAACACAATGTAATATTATTGTCAGGTTAAAGTATACATGTGAAATCATGGATGACATGCAACAAGCTGCAGATGAATGATGATAAAACTGAGGCTATTCTGATCACAATACAAAGACTTTCTCATTCACATCCATTACCTCAGACAATAAATATCAGCAACACCAACATTAAATTCTCAGTCAGTACAAAACTTAGGTGTTACTCTAGACAGTACTCTCACATTGCACCAACATGTCATGAACATATGCAAGGCTGCATAACTTGAACTGAGATGCATCATTTCTATTCGTAAATAGCCAGCACTTCAGGCCACTGTCCCCCCCCCCCTTATTTTTGTGATCTCAGATGATGATTGCAATCAGATATTGTTTGTGTGCGATCATCATATACATGTGTGTGTGTGTGTGTATATATATATATATATATATATATATATATATATATATATATATATGCAAATACATTCATTCATACATTGGCCAGTCTCTTTAATTTTTACTTGCATGGTAAGTAAAATTACTTGACAAACTTATGTTTATAAACATTGAAAGGTCAGAATAACTGTACACTGCCCCAACCTTGCCTCTGTGATGTGATGGGTCATGACTTTGTGATGAACTGTTTACTGTGGATAATCATGTTAATAATGACTTAGTCATGGACTTGTAGCTGAATAAAATGACACCTATATATGTTTGACTGACCACTATGCATGGATAACAGACCAAATAGCTATATTCCAATAGCATGATCATAATGGAATTCTCCCCCCCCCCCAATCCAAAAGAAATGTTATGACCACATGCCATTATTCTTTTGCACAAAGTTCTCCATGATTGGTCTGAGAAATTCCACTTTGTGCCAGTGGAGTTGAGTGTAACTGGGCTATAGACTGTAAAGCATAGATTTTATAGCATGTCAATTTAAAATAATAGTATTTGTTAAGTATAAATATACATTAACTATATAAAAGGTTAAATATATTCAAATCTCTTTCAGGAATTGCTGCAATTACATTTTCTGTAGATAGTCTTGTCTGAATGAGGAAGCCATTGTAATCTAAAACTCAGTTTTGGACTTCTTCAGCGTATTTATATTGTTGACTTGCCTTGCTTTGAGATGGGAAAAGGTGGAAAGCTTTTTGAAGGGGAAAAGCCTAGTTTTTCCTGGGAAGAGATAAAGACTCATGATGTGAAGGAAAAGCCATGGTTGGTGATTGAAGGGGAGGTGTATGACATTACCAATTGGATAAAGAAGCACCCAGGTGGAAATCGTGTAATTGGTTTCTATGCAGGCCAAGATGCAACAGTAAGACCATTTATTATCAGTAGTACCGTATTTTGTTGTGTATAACGCGCACTTTTTTTACCTAATTTTCTTATCTTAAGTCGGGGGTGCGCGTTGTATACAAGAACTAAAAAAAAAAAGATTTTTTCCAGGTCGATCTGAAGAGGATGAAGGCACTCACTACTTGTGAAATATTAAATCCATTGTACATTGCATTGTAACTAAAATGTTTACCGGTACTAGCCGTATTAAAGAAATAAATAATGCTTACAAATAGTCTTGTTCTTTGATTGCTTATGTTAATAAACTGGTTTCATTTCACGTCACTGTGTCAAGTTCTGTTCTGTGCCACGGCCGGAAATACATGTACATAACGACTTGCCTTTGTTCAAAAGCTGTGCAAAGTGCCGCATTGGAGCGGAACAAATACCACTGTGTGGATTACCGTACTTGTTTCGTAAATGTTCAGTACCGTATTCCATAACTGTTGATCTAATCGAATTTTTCTTCATTTATTATTGGTCGAATTGAAATATAATATGTGTAGAATTCAACTAGTGTTAATGTTCTCATCAGAGCATCTGTTGTGGACATATATATTTTTGCGACTACGGGTTCTTTCTTACGGGAACACTGATACGTTGTGGAACAAAATAATCAATGTATGAAGTCGGGAAACATTTTTTTTCCTCTTTGGAAAATAAGCTTGTTACTTAGTTTTATTTCTCATCTTAAATCATAGTATTTGAGATATCTTTGCGATTATACAGTGATCAATGGCTTCAATGCTTTATCGACTCGGTGTGGTCTTTTCACGGTAATCGGCGCCAGGTAAGCTTTGATGCGCTCAACATAGTTACAATGCTTTGTCTCGGTGAGCAGTATTTAATTGATTCAGGACATACAGCGACTTTTCGAAAGTGATGAAGACAAAGTGGAATTTGAGGGATTTGATGCAATAGACTGCGTCAACTAGACGAACATTTAAAGGGCCCTTTTAAGGGCCAACAATAAAATCGGAAAGATACAATATCAATATTGCCACTTTTTCATTCACTATCTAAAATGACCAACTGTTGTTGCACTATGAAAACGGAGCGAAATAGCGGTAGTCAAAATTTTAAAATGCATTATATCACATGCGCGTTATATGGCAGAACTACGTTTTTTCCACTTATTTTGGGTCGAAAATCGGGGTGCGCGTTATACATCGGTGCGCGTTATACACACCAAAATACGGTATTTTTTTTCTTTTTACCAGCACTTACGAATTGCAAGACACTTTTCTGGCAATGATATTGCAGCTTTGTCAACTGTGTCATGTTCTGTCTGTGACAAATTGGGTTTCAGCATACTAACTAGATGAAAGGCTGTATAAATTGAAAACTGATTTGATGAAAGGCATTTCATTTTCATTATTTATTTACAAAATTTAACAAGCTATCTTCTCTGTTCAAGTTAGCATATTGTCTATTGATTACATTATAGTTGTGGTGTCATCAGTCATTTGGTATCCGAGGTCTCACTAGGGTTTTAAAACTAGGAGTCCAGGACTCCCATTTTGGTAAAAATAGAAGTCCCACCAGCAGATGTTGCAGTTACATCCCAGACAATGTTGAACTTTGCAGATTTGAAAAACTGCTGTTTACTATAGAGTTTAATTTCCACATTCTTTATAACACTGACATGTACATCCATGTCAACCTATTTAATGTGTCTGGTAATTCGGTACAACGACAAGTCATTTCGTTAAAGATTGGATGACGTGTTGTATTGGTGGAAGATCAATTTTTGTCTGAAATTCGGACAGAAAGAGTCCAAAGTAATGTATTTCATTTGCATAGCCTGCTGCATAAACATTACATTGTTTCAAAGCCATGCGCAGAATAGGCCGCCATATCTCAAGCCATGGAAACATAGGGGTAGTAGCCCGTTTGTCCAAACTTAGTATTATTTTTAATATAATATTCTTGTGACAATTGCCACTTTTCAATTGGTAAGCATTGCAGAATTGTATTTTTATCAGTTGAATTCGGTATTGGTTTTGTGCCAATATTGGTGACCTTAGATTTGCAGAATAACCTGACAGTGATGTAGTTCTTGTTAGACATTCAGGGTGAGACTAAATTTTGTCAAACCAAGGAATGGTCTTATTCCAAACACTAAGCCAGGCATCACTCACTTTCTTACACTTGACTACTATTCCATCCAATTGAGCACTCTTCTGAATCACAATAAAATCTTAGTTAGTTTGCTATTTAACCCCAATTTACTTGTCCAAATTTGCAAAGACCATTTTGTCCAGTCTTGATGTGTCTTGATTTCTCGTCACATGCACTGTTTATTTGGCTACAATCAGAAATGTATACAATAATTGAAGCTAAAGTTCTGATGTACTCTCATAATAACCACATGTACATCTCAGGAACTTTCTGTCTTTGAAGTCAGTTTTTGTAAATATCAGCACATTTTCCCACACAAGCTGCTAGTCGATTCTTTGAGCTTGTAGGTAATCTGTTGCATTGTGTTCTTTTGATATACTCTTATAAATACAGCAAGCACATCTGGGGTGTTTTAACCATGGAATTCTGTCATTGTAAATATTAACACAGGTAAAATGATAAAGTAATTAACATATTCCCTCATTCAGTAGCCTGTTGAAGTAAGACTGGCAAAATCTTTGAATTTGCCACCCAGCTATTTGCATGCATATGGAGGACTCCTGCATGGGTGATTTTCTGCATCCCAGATCAAATATTTGTGCCCAAATACGTGTAGATATTGAAAATTTCATAGAAAATATTTAAGCAATTACCAATAAGAACAATTTTTACTTTAATTGTTCTACACAGATGCGGTCAAACATTTGCTGTCCTTTTGACTTTTCGTTTTAGATATGAAAAGGGTGGGGTGAAAACTGCAGGGGGAGTGGGTTGCCATACACACTGTATAGCACAAACTATAAACTGCAGCACATCATAAAGGTGTGAAAACTCACTTTGGTCTTTTTAAGCTAGGCGTAATGTTTTCATTTCTTTTCATATTGTAATTAAGCTGTACTGTTTATTTTTTAAAATTTGTTTTGCAAAAGCTACAACCTCATTCCAAAAGTTTCAATTGTGTGTACTTTCTTGTAGCCATTGACCAGACACATTTTACTTTGATTATTTGTCAAGATTAAATTGCTGATATTTCAGTGCTGAATATTTAAAAAAAAAACATTTTTAAGTACACTGTATTTAAAATATTTGTCTAATTATTTTAATGGAATTTGATCACCTTGCAGTTTTATCTTTCTACATTTTTTTAATGGTTTGTTCAACAGGAATGTTTATTCAACTGAAACATGGCCTACCAAAATTTGTTTTGATATTAGCCATGGATCAGTAAGATTTTTGCTTTCAAAAAACAGATTCTACTGATCTTATATTTGTAACAAGTTGATAAAAAAACAAATGATTTTTTTTCTTCTTCTGCATCTTCAGATACAATATCAACAATCAAACATTTGGAATACCATGTACCAGTACCTTTATAAATCTTGATCAGGGTTTTGCCTTGTTTAATGAATTAAGGTGTTCTTTGCTTCTGGCGTTGCCAGCTTTCTAAATGAGGGCTTCATAGTTTGTAATTATATTTTTCTCTAATGAGGAAATAATAAATGAAATTTGAAGCTGTCCTGATTCAGGAAAATGCTGCTTTGATTTTGCCTGTAGATGTATTAGCATATATGTTCCAAACATGGGAGAATTTTGAGTGGAGTTTAAAATTTTTGTAATTAATTAAAACATTTGCTTTAATTTTGCATTGAATATTTTATTTCGTGTAAGGTGAACATATGGTTGATTTATTCTAATCTAATTTCTTTTTACATTTGAAAGGATGCTTTTCAAGCATTTCACAATGACCTTAAATATGTGAAGAAGTATCTAAAGCCGCTCAATATTGGGAAACTAGAAGAGTCACAGACCAAGGGAGATAAGCTTGAAATGGAGCAAGACTTTAGAAAACTCCGTGAAACTGCTGAAAAAATGGTAAGTCTAATTATTGTAAATGTAGCATTATTTTTACAATTTATAAATGACATTTCCTGTTTCATGTCAACAAAAATATTTTGTCGGTTAGTTAGGTGGTGAGATTTTTAGATCATACGTTAAAATTCACATGCAGGGAAACTAGGTTTGATGGATCTGCTGTTGAAATACTTTATTTCTTTTGCTTATCTAGTTAAAGGGTATTGGTAGGTTGTTTGTGGCAGCACTTTTATCACAATATTAACTATATCATGCGAAGGAAATAAGACCTGAGTGCCTTTCCCAATAATACAGAGGGAGCCAGACTGTGTTGGTCTGGGTGTGTATCGAATCCATGACTTTGAATTATAAGTCTGATGCTGCATTACCAACCTAGATGTATTCCAAAGCCCAGTGCTATAGTTCAAAAGAGGCTTTAACAGTCATGTACTGCATGAAAGACAGCCATATTGGATTAGATTTCCTAGTACATGCCCTATAGGTGCTGATAAGACACCATGATAAATGAAAAGTGCTCATTTGATTGTGATGCTTACTAGTGTTACCCATAATAAAAGATGAAACCCATTTGAGACCGGTTATAACATTAAGAAAATTTCTTTTTCTTTTTTAAAGCATCCAATATTTAGAGTCAGTAGAAGTTGGTCATTTGGGATAATAATAATTATCCCAAATAATAATAATAATAATAATAATAATAATAATAATAATAATAATAATAATAATAATATTTATTATTATTATTATTATTATTATTATTATTATTATTGTTCATTTGGGATAGAGGAAGCAAAGCTGTTGTTCAAGTACAGCATTTTAAATTCTGATGTTTTTAAGATGATAACATTCTGATGCTTAAACTCAATTCATACTTAGCTATCATCAAGTCAGTGACCAGTTTATTAATATTAATAATAATAATGAAGATTTTGTATAGCACCTAATCTTTAGAAGCTCTAAGCTCTTTAAAACATCTATAATGATATGAATACAAAAAACAAAAACAAACTCCATGAAATTGGAAAACAAAAAATGCTGAAAATATTTAAGGTAGGAAACATTTTGTATGTCTTTAAGTTTGTTCTTGCAATTGAAAAAGTTGAGTTTTAAGAGCACTCTTAAAAGGGATCACTGTGTCTTTGTATCTAATTTTAATGGGCAATTCATTCCATGTTGCTGGGCCCTGGCCAGCATTTGACAACTTTAGTGCTGGAAGTAGTTTCACCACATCTGTTGATATTATTTTATATTCAGATTCTTCATTGCCTTTTCATTTGCCAATGTTTTTGAAAAGTTTGTCTGCCAATGGTAATTCTGATGGAATCTAAAAGCAGTGTCACAAGATAGACCGAGTCGGGACTGGATTAGTGAAGACACGGAACGCAACTGCGTTAATAAGATGTTTATTTTATAAACGCAATTTTAAAAATCAACTCTGACACCAATATTTTACAAAATATAAGAAAAATCTATTTAAATAAATGTTCCTAACATGGAACTATGAATTTCAGTAACGTAATGACAAAAAAGAAGTATATGAATGAATTTACAAATATGAATATATATAAAAGGCTCGTATAACGAGATAGATGCAATTTGAAAAGATAATGCGTCGTCAATATGATGAGACTAGAATGAAGATATTAAATAATTAATACGTTGTCCATATGACGAGACATATGTAATCGTGAATCCTAAATTCTGAAGTTCTCGTTCTTGGAACGAGATTTGTGTAGAATGAATTTATGCAGGTGTCGTTCATATAACGAGACTGCAATGAATAAATGTAAACTACTTGCTGAGGTATTTTGCTACTAGCCTGGCGTCTGTTTGACGTCAGGAAGTACATCCGGTTACACAGAGTCAAACCTAACAGTTGTGACCTTCACCTCACGCAATCATATATAAATACCATATATCTATACATCTAACGCAGCATACATAAATGCAGCATACGTAAGCACCATACACAGGCACCACACACGGGCATTACACGGTCAGCATAGACAAGCCCACACACGTAGTCACCACAACATGGCACCACACCCGCAGTTACCACAACACTACACCACTTCAGCACAACACGTCACCACACTTCAGCACAACACTTCAGCCCAACACTTCAGCACAACACGTCACCACACCACTTAAGCACAACACTTCAGCACAACACTTCACCACATCACTTCAGCACAACACTTCACCACACCACTTCAGCTAAAATTAAAACAACCGAACCGTGTAATACATATGACACGGTCAAGTATTTTCACACATATATGTAGCGCATGCGCGCACATGAAATAATTATCCATGTACATTTAACGTTAAGCATGCAGCGTATAATTGAACTCAATTATGTTCAGATACAAAATAACTAATGAAACAAAATATAGTACTTCTGATAAAATGGCGCTGCCTAACCTATGTATTTATTCTATTGATTTTATAATAAATACTAAACATCTAATATGTAAAACAATGAATTATATCATAATACAAATAGCAATGAGAACAAAGTTAAATCTATTGTTACCTCTTTTAGCTGATAGATTGCTCAGTTTAGGATGGAAGCGTTTCCGACAAGACTACATCGTAATGTGATTTCTGTCTTATAATTTCGTCCTTATATACCCCTAGCTGTGACAGATATGCGCAGCTAGGTACTTTAAACTGCAGGCAATTTCGCACATGCAGCATGAGCTGAGTGTTCGCTCATTATGCCGAAATAACTAAGAAGCCCAAAAAATAATAAACTACTCGGTAAGGCTGTACGCAGTAACGAAATCAAGACTAGATTTTTTTGACCATATATACATATTGAACATAGTCGTATACAATTCCGTGACAAACAGAAATTCAGTGTGTATCATGGGGTAGCAAATCTTGTAACACATCTCATTTCTGGTGTAAAATAAGAGTCATTTATACACCATGTTACAATTTAGGGAAACCAATTCATATTGTCAAAACTCTAAGAGGTTAATTATACACCGATATACTGGTAAATTGCAGTACAAAATGCCTGATATGGTATATCTCAATACAAGTATCGAAATACCAGTGTACTCGATTTCTTTCTTTTTCTTCGCCTACACCAGACCTTCCAGAACTGAGGAGACCACTGTCTTCCATTAATCTTAGCATCATTACCAACATGGCAGCTTCTAAACATGAGTTCATGAAGAACCCATTAGAATATAATTCAATCTGGAATAATATTTCACTATAAAGTGAGTTTGGCACCAATACACTTGAGTGAACAGTTGCTGCATGTAATATGTGCACATCAAAAATCAAACACACAGGTGGGATGACAAACCACTCAGCACATTTATGTGCAACAATGACAGGAGACAATCCCTGGCATAAAACTGAAGGTCCCAGTAAAGACATCCAAATGTTTCAGTTCAGCAACCAACACAGGCTAAATACAAATTCATCACCATGAGGCACAGCTATCACTTACGAAATTGTTACATTCATCATTCACGACTTGCATCAATACAGTTTTGTGTTTTTTAAAAAAGGCTTCTTAAAGATGGCATTAGTGCTTGATCTACGGTTGATTTTATTATCTTGACAAGTTTTCAGAGAAAATTATCCCAGATTTGTTTTTCAAAGCCAAAGAGGACATCAAATTACACTGGTCCCTCACATCTAAAGTTGCAGTAATAACTGACATTGTTAGTCTGATGTTGAAACCATCATTGGATTGAAATGATTGATATTATTGATGAACTATATTATTCATTCATTTTCAAATCAAAGAAAGATGTTTGTCAGTTTGAAAATCATAATTACATGCATTTTTAAAAAAGTTATTTTTGTTCCTTGTTGTGATTGTTTCAGTTAAGATATAAAAGTTTTGATCATTTTAGTTTGTTGACCAGGCAAAATAATAACTCTTCTGCAGATTTTTGTTTCCTGCTTGTTTAAGTTTTCATTTATGTTCAGGTATTGCTGGCTTAATCTTAATTATTATGTTAGTTGGTGTTTCTGTGAAATAAAAGACAACATGATTTTATTTTTTTATTCAGAAATAATTTTTTGCAAGGCAAATTTATCAATCTTGCATTAAATAAATAAGCAAAATCAAAATTAGAATTATAAATGTCAATGACTGTTAGGTATTGATACATATTGCCATTGTTTTTCCTGGCAACACTCACCCCTATCAAACTCCCTATGTAAATGAATGTAAACTTCACTATTTTTTTTTGAGACCACAACTCAAGGGCTTCCTATAAGTGGAACGAGCTTAACTGGACATTTTGGGTGCATTTTGGTGGTAACACTATTATTTTACATTGTTAGGTGCTGAAAATAACAAATCAGTATATTTGTTAAATTAAGAAATGAAATCCCTTGAATGGTTTTATGATTTTGGAAGATGGTTCCGGTGGCCTAGTGGTTAGAGCATCCCCCTCAAGTGCGGGCAGTTGCGGGTTCAAACCCTGGCCAAATCATACCAAAGACTTATACAAATGGTACTAACAGCTGCCTCACTTAGCGCTCAGCATTAAGAGGTTAGTGTTAGGACTGGTCGGCCTAGTGAAAGGATAATGTGACTGGGTGGGATATCATGCCACATGTCTGCGGCATTATGCCCCAGTGCTAGACATCATTGTAAGTTTGCCACACTGTGGACATCATAGTGATATCACTGGAAAAATGTCAAAGCTACGTTAAAAAATCCAAATCACACAAAACCAAACCACTAATACAAGACATAGTCCAATGGAAATACATTTGCTTTCTGTCTTTATTACTTATGTGTTCAATCCTTAGTTCCATCAGATTGTTTACTTCAAGCAGATATATTTTGATAACTTTTCTCAGGCAAGTGTTGAATCATTAAGGTTATGACACCATAATGAGCCTCAAAATTACAGCAGGTAAATATACAGTTAACTGATCTGAAAAAATTCTTTCAAATATGAATTTTACTTTGCTTTACGTTTTGAAATAGTATGTTTTGTTGTCATTATGAAATTTAATTTATATTAGTCCATGCTCCTAGTGCCACTTAGCACTCCAAAAGTTAGAGCAACTTTTTTTCTTTGTTTCATTTCTGTTTTATTTGTATCACTACTGGCCATAGAGGCATAGACCAGATGACCTTAATGGATGGCTTTTTTTTTCATTTTTTGTCCATCTTTTAGCACCAGTTTGTTATCATTAGTTACATTTATTTTCAGTAGTGATGGGAATCTGTCTGAATTTAGCTATATTTAGCTTACAGGAGTTTTAGTAACCTTTGTGCTTTGCATGCAGCTGAAAGGAAAAGTCTCCCTTTTCACACAATTGATTATGTAGTTTAACAATCGATTATCTTATTGGCTTGCTCAACCAGCTGATGATTGATTATTATTGATTATTGGAACAACTCTAGTTTTCAAGATGACCAATATCTGAAACATCGTTAACATTATTCCAGCTGGTTTCAATGACCTTAATGTGTGTGTGTGTGTGTGTGTGTGTGTGTGTGTGTGTGTATATATATATATATATATATATATATATATATATATATATATATATATATATATATATATATAAACATTTGTGTTACAGCACTGAATTTTGTTGTTATTGATTAGTCTGGTTCCTGAATTATTATGTTATAGTGGAGTTCGAAGCAGGGTGTCTAAAGCAGGGAAACAAACTACCTGTTGATACACCACAAATCAAGATTCCTTTTTATAAAAAAAAACCTAATGACATTTGTGCAACAATCGTCTAAGTTAAAACTCATTATTTGTTGTTTTCAGTTAGTAAAATATTGATGCAGTGATTTTGTTGCAAGTAATAGTGAATATTTTTCTCATCATTCATGATTTTTCTGAAACTTGCCTCTCCACAAGGATCCATATCTGAAAAAAAGCTCTTTATTTCATAAAGTATTCATTTTGCTTTGGTTGCCTTGCAATCTTTGAGTAGCTTAATGTAAGGTAGTCTAATTATATGGCACATCATTATTATTCTCATCAGAAGTGTACTGAATGCGTGAAAATTGTGCCTAATATTTGAAAGCCATACCTTTGTGTACTTTACTTTACGAATCCACCCCATATTTTGTAAATTCTCCATCTTTCAGATGAAACATGGAATTGTTTAGATCATGTATTGTACTACAGTATATATATATATATATATATATATATATATATATATATATATATATATATAAAACCAACTTGGTCAATCTCTCAAATTTTAAATTACTATGAAAACATGTTGTTGTTGCATGTAATTAATTGTGTAGCAGATCAGGTTTATATATTAAGTGTTTATATTCTTTACCTTTTTCAGGATTTATTTCGGCCAAGTTACACGTTCTTTATCCTGTCCCTCGGGCACATTCTGCTTCTTGAAGTCCTTGCCTATCTGAATATGCTGTATTTTGGAACTGGATGGGGACCATATTTACTCTCCGTTTTACTCTATACAGTTGTACAGGTAGGTTAAAACAGTATTTTACTTAACATATGGGGGGGGGGTCCGAGTGGTCTAAAGCGCTGTCCATTATGGATCACTGCCATCTCACCTCTGTCTGCATAGGTTCGAGTCTAAGATTCAGCTTATTGTAGTTATGTGAGAAAGCTTGCCAGTAGCTTCTCGTGGGTCGGTGGTTCTTTCTGGGGTTGTCCCTGGTTCTTCCTACACCAATAATACTGGCCGCCATGTATAGCCTATCATGTGCTGAAAAATGGCGTTAAACCCTACAACAACTTAACATATAGGTATATTTGAGATGCGTTCAGTAATTTTATGTCCCTGATCTCAGGTTCAAGGTCAGAGACAAATAATTTGTACTGTGCATAGCTGTATCTTGTGAACTTAATTGTGTAAGAAAATATATTTGTTTCTGAATTTGATATTTTGGAGTCTCAAAAGAATATCAGAAATGGTTTTATTGCTTGACATTTAAAAAGAATAAAAGGGCATAAGAAACAGAGTGATATTGTATATCTGGAATTTCTTTAAAGCATTTGTAACTTAAAGAGACCTTCAATGAGAAACTTTCTAGTGGCCTTAAGCATTGCTTATAATGCTATTCTCATACATTTATTATTGTAATTCATGACAGTTCAACCATTGCTTTGGCATAGTGGTTTGCTTATACTCTTCAGTCAGCTGAAGAACTAATCTACCTTGAGGCCCTTAATACAAAAGAACATGTTTATATTAACCATGTATGCATGCATGCTCACCCCCATACAAAACACAACTTTACTACTTGCTTTTTAATCGCATTATTGTACTCACTTTGACACGGTACAGTTTTCATATCACATGATCATGACTTTATTGGTGGATCATCTCTAAAATTTGAAGTCGGAAAGCTATCAGTATAAGAAAAAATATCAAAGAAACCAAACAGAATAGAACACTTCTCCCTTTCAAAGCTCGTTCAGTGAAACAGATGGGATTCTCCATGTTTTCACTGACCTTTCCTAACCCATTTTCAATATTTTGACATATTTATGGCCAACTCGGAATAATCATGCATATTGCTGTTCCTTAGATGAACAATGCACTTAAAGTCTTGGGATGGAAATTAAATAGTTCTGGTCCCTCTACTATGGCGAGTAAGTGCACTCAGTTTGTAAATGCTCAGACAATTTAGGGTATTGCTGATTGAGAGGGGTATGTTTTATTTGTTAGCAGTAACCTTTCTGGCTGGTCACTTAGAAAGCCCAAAATTTCGGATTTCCAGAGTGGTTTGTTGTTTTTTCATTTGGCAGATACTAGCTGATGATTGTGATGATGACAATAATTTGTAAAGTTATGCAGTATATTGTATTAAAGGAGCTGGTAAATTGTTAATGGAGATACCAGTGAGTAATTTTAGCCCAAAAATGGTGTTAAATACAAGTACGATGTATATGTTGGATGGACAAAAAACTTTAGAACTAACTTTGCCAGAAACTTAAAATTTGGACCAAATTACTGCAAATAGAAATATCTTGATATCTTCATGAATAAAACATTCACTGAACATCATGGTAAGTGTTTTGATTTTTCTTTTCTTTCAAGTAATATTTCAAAATATAGCTGTGAGCATTTACATTGATAAATGATTACAAAACATATATCACTGTGTTGCAAATTGTATTACCTTTACAGTGATTCATAGTTTTATATACTTCAAAAGAGAAATAACAATGTTACAACACTTTTAGTAAACATGGTGAAGGTCATCACAGTTTTGTTTCTGCTGCTGTATAATACTCCATTTTACCACAATGTATTTAGAATTGCTTTTCAGGAATCGGGCACTGCAATTAAAATATGGTTAACAGGATAAAATGGGTTAAATGATATTCTCAATTTCAGTTTCATCTTTCTCTAGTTACATTCTTTAATATCTACAATAAAACCTCCTCCTGCTGTCTCCCTGTTGCTATATGATGGTTTATTGATGCTATGACAGTGAATTAGATTATCATTGTGGTTATCATTTAGTTTGGTTTTAGTTTTGTACATTATTTTTCATGGACGACAACATTAACTTAATCTAGCCCATTCCCCCCCCCCCCCTTTCACGTTACACCTGGTAAATTTTAGTGATCTATCTTTTAAAAAAAATTGCTATTTAGTTTTATGTTGGCTATAATGTGCTGCCGGTTTCCATACTGAGTAGTTCTCCAGAATTGGTGATGACCGTGATGGGCTGATGTCAAAAATTGAAATAATAATAATGTTATGGTTGCATTTATGTTTTTTAGAAAGCCCAATGCACATAGACTTTCATGTAGAAATATAAAATCAGTGAAAACTTTTTCACATAGTTTCAACTTGAAGACAACGGGTGCTAGGGTGTCAAGTGTGTTACAATGTGACATAAAGTACCTTGAACTTATATAGCAAGACCACAGTTTAAGACCTTTGTTATAAAATTCAAAATATTACCAGTAGAAAGAAAGATATAAAAGCAAAATTATAAATTTCTGTGTTGAACGTTTCATACGATCATTGTCAAAAAAATGTCACACTGTAACACACAGGACATTCGTGTTCAGCCTTTACAATGGAGCCTTATTTAGAGGAAAGGATGATACTATTACTCTTGTAATTTCTTGTGTGGATCATATTTTGAACATGTATGTAAATGATGTGAAGTTTACCCATGTTTAGCCCCATTCAAGATGGTGGATGGTTTCTGTGTTACATGTGACATTCAGACTAAATGTAAAAAGGGGCACTCGAGGAAATTGTTTTCTTATTTCGTCTTGCAAAGGGGCACTCAGAGAGTGTTTCCATACTATATCATGCAAAGGGGCACTTGAGGAGTGTTTTTCCATGCTACATTATCATCAATTAATTTATTTTAAATATTCATATCTGTTCGAGTCTGCAACATGCGTAGATGTTATAAATGAAGAATTGGTATTCTATCTTTTTCAGCATCCTAGTATGTATAATTAATACACTGATTCTCAGAGTTTCTGTTTGTGTCCAAATTGATAGCAACTGTAGAATGTTTTTGTTTTCCATGATGGCATACCTGTGTCAAATGACCAGCAATACCATAATAGTTCAATTTTTTTAAAGTACCACAATCCTTTAAAAAAAAAATAAAAGATCACAATACTGTTGTTTTGCACTGCATGCATATTTTGTGCACCAGTTTTCACCTCTATGGCCATGTAACATTTTCTCTTGGCTGTTATTGGAATGTTTGTGCCTGAACATTTAACACATTAACCCCTAGTGACGAGTTTACGGGGCATGAGGTAGTAGCCTACTTCCAAGGTCATGCATGATACGCTAAAGTGAGTAGTATTATAGAAAGGTAGACAGATTTATACCAAATAATCTGGTTATTTTAGTTGCACTATAAAATACAGAGGGACCCGGTTTTTTTTAACCCCCAAAACTCACCCATGGTCGGAATTTGAATTTGTATCCAGATTTGAGACTTTATGGCCTCAGATATATGGCAGACATGTCTGAAGCGCACACAGACAGGTGAACCTGTGCAAAAAGTAGGATAAGGTGGACATTTTGAATAAAGAGTCTTCTCCATATGAAAATTGTGGGTCCGTTAAGAAACAAAAGAAATGTCCAAATTTTCATATTCTGCTCATGCACCAGCAAACTAGCCAATGAAAAACATTTTCTTTAGCACAACTAGCCATTTGTCTAATGGAATATTGCTTGGAAGTCAATGTATTTGGATCTATTCAGACATAGTCCCCAAAATGTGTTTCCTACTCACATTTCATGCAAAAACAGCAAAAACATCCAGGGGTTAATGTGTTAATAATTTTGATGTTGAGGGTCTGAAACTGTCCATCTAAAAAGCTGTTTTACATGAGGTTACTTGTTAATCCTTTCATGCATTTTAGTAGTATTGAGAATATTCATAGATGGTTACTGGTTTCAATAAACTTTTTTAATGCAATTGTAAATTGAGAAACTTGTGTTGTGTAGATTTTTGAGTTGCAGATTTGTACTTTTGTACTATATTTTCTGTATACTGTACATACTTGTGTTTAAGTTGGGCCCAACTGTAAACAGTATTTACCTTGATTTACCATCACACAATGCATTAACCGATCAGGCTCTATGTTTTTGTACTATTGATTAAACCTAGACCAAACTATATCGACCCAGTTAAAACCAGAACATTATGTGATGGCAGACCTTGGTTTGTGCTGTTTCAACTTGGATGCAAGCTATACTGTATAGAAGTAGGAAAAATGTAGACTGACTAGATTTTTTGATGGGACAATATTAAAGACCAAGCAATTTTGTGTGAGAAACATTCCCATTTTTTAATTTAACCAATCAGGAATAAATATATCTTCTGCCCTTTATAACTACTAACTAGGTACCAAAATTGCTGTCATCCTGACTTCTGGTTCCAAATCTCAATTCTGACATGTTCAATACAAAGACTGAAGTTAACTTTTTTCCTTCCAGTCTGTCTGACGGTTAAAAAAAATGAAGGCTTATTTAAGAATCACTTCTCTCATGACACGGACATTAAGAATCATTTCATTATAGTGATATCACATGTAAATGTCTCCATAAATCTAAATGATCGTTCTCTTGCCCAAATTAATGTGTTCTATATAGATAGAAATTTGCACCCTCATTGATGAATGCATATCTCATTCTATCCACACTTTTTTAATCTAAACGGGACAGCAAGAATGTAAAATACTGGAACTGTTACTTTAGGCACAAGTATTAATTGAACATAAGATATATACACTAACTACAGCACGTTAGTTCAACATACACATACTAATTATAGCCCAGTATTATTCAGACATGTATACATGCTGATACAGCACAGTAAAAATTAAAGTTTTTACACTAATTGCAGCAAATTAATTATTAGACATATATACACTAATTATATCACAGTACTAAATAAACATGCATAAATACAAATTACAGCACATTATTTATTAAACATGTATATACTGTAATTACAGCACAGTACTAATTTAGGTACATACATACCAATTTCAGCACAGCACTAATCTGCTATTACGTACATAACCATACTCACAGTACAGTATTAATTAAAGATTAAATGCACACTAATTATTGCATATGTATAGACTACAATTACAGCAAAGTACTAATTAAAGGTGTACACACTAATTACTGCTAAGTATTAATCAAACATATATACTAGCTAATTACAGCACATTACTACTTAACCATTAGTATATGTACTAATTACAGCATAGTACTAATTAAACACCATATATTCAGTACTTAGAGCACAGCACTATCAATTACACCTAACTGATATTTGAACCCAAATGATGAATGTACATGTACATTCTTTTGTGTGAAGTCTCTTGCTACACAGATAAAATTGGAAAATTACACAAGTCCAGTTTTATCAAAGCTAGAGATAATTAGGTCTGATTGCTGAGACATTTTATTGCAAGCCGCAATCATCTATTTAGCATGAATTGGCTTGAGTGTTAATGTGTAAAGGTCCATTGATATAATATATTGATTTTTACCTGTGAAGTATTGCTTTTTCCCAATTGTTGTCAGTGATCTGTTGATTGCAAGTTTTTCTTGAAAGTGTTTGTTGACTGCCAAGTTAAATAGTTGAGTTTGTCCATGAAGCAGGCACAAACAAAGGATTGATTTCATGGTCTTTCAGTTTTCGAGTATTTGCACACTTTGATGGAAACGTTGCATGCATCAAAGATTACCTTATCTACTTTATTGCATTGAGCAGTGGCATGTTGATCACATGTTTGGTTCACATCATATCATCCACCTAAGCTGATTTGCATCGCTCATATAATGATGGTATAACTTTATGGACAGTTCAAGTAAAAGATGATTTAAATATGCTTCAGTCACCAATTGGCTTGGTGTTGTTGGTTGCATTGGCTCTGTTTGATGTTGAGCATTGGGACAAAAACATGGTGTAAGGGATGGATCTTGACATCTGGTTGATTTTCTCTGCACATGCATGTATTTTTAAAAAATACTATTCAATCAACCACTCTTTGTGGACAGCATTGCTTTATTCTTTTGCATTCTTTAATTTAGGGGTCTTGTTCATGTTAAACATATTAATCCACCAAAATAAAATACATATAAACATGCAAAGTTAGAGGCAAATCAATAAATTCAAGTTTCCATGAAAAAGGTTTTGTTTTTACAAAACCTGAAAATTGATAATAATCAAATGAGAGATTGGGGGGGGGGGGGGGGAAATGTAAAAGAAAGGTTTTAAAGGGAATCATTAAAGTAGAATATATTAAGATCTACAACGGATAACTTAATGCTTCAGCCCTGTTCTGGTACACTAAATATTTTCATGTATCAATATTTTTAAAGTAAAAATTTGGTGGCTGTTTTAACAACTCGTGTGTCACGTAGTGTCAGTCCATCTGTTTAAAACTTTCCAGGTGGAAATTTACCAAAACCAATATTTTTGTTTTTAAGGCATACAACTTTCTGCAAGAGAGGTATTATTTTGGGCATCATTCCTTGCTGTACATAGGATGGGCACAGAAATGTATTGCCAAATTGCCCAATGTGCCCTCTTATATAAGAATGAGAGTTAACTAATGGAGGTACTGCATTTGCCTTGGGATATGTCCTGTGATCGTGTTCCAAATGAGAAGATCTTGGACTTAAAAAAAAAAAAAGTTCAGTATATATTGAACATTTTACTTGCAGGCATGGAAATTAATTTCTGCTGCAGAAATGTAGCTCTTTGCCATTCTCTGTGAAGTTATTTCCCATGTGCAATCTTGACAACAACTCGTAATCCAT
The DNA here is from genome assembly GCA_030141615.1 of Unio pictorum. Classification (NCBI taxonomy): domain Eukaryota; kingdom Metazoa; phylum Mollusca; class Bivalvia; order Unionida; family Unionidae; genus Unio; species Unio pictorum. The sequence goes on along the minus strand of JARLTB010000064.1, from coordinate 6,905,238 downwards.
TTTGATGCATTTACTGAATCGGACTGGTTTTATAATCAGAAGGGATAAAATGACAAAAATGTAATCTTTACTTCAACATGGTAGGTCTTAATCCTGTTGATGTTTTAAATCACTAATATTTCTATGATCAGCTTTTCAGTATGTTGGAAAGTGAGGTGAATGTGTAAAAATGGTGGGGTGGAGTAGGAGTATATGCTGAAGAGTTACTTTAATCTTCTAAGCATTTATTAAGGAGAAGTTTTGGTGTGTAGTGAAACAAATGTATTCTTTCTACATAGATACTAGATATATTTCATCCTGTGGTACAAATAAAAACCAGATATAGTTTCACTTGGGTCTTTCATATTTCTTGAAAGGTCATGTTTATTTTTTTAACCACACAATGAAATAAATTCTAGTATTAATGTAGGAAAAGAAAAAAAATCCTCCATGTATTTTAAGGAGTTTACTTTATTTGGGGATACCATAACGCAGCATGGAATAGCCATAATAGTGCTTCTGTGCCTTTAAACTTAACAGATACAGACCTTGGATAGAGTTACTGACTACTAAAATTTCAAATACAGTGTCATTTTCAAATATGTTTTGGCAAAACTATATTTGTAATCATGACATGAAGATACAACCTTTATGGGGATTATTGTGTGTTTAATTTTTGCATATTTAATTTTTTAAAATATTCATTTGGGTACAGATTGTGAAAATATAACTTTCTCAAGTTAAGGATGATTAGGCAAAATAAAATTTAATAAAGTTGCAAAATCAAAAATATGAAGCATAATTGCTTTTTGAAATTAGTAAATGAAGTATATCAATATGTAAATTTCCCAGATACATATTATGTAAGGGATTCATGGTTATAACCCATTGGCATTGTTTAGAAAAGTAGGGGATGTGATGTGGGTGAGCAGAATCGAAAATGACAGATTTGTCAAATTATGCAATATGTAAGAAGAAATTTTTTTGTTGTGATATTCAATGGCTAGCCTTCAGAGTTGCCCATTTTTTTGTCAATTAGCGAAGGGCTTAATGTAATATATTACCTAAAATTTTATGATGTTACAATACATTAAGAATTACCATTTTCACATGGAAATGCTTGCTGAATATGAAATTCAGTCCTTTTTTTGTTAAATCTGTTTTTTTTATTATTATAAGGCTCAATCCGGCTGGCTTCAACATGACTTTGGACACATCTCAGTTTTCAAAGGAAAGAAATGGGACCATATCATACACCACTTTCTAATGGGCTTCACTAAGGTAAGTTGAACACGTTTTACCAGGGAGATATCGTGTTGCCATCCATCTGTCAATCTGTCTTAAACTGTCTCTTCCTAAACTGCTAAATGGACATCCACCATACTTAGCAAATAGGTTTCCCATGTAATAATCAAGTGAGAAGGGTATATATTTGAGTTTTTTCCCATGAGGTCCCTGAAGTCAAATGTACAATCTTTTTCTTTTATCAGACTTAGTTGTGTTATATTGCCAAGCTATCAATTGAGTTTTATTATGAGCAAGATCTGCTCATATTCATTAAATTCATTGGAGTTAGAAAGATTTCTGTTTGTATGCAATATAAAAAATATTCATTTTAACAGGTCTTCTATTGCTAAAGGGAAGTAACCCATGATATAGGGTCATAGTTCTTTCACTTGCACCAGCTTGCAAATCAGATAAAAATTGAAATAAATAATTTATAGTTTAAACTGGAAGAAAAAGTATGTAAATATTTATAGAGAAAAAAATCCCCAAACTATATAAAATGTTGTAATTAAAGATAAGAAATTATTTCCACAATTATAGATATTTGCTTGTAGTTTTGGCAGCTCATTTGCAAGAGCATTGGACTTGTAGTCATATAGGAGCTGTGGTAGCTCAGTTGGTAGAGTGTTGTATTCATAATCCAAGGGGCACAAGTTCGATACCCACCCATGCCAGCCTTGGTTGGTTGTATTGGTGTGTCCTTTGGAAAAGCATTTAACTCCCATTTTCTTGGCATGATGTGGCCAATAAAATGTGTTAAAAGTGCAGTTAAAACCAACATGAATTTATTTATGGAATTTTAACCAAAAAAATCTGTTCACATTTGAAATTTTTAAAATTTGGAAGCATGTTGGATATGTTTGGTGAAGTAGCATTAGACAGTTGCTAGTCATGCCATAATCTACAGTACAAATATATATATATATATATATATATATATATATATATATATATATATATATATATATATATATATATAGTACATTATTTTATGGCAGTAATATTATTTAATTAATCCAGCTTAGTGAAATGGTTCTGTAAGTCAAGTTGAAGCTCACTCCAGTCTCTTCTTTTTTTCAGGGTGCCTCTTCATCCTGGTGGAAACATATGCACTATCAACACCATGCAAAACCTAATGTGGTAAGATTCTATTTTTTTTCCTCAATGTGTCTTGGAATGTTCATGAAAAGTATGGATTTTGTTTTCTAAGTTGTTTATTATAGTAACCAAAGGAAGTACATGCCCTTGTAAGAGTTGTGCTTCTCAGAAATTAATTTTCAACCAAAAACAAGGCAGTTCTACTTGAGTTTAAATTTAGTAAAGTTCCTTAATCGTAATTTCTGTTACAAGTTCTAGAATTTCTAATCATTGGAAAGGATACCATTTTACTCTATGTTTTCCTTCACATCACATCGCTGATCTGCTTTAGTTGTTAACAAAATGTGTCTTATCATATTATGTTGTCATCCAACAATAACATGTCAACTAACAGAGGTAACCAGTCTGAAACAGGAAAAGTAAAGATGGCAGATTTACAAGATTTCTTTGTTATAATGGTGGGAATAATTGAACCACTGTTAGGGTTAGCATTATGACAAAAATATTCCATTGCATGTGTTATTTTGGCAACTTTTGTTTGAATTTATTACAATTTCCATTGAATTCAAGAGCCTCATTGCCATAGTGAATAGTAATTCCTACCCATAGGGTGCAGGATTAATTCTTCTATAGAATCATATTGGGTCAACTATCATGGTATGTTTCATGGCAAGGCACATTACTACGATTTTCCTTGGCACTAAATGATATTCACGAGTTGCTATGCTGTAGAATACAAAATGATGCAATTGAACTCTTAGAGGGGAATAATCTCGTCTGAGTGGTGACTTTTGCATTGAATACTTTATTCCATAAATTGTTCTCTTGTTTTTCATCTTTTTTAATCTTATTAGTTCATCACTGACCCATTACTAAATCATTCAGCCCCTAAGTTTTGTTATTTTTGCCTGAAATGGGGGTAAGAAACACATTTTGAATGTTAATTCTGAATACATCCAAGTGCATATTCTTTCAAAAGATTTTTATTTAGCCATATGCCTAAGTGTGTTAGAAACATCACTTTTTATTGGCTATTTCTCTTGCATGTATGCAGAGGGATACACATTGGAGTTTTTTGTTTTTGTGTTTTGCTTTTTGTACCTTTATTTGTTACTTGCCTGTCCATCCATGTGCAGTTCAGACCTGTCTGCCTTAAATCTCGGGTCAAAAAGGCCAAATTCCAGTTCTGACAACCAGCAAATTTTTGGTGTAAAATAATTGTGTCTTAAAAAATATGTTTCCCTCTGTATTTTGTAATGCAAGTAGAAAGTTCAGATTATTTAGTATCATTGTAGAGCCACATCAGTCTACTAGTCTATAATACCACACACTTTACACTTTCTTGTGTCTTAAATGACCTACAGAGCTTGGAAGTAGGATATTACCTCATCACACCTACAGGTGGCATTGGGACTTAATGAGTTAAAATGCAATCATTATGCGTGCTTTTTTTTAACTCTTCGATTTTGACTATCATGTAAATTTGTTAATTTCAGTCTCTTTATCACAAATTAGATAAACTTGTTGGATTAAATTGTTTTTTCTGTGAAGATTATTTGTTGTGTACTTTTAGTTCTTAAATCTTGCTGAATTTTAACTTCAAAGTCAATAATTAAGATTGTAAGGCAGAATATAACCTGTACAACTACACCCAAATAATAGAACTGACCAAAAAAATCAAGATGTGAAAAAGGAAAGGATCAGAAGCCTTTTAGAATGATTGAATATTATAGAAAGCTTCTTTTTGCAGCTGTTTGGATTGATTAAGGGAAATATGATTGTAAATTATAATCTTTAATTTGTATTTGTTTAGAATTGTGAGCATGAGTCAAAATAACCACTATAATGTTTCCAATGGCTCTGGTTTCCTTGTCATTTAAAATCCATAATTTTACTTTTATTGTTATCACTGGCTTTAAACTAATCAGAAATGTTGTTAAGGTCAATTTTTTCTCTAGTATTTTGACTTTGTTGGTGTATAAAAGCCTTCAGGACTCTTATATTTTTTGAGACTAAATAGTTATTGCAAATAACATATTTTACTCTTTCCAACATATTTTACACTCTTTTCAACATCTTCCAAGATTAATATTCAGAATTTGGTTATTTTGACACAGGATGAATGATGACCAGAGTACACCTTGTTTTCACAACTAGCCCTGTCAAGTCTTGATATCAAACTATGTTAAAATTTAGAGATGTTTTATGTGAATGTTCTTTGTTTTTTCTTTTCTTTTTACAAGTGTTTTGAAATCTGATTCTTGTAGTTATTAAACTTAATTCATTAATTTTTAGTTATTATATATACTGATATATATAGTGACCAACATGTCATGCTTATTCACTGTGTTTAGTGTAAATGTATGTAACTTAAGGGCAAGCAGGATCCAGCAATCAGCCAAACTATTGTAATGACAGGTTCTTGTCCTAAGTTTGATAAAATATCCTATTTTCCTTCCAGATAAACAAGGATCCTGATGTAAGGGTGGAGTCGATCTTTGTTTTAGGAGATGTAATGCCTGTAGAGGTATGCATTATTTTAACAGCTTATCCATATTTTGTTTGTTTTGACAAATGACATGGAAGGCGAAACAGACAGTCATTTATAATTAACAGGAAAAGAAGTTAATTGCCATGTTGGGATAATTAGTTTTTTAATAAACTCTATAGAGCTAGAGTAGTTACTATGTCCTTCCATCTGTCCTTCCTTACCACTCTGGTGGCCTAGTGGTTAGAGTGTATGCCTCGGATGTGGGAAGTCAAGGGTTCAGAATCAGGCAGAGTCATACCTAAGACTTATAAAAGTGGTACAAACAGCTGCTTTGCTAGGCGCTCAGCATTAAGATGTTAGTGGTAGGTCTGGTCGGCATGGTGTCAGAATACTGTGACTCTGTGGAACATGATGATACATGTCTGTGGCATGTTGCCCTAGTGATAGACATTTCTATAAACTGCCATACTGCAGACATCATAGTGTTATTGTTAAAAATTGTTAAAGCTATGTTAAATCTCTGAATCATACATACACCATCTGTTTTTATTTGCAGCACTTGTTAATAGTACTAGTCCTGCAATTTTAACTGAATAGTCATGAAACTTTGTAAATTTATTGCTCTTTTTATCATGTTGCTTTTATTGCTGGCAGAGAAACTTTATTATGGTTATCATCCAAAGATACATGATGAAAAGTGCTTGTGCTCTTGTAATTTGTTCTCTTTTGGCTGGATGACAAAATTTTGTGTCTCCAGCTACTCTTGCAGTTTTTAGTGGATTGATTTGAAACTTAGTATGTATTATTATTGTCATCATTAAATGACATGTTGACATATTATTTTATTTGCACTATTTTCTGAATAGTTGCATGCTTTTTTTTCACTTGTGACAGATGTTCATCATAGGGTAAAGGTGGGATGTGGGAGAGGGTGGGTTATATTTCCAGGAGCAAATTTGTTATAATTCTTCAAGTTCTTCATCGTTGATGTACAATTTATCACTGTTCCACACTTTTGGTTAGTTGACATTTCATGCAAAGGGAGGCAACTCATGAAATCCAGTAGATGTTGCAAGGACAAAGCACAAAACTATTTGCTCAATCCACCAAGGTGTAGATAGTGTTAACATATAGGAACCTTGGCTTGCAAAGATAGGAATATCTTAAAAAGATTTAGCATGCTTTTAAGCTCAGTCACTGCAGCACTTGAACATGCTCTGTTTCACTAAATTCAAGCATCTTGAAGATTATATTCAAGGTCAAGTCTGTGAGTTTGATGTTGTGATTGAACTGTCAGATAAAATAAAGCAATGGGATTTTTTTGTCACTCTGAGTAAAGAGAAGATGGTTTTAGCAATTAGAGCACATTTGATTGTTAACATGCATCAGCCAATTCATGCTTTCTGGTTTGTATGTATGCATTGGGTGGAAAAGAGGGCTGATTAAGGATCATCTGTGACAGAAGTAACCACATGGATACTTTGTGAGGTTCAGCAGAATGTTAATGTTGAATAGAATAGCTGTGTAACTTTACGATGATAGACAATGAACAGGTGGTTAAAAATACAGACAAGAGTTTTCCAAACTGTTGATAGAAATCTCTGAGAAAACTGGTCTGTATATCCTATGTACACAATTTAATCTGTACAAACTTGTGTCATCATGGTAGCTTGCAATCACTAAAATCAGTTGTCTCCCGATGAGTTTGAGTAATTGAAGTCTCACTTTATGAGCACCAAAGACATTTATTCATATAACTTGCGAGGGATGGTTATTCATTGCTTATGTCATCTTTATAGAGGTTGGACATATAGAAATGTTTTTATCAATCCATCAGTCCAAGACTCATGAATGCAACTAGTTTTTATGGATTGCCATGAAAATTGTTAAATATTTTGGTAATCAGTTGAAGATGTGTATGTTGACAAATATCTTTGCCCCAGGAATTTTTATTAGGAGGTATAGCCCTTTTTTGTCTTGTCATGGTACAATCTCATTAGCTAAACTAGTTCCGTATTTATTGATGGATTTCCATGAAAATTTTGTAAAATCTGTGTGATTAGGGTTTTGTGTGTTGTAGCTTAAATATTTTTTTTATTTTTTTTTATGCTACATTGTCTGCAGTGTGGCAGTTTTTAGTGATGTCTAGTATTGGGGAATCATGCTGCAGACATGTAGCATCTTGTCCCACCCAGTCACATTATCCTGACACCAGGCCAACCAGACCTACCACTAACATCTTAATGCTGAGCACCAAGTTTGGCAGCTGTTAGTACCATTTTTATAAGTCTTTGGTATGACTTGTCCCAGGGTTTCAAACCTGCGACCTCCCACATCTATTGCAGTTGTAAAATGTTAGTCCTTTTTTGAAAATGCAAAAATTGACATTTCACTTTGCTTCATCAGATTTATGTTAAAGTAAATGCCCATGTTTTGTAGCCTAATGCAGTGTATGACACAAATAGTCGCCCAATGGCTCACCTGGCAATAATACCATCAGCTTTGTTACCAAATTATGCACTAACTACTTCTGCTTACTATACTGTCAGCATCACCTCTGCATTGAAAATTTCTTCTAAAATGTAAAATACATTGATTTATATTATTCTGATGATCCATTAACCTTATCTGGATGCAATGCTTTCTAAAGAGACTGCTCTGATGGCCTAACGGTTATAGCATCCACTTCAGATACAGGAGGTCGCAGATTTGAATGCCGCCATCAAAGACTTATAAAATGGTACAGTTACCTCTCTAGGCACTTATTATTAGGAGGTAGTGTTAGGGCTGATTTGCTTGGTGTCAAAATAATGTGACTGGTTGGGACATGATGTTACATGTCTGTGGCATAATGCCTCAGTGCTAAACATCACTATAAATTGCCACACTGCAGATGTCATAGTGATATGATTTAATTTTTTTTTAAAGCTACATTAAAAATCCAAAAAACACACTATAAGGTAAAAAACTACATTAAAATTCCAAAGTCATATTATATGGTTGGCAGTGAAACATGCAGAAGTGTGGGAAAATATTGAACTGTAATGATAATGCACAATGAATGATCATACAAAAGTTCAGGAAAATATTGAGTAGTAATGATATTGAATGATAATTTGTGTAAAATGTTTAATATGGCTCGATAATGGCATATTAAGAACAACATTGAACAAATGTAAATTTTTTGAATTTTTATAATATTCCTATTTGTTTGGTATTTACAGATAGCTAAGACGAGGAAAAAGAGCCCCCCATACAACTGGCAGCATAGATATTTCTTTCTCAGTATGTATGTAGTAATTAGTATACACCTTTAATGATGGGACCTTGTATGTTATGACATTCTACACCCATTATGATGGGACCTTGTATGCTATGACATTGTACATCCATTTTGATAGTGTCTTACATGTTATGACATTGTACATCCATTTTGATGGGGCCTTATATGTTATGACATTGTACATCCATTTTGATGGGGCAGTGTAATGATATTGTACGTCCATTTTGATGGGGCCTTATATGTTATGACATTGTACATCCATTTGATGGGGCCGTGTAATGATATTGTACATCCATTTTCATGGGGCCTTAAATGTTAAGTAATTGTACATCCATTTTGATAGTGCCTTGTATTCTATGACATTGTACATCCATTTTGATGGGGCCTTATATGTTATGACATTGTACATCCATTTTGATGGGGCCTTATATGTTATGACATTGTACATCCATTTTGATGGGGTCTTGTAATGACATTGTACATCCATTTTGATGGGGCCTTGTAATGACATTTTACATCCATTTTGATGGGACCTTATATGTTATGACATTGTACATCCATTTTGATAGTGCCTTGTATGCTATGATATTGTACATCCATTTTGATGGGGCCTTATATGTTATGATATTGTACATCCATTTTGATGGGGCCTTATATGTTATGATATTGTACATCCATTTTGATGGGGCCTTATATGTTATGATATTGTACATCCATTTTGATAGTGCCTTGTATGCGATGAGATTGTGCATCCAATATGACAGGGCCTTTTATGTTAAGTAATTGTACATCCATTTTGATGGGGTCTTATATGGTATGACATTTTACATCCATTTTGATGGAGGTTTATATAATATGACATAGTCTGTAAACCCATTTGATGGGTCTTATGTCATGTCAGTCTGTATAACCGCTCCAGTGGCCTAGTGGTTAGTGTCCGCCGCAGAAGCAGGAGGTCGTGGGTTCGATCCCCGACCGAGCCATACCAAAGACTTACAAGAATGGTACCAACAGCTGCCTCGTTTGACATTCAGCATTAAGAGGTTAGTGTTAGGACTGGTCGGCCTGGTGTCATGATAATGTGACTGGGTGGACATCATGTTACATGCCTGCGGCATAATGCCCCAGTGCTAGACATCACTATAAACTGCCTAACTGCAGACATCATAGCGATATGACTGAAAAATTGTTAAAGCTACATTAAAATCCTAATCAAACAAACAAACAAACTGTAAACCCATTTGATGGGTCTTATGTCATGTCAGTCTGTAAACCCATTTGATGGGCCTTATGTCATGACAGTCTGTAAACCCATTTGATGGGCCTTATGACAGTCTGTAAACCCATTTGATGATCCTTACGTCATAACAGTCTGTAAACCCATTTGATGAGCCTTATGTCATGACAGTCTGTAAACCCATTTGATGGGCCTTATGACAGTCTGTAAACCCATTTGATGGGCCTTATGACAGTCTTTAAACCCATTTGATGAGCCTTATGTCATGATAGTCTGTAAACCCATTTGATGGGCCTTATGACAGTCTGTAAACCTATTTGATGGGCCTTATGTCATGACAGTCTGTAAACCCATTTGATGAGCCTTATGTCATGACAGTCTGTAAACCCATTTGATGGGCCTTATGTAATGACAGTCTGTAAACCCATTTGATGAGCATTGTCATGACAGCCTGTAAACCCATTTGATGGGCCTTATGACATGTTTGTACACCCATTTGATGGGCCATGTCATGACTTAGTCTGTAAACACATTTTGATGGGGCCTAGTATATATTGACTAGGGATGGATGAGTACCTGTCCTGGCTGGGTGTTGCATAATCCAGCAGGGTTTTATATAAAAATTTTATCTTGCCTGTTCATTTCCCCCACCAGGCACAATAAATACCCCCCCATTGTTTTACAAGGGGTGGGGTGGTTAAATCTTACAAAATGGGAGCAAGAAAACTTGACCCAGTACTGATCTGGCCAGGTACCTGGATCTGGTACCCATAAAGATGTTCCCTACACATCTTTCCTGGTTATGCTACTGTTTGCACCCATTTTGATGGGATCTTTCATATTTTGAAATTGTCTGTTCATCCATTTTTCTGACTGCTTGTAAATATTGGGATGGAACTTTACCTATGTATATTCAACCCAATAGGTGGTGTGCCATGAATCATGAACAGATCCCTAGGTCTAAGATCAAACCAGGAACAAATGCAATTTTCAGCTCACCAGGTTACAAAGCTACGTGAGCTTATGGTAATAACTGCCATCAATTGTGCATTCTGCATTCATCAGCAATTTCTGTTGGCAACTTTCTCCACATTTATCACTAAAATAAGTTCAGCCAAACATGGCAGAAAGCAACCTCACATGGATATCTTTCAAGTTTGTACCATTTTCGCTAATCTTCAGTAAGATATGGATATTGTAAAGAAAAGAATACCTTAAATGGCCTCTTCTCAAAGACTGCTCAGCAAAGTATTACTAATTGTGACAGAAAGCATTGTTTTAAGAATTTTGTATGTTTACACACACATAAATGGCTGCCATTAATAAAAAGAATTATAAAACTTTTAACTTTAAAAAAAAATGAACAAACATGTAACTGAAGTTTTACCATATTCTACAGAAACCATGCTGCAATAAGAATTTTCTTTTTACAGATGCTGCTGATCTACCACCAGTAGTAAAATAGAAGAATAAAATCTCTTTGCAAAAATGCCTTGATAGATTTAGACCAAAATGGACAAAATATCTGCGCAGTGAGGGTTTTCACATTTTGAAATTGTTCTTCATCAAATATTGCCATCATTAATAAAAAAAAAACAACAGGTTTAAACAACTTCTTTTAGAAAGTAAATGAACTTAATGCTACAAAATGTGATGGAAAGCATCCTGCCATAAAGGGCTTTCAGATTTATGGAAATTATACTGTTATGCCATCATATATCGCTGCTGTTGAGTAAACTATTAAAAAAACTTTTAAATGACATAATTTGCTGAATTTGACCAATCTTAACAGAAAACATTATGACATGAAAGTTTGTACAAATTATCATTAGTACAATAGTGGCAATATGTTGGCAACTAAAGATAAATTGAAAAAGATGTAAAATAGAAGTGATAAAAAAAATTAGCAAGATAAACCCTAGCAAAAAAATGTTAACATGAAGTGCATGGTAAAATATAACATTAAAAGTGTTAATATTCTGTAAATGTTTAATGGATAAAAGATTAAGGTAACACATGTAAAAAGATTAAAACATCTCGTTATGGCATTGAGGTCTTTTAATAATGGTGAATATGATATTTCACCAGGTATACATGAAGATGCCAAAAACAATGAAAAACCTTGAAACAGTTTTCATTTTTTAGTCAGCTTCTCATAAATGTGGCTGTTACATGGACCTTTGTCAAGTGGGCAATCTTTGTCTGGGCCTCTTGTTTTGAACTGTTTTCTTATACTGTTTTCATTGATGATTGGTGTCTTAAAACAAATCTGTCATTCCTACACAGATATTGTGGATCTGTTGAATATTGAATCATAATGGATAGTTAATAGCTGGAATAATCAGCCATATGATGGTCATATTGTTAACTGATTTGTGTAACTTTGTTTCAGTTGGACCCCCTCTGCTGTTTCCAGTTTATTTCCAGTACATGGTCTTTAGGTATTCCATCACCAGGAGACAATGGAAGGTTTGTAGAACAGAAACTTAATTGACAGCATATTTTTTTGAGGCTGGGATCAAGAGTTTGTAAAGTTTTCATAACATTGTTCTAGCTTCTCCTTGGCAAAAGAATAAATTATAAGCCTTTTATTAAGTAAATATTCCTAAAATCACAAACATATCCTGCTCAATAGTTTCCTGCATTCACAGATATTCAAAGCAGTTCTTCATGATGCTGTTTCTTTATTTAAAAAAACCCCAAACAAAACTACTTTTCTCATTATTTACGATCATCGTATATCTTGTGTGGTAGCCATGGGGTTCAGTATCATTAAAATTGTAACAAGTTCATGTTCCATTATTCTCTGTCTCTTTCTTCCTTTTATGGAGTATTTATAAAGATAACCTGCATGAAATCTGCAGAACATAGATAAAGATTCTGACTACTTTATTGCTTTACCCCATTGGAACCTGCTTTGTTATAATGCGGTTCTGGATATAACATGTTAACCCTATGGATCCTATGACCCAGACTATAAAAATACAAAGAAAAATTAAATATGAAATTTTATTTCTTTAGAATTTGGAACATCTATCGAGGGACCCCGAGTGGCAGAGTGGTCTAAAGCGCTAAAGTGGTCACTGCTATCTCACCTCTGTCTGCATGGGTTTCAGATTCCTCCATTAATACTAGCCACCATGTAGCCTATCATGTGCTGAAAAATGGCATTAAACCCTACAACAACAACATCTAAACCATTGTACTTGATTTTGGACATTACCAGAACATGTTTTTACATCAGCTGTTTGACTCTTTAGGGTTGTTTCATTATTAAAAACTTGTGTCAGGGTATTATGGTTAGACCCAGGTTTCATGTGAAAAATGAAAATGGTACAAAATTCTAAATTGCATCTATGGGTGACTACAATACATTGAATGTGCCTTTCCAGGGTCTCAATTATGTTTTAATGGAAACCTCCCATGACCTCCCACTTCCACGGTGGATGCTCTAACTACTAGGACACCTGAGCAGTCTTTCTAGCATGTGCAAAGCCATTGTTATCATCCCACATAATTTAAATTCTGATTACTGCTCCTTTTTGTTCAAATTCTTAATGAAAATGACTTGACTGTTTAATGAGATCCATATTCACCACTGGAACTGAATGGTCTACTAGCTTTGTTTGCCAGAAAGGCTTTTTAAAAAGAAATCTGTTGGAACTGTAAAAGCTTTATTTGTTTAATTATTTTCAGAATATTAGCTTGCTATTTTATTTTAAAACTATGCAACATTTCTCTTTACAGGATTTGGCGGGTTTGTTTGCATTCTTTGCAAAGTTACTTTTCCTCTATGGCCCTCTGCTCGGATTCTGGGGTGCTCTGCGGTACTACTTTCTAGTTCGGTGAGTCTATGAAGAATGTTTCATTTTATGATCAGGCCTGATCCAGTTGGCTTGATGCATGTAAAGGTGTATTTAGCTTTGGATGGATTGTGGAGGAATTTTGAACCTACTAAATATTTTGTCATTCTTTTTTATTATTGAAAACTCGCATGTCCTACACCAGGTGAGTATATGGGATGGTCTCTTAGCCATCATCTGTCCATTCTGTCTGTCAGCACAAATTTATTCTTAATATTCCTTCTAATAAAACATGAAGGAACGTTTGATACTATACAAATCACTTGTATTTTAGATTTCCTGAAGGAAGTAAATCTCTATTTTAAACTATAACTTGTATGCCATCACCTAGAATATTTTTATCTAATGCAAATACCACCTCTTATTTACAACATCTTATCATCAACATACACCATTTACATCTCCCATTGATTGGGAAGCTTCATATTTTCCTGTTACCAACATCTTACCATTTTATATTTAACTATTATGGTTTTTTATATCGCTGGTCAATGTTGAACCTTTCTTATTTTTAAACATCTAACCTATTGTATGGCGCTAAATAGCCTAAAAGTGCTGGTGTGCCATCTTATGATTCTAGTTAGTCCTAAGTGAACATGGTGCTGATTTAATGAATATATGGCAACCACAGCAATAATTTTGTATTACTACTGCTTCAGTGGCCTAAGTGGTTAGAGTGGCCGGCTCAGATGTGGGAGGTCACGGGTCATACCAAAGCTTAAAAAAATTGGTACAAGCAGGTCAGTGAAAGGACTGGTCGGCCTATTGTCAAGATTATATGACTAGGTCTGTGGCATGAGGCCCAGTGCCAGACATCACTATAAACTGCCACACTGTAGTTATAGTGATGTGACATGTCTGCAGCATGATACCCCAGTGCTATACATTACTATAAACTGCCACACTTGAGACATCGTAGCGATATGACTGAAAAATTGTTAAAGCTACATTAAAAGTCCTAATCAAACAAACAAACTACTTTTGGGCCAAGTGATCAAATTATGGACAGATCAGAACATGCCAAACAAAACAAATCGGGTATGATTAATTATCCATGTTTCATGTGGCTTTGTTGTAATGTGCTTAATTAAATAATACCCTCAAGAGCGGCTCAGTATGATTTTAATTCAGCAAGCCAGTGTAATAAGTTAAAGAAAGGAACTTTACCAGCAGTAGTATTTGTGTTCTTTACTGAACTGATTAATGACAGCAGTGATTCTTAAATTTGTATTTGATTTGAGGATTATCAATCATGTGCAGTATTGCATTTGAAATGAGACACTGAGGTGACTTTGTTTTGTATTTAAATGACAAAATGTAGGGTAGGATCACTTTAGTTTCGGTTGTCAAGCAGTATGATATTTACTCTGGATAAATAGGGTTCCCTAAATTATTTTTGCAAGGAAAGTAATAAGGAAGAGTGTCGAAGGAGAATTCATATGATAGTTGTGGAATAAAAGGTAAGATTGCACCTGTGTATGACGTAACTATTTGTCCTAATAGACTTAAGCCAGAATCTGGTTTTTATTTTGAGGTTTTTGATTATACCAATTAGATTGATACTTTGTCAGTTCAAACTTTGTTGGATTATGCAAAATCTTTTGATGCAGCCATTTTGATACAAATATTTTTATATAATTGTAGAGGACCTAATTATGTTTGAATAATGTCTGGCTCAATTGGCCATTATTAGAAAAGCTTATAAAGTCTGTAATCATTTGTCTGCCATCCATTCACCAGTTAGCACAAGTTTTTTGTTGCTAATGCTGCTGAACTACCTGGATGCTTGCCATGAAACTTTACACACACATTTATCCCATGGTGTAGTTGGCAATAGATGGCAATGAAGTTGCTTGCAAATCAGGTTATAGTGGCCATCTTGAAAATCTTATTGTAGCCACTCCTTAATTGGATGGTCATATCAATGTGGGGCATTTGTTCAAAGACTTCTCTTGATGTCTAATTGGTGTTAAATGAAAATGATGTTGCTTGCAAATCAGATATGGCCACTACAGTGAACATCCTGAAAATCTTGTTATGACCACTTCTGCTAAAGGATGGTCATATCAACATGGGTTTTTGGCTAAATGACTCCTCATAATGTCTAGGTTGGTCCAGCTTGTAATAAGTGCTGATCTGAAGTCCAATATAGCCAAAATGGCAGCCATCTTGAAAAACCTTGTTATAACCACTCCTCTTAATTGGATGGTCATACCAACATGGCGTTTTTGCTAAACAACTCCTCATGATGTCTAGATTGGTCCAGATTATAATAAGTGCTTCTCTGAAATTCAATATGGCCACCATGACAGCCATCTTGAAAACATTGTTGCTACTCCTCCTTGCATATCAACATGGTGCAAAGGTAGTCACATTAGGTCAGTTGGGAGAGTATTAGGCTTGTAATGCAAAGGTCATGTGTAAAGTACCTGCCCAGGTCAGCCTGGGTCAGCCGCCTTGGTCGTGTCCTTGGGAATGGCACTTGCCTCCTATTTTTGTTGGTCAATGTTTATCCAATATTATGTAAGGATTATTAATATTAATTCTCACAAAATGAAAATGGTGCCACGTGGTCATGAAATACGATGGCAGCAGTGGAGTGTTAGAAAATCTTCTCATTGCTAATCCTCTTGAATGGATTTACATATCAGCATGCGGTTTTCACTAGGACTTCATATGATATCTGGTTGAATGAAAATAGTGCCGATCACTTTTAAATGATCCTACATATAATCTTTTATATGGCACTAAATAGCATAACAGTGCTGGTGTGCCGTAAAAATCCTACATATAACATTTTGTATGGCGCTAAATAGCATAACAGTGCTGACATTCAAAATGAGCATAATGGTAGCCATCTTGAAAATTTTGCTGTTAATAACCTCCCTGAACAGTAGTCATAGTGACATCGGTCTTTCACCAAAGACTTCTTATAATGTCTTGTTGGTCCTGAATGAAAATGGTGCTGCTTTGACTTCTGATGTCCATGAGATGCCATGTTGAAAATCTTCTTGTTTCTGCTACTTTTGAATGGATGGTCACATTAATTAACATGGGGTTTTCACCAGAAAACTTTTTGTAATTTTTCCTGAATGAAAATGGGGCCAATCTGACTTCCAATATGGCTGCCATAGCAGTCATCTTGAAAATCTATTTAATGTTGTTTCTTTAGATTAGAAAGTCATATCAAATGGGGTTTTTACCAGAAGATTTCTTGCAATGTCAAGTTGGTCCTAATTGAGGAAGGTGCTACATGGACATCAAAAATATGGCCATCAGAACAGCCGGATTGAAAGTCTTGTTATTGCTACACCTCCTGAAGGGATAGTCATATCAAGATGGGGTTTTCACTAAAAGATTTCTTAAGATGTCTACTTTCTCCTAAATGAGGACACTTTTTATGACTCAAACAAATTCATTTACCTTATCTTGCAGATGTCTTGAGAGTCATTGGTTTACATGGGTGTCACAGTCTAACCATATTCCAATGACTGTAGAAAAGGACCAGTCAAAGCCATGGTTACAGCTTCAAATTCATGCCACTTGTAACGTTCAGAAATCTTTCTTCAATGACTGGTTTACAGGTCATCTGAATTTCCAGATAGAACACCAGTAAGTATGGAGAAACCATTCAGAACAAATTAACAGCAGAGCAGTATAAGCAAACCTTGTTATGGAGAAAAATGAAGTGGAACAAAAATTAAACATCCAAGATTTTAGTTTGCTAAATGGCACTGATCATTAATAAAGGAATTTAATTATGAAAACAAAACAGGTCAGTTCCAAATCTTCAAAGTAATTAAAGTTAAGATTTATGTCAAAAAGAATGTTGTAAGAACAGTTTAGTTATAATTTGTCTTAATGTAAGCAATCCACAAAGGGACAGTTTTTATGTAGCTACATTCTGGGCAGGTGGTGATTTAGAGGAGTCCTTATGGCTCTATTTTCAAAGTGTATTGTTATGACTTTAATATGGAAGTAACATTTCATTGTGTAACTTTATATTTCTGTCTGAACATACATTCATTTTAAGGTTACCCATGTCTGTCTATTTTCAAAGTGTATTGTTATGACTTTAATATGGAAGTAACATTTCATTGTGTAACTTTATATTTCTGTCTGAACATACATTCATTTTAAGGTTACCCATGTCTGTCAGTATGTACTTTTGTCCATCTGTCCATATGTATATTCAATTAATGTTGCCCTTGTCTATAAATATGTACTTTTATCTGTATGTTTATATGTACATCTAGTTAATATTACCTTCTCCTTTGGTATATTCCTAAACCCATTTGCCCAGACCAATCCAATGGCATCAGTGGTATGAGTGCCTAGATGTGGTAGGTCATGGGTTTGAACCCAGAGTTAAGAAAAAGACATGAAAATGGTACCAGTAGCTGCCTTGCTTGACACTTAGCATTAAGAGGTTAGTGTTAGGACTGGTTGGCCTGGTGTCAAGATTTAGTGAGGGGTGGGACTTGATGCCACATGTCTGCGGCATGATACCCCAGTGCTAGACTTGACTATAAACTGCCACATTGCAGACATATGACTGTAAACCTGTTAAAGCTATGTTAAAAGTAAAATCCCTCCCTTCAGTCTGCCCAATCTTATGTTCATTTAATGTTACCCATGAGCATGTACCTGTCTGGGAATGAAATCAAATGACACCAGAATTTTATCCATGTTAATCATCATATTATCAGAAAAATCATATTCTCTTTTGGCCTTAACAAATGGATCAAATGATTTTATTTTTATTTTCTCTTCCAAACCTTCTGGGAAATGCTGGGTAATCGGTGTCAGTGTGAAGAACTAGATTGTGTTGCTTTAAAAAATGTTCCATTGTTTCAATTTCTTTTGAAAATTCATGTGAATACCAGTAAGAAGAAACCAAAGTTGGCTTTGTGATATTGGCCAACTTGATATATTAAGAAAAATTGGCAAGCTTAAAAGAATCCAAAATTGTCTTCCGAGATTCACCACCCAGGCTTCTCTTTGCTTGCCACCTATTATTGTATTTGATACAAACATACATTAATGTTTGCAGAGTAAATATTATACACAATCTTGCCTTAATGATCCTTTTTGTAACCCATGCCAGCGAAAAGATGTGAATGTGTCTGGTAGGTAAGGCCCATGATTCCATAGAAACACTTGTTTATTGTTCCTGATTTATATGTAATACAGTTTGTTTTTACAGAGAAACATGACATTTTTTGTGGTCTTTGGGGGTTTCTAGTAATCACATATTGATCTGGGGTTTCAATTTGTGACATCCTATTGTTCATTAAGTTTTCATTCATCACAGCTTACTGTCTTGAAGGTTTATATTTATCGCAGCTTATTGGCATAGCAGTTTATATTTATTATAGCTTATTGATCTAGGGGTTTATATTTATCACAGCTTATTGACATTGGGGTTTATATTTATCACAGCTTATTGACATTGGGGTTTATATTTATCACAGCTTATTGACCTAGGGGTTTATATTTATCACAGCTTATTGTCATGGGGGTTTATATTTATCACAGCTTATTGACCTAGGGGTTTATATTTATCACAGCTTATTGTCATGGGGGTTTATATTTATCACAGCTTATTGTCATGGGGGTTTATATTTATCACAGCTTATTGACCTAGGGGTTTATATTTATCGCAGCTTATTGTCATGGGGGTTTATATTTATCACAGCTTATTGACCTAGGGGTTTATATTTATCACAGCTTATTGTCATGGGGGTTTATATTTATCACAGCTTATTGTCATGGGGGTTTATATTTATCACAGCTTATTGACCTAGGGGTTAATATCTATCACAGCTTAATGTCTTGTAGGTTTATATTTATCACATCTTATTGACATTGGGGTTTATATTTATCACAGCTTATTGTCATGGGGGTTTATATTTATCACAGCTTATTGACCTAGGGGTTTATATTTATCACAGCTTATTGTCATGGGGGTTTATATTTATCACAGCTTATTGTCATGGGGGTTTATATTTATCACAGCTTATTGACCTAGGGGTTTATATTTATCACAGCTTATTGTCATGGGGGTTTATATTTATCACATCTTATTGACCTAGGGGTTTATATTTATCACAGCTTATTGACCCAGGGGTTTATATTTATCACAACTTAATGTCTTGTAGGTTTATATTTATCACAGCTTATTGACCTACGGGTTTATATCTATCACAGCTTACTGACATAGGGGTTTATATTTATCACAGTTTATTGACCTAGGGGTTTATATTTATCTCAGCTTATTGTCATGTGGGTTTATATTTATCACAGCTTATTGACCTAGGGGTTTATATTTATCACAGTTTATTGACCTAGGGGTTTATATTTATCACAGCTTATTGTCATGGGGGTTTATATTTATCACAGCTTATTGACCTAGGGTTTTATATTTATCTCAGCTTATTGACCTAAGGGTTTATATTTATCACCGCTTATTGACCTAGGGGTTTATATTTTTCACAGCTTATTGGCATGGGAGTTTATATTTATCACAGCTTATTGGCATGGGGGTTCATATTTATCACAGCTGATTGACCTGGGGTTTCTTTTTACCATAGATTTTATCTAACTTACTGTATGCAGTTGAAATGTATTTACTGTTACACTCTTGCCAAACATTTGTATCCTATAATACTTGGTCTTGTACTTTTTAATAATTCATTATTTCCAACTATATCTGGTCACAACTTGTACAAGATAATATATCTGGTCAAATCTTGTACTTTATTCAAGTTTTAAACTTATCTCCTTTGAATCTGTTTCCCACTTTGCTCTGCCAGAAGTTGTACATGAAGTTGGGTCCAGTAAAATCTCGTCCTTATTTTATATCTTCAACTTGCCTATTTCAGCTTGTTTCCTACCATGCCCCGTCACAACCTGTACAAGATAGCCCCTCTGGTCAAGTCGCTGTGTGAGAAGCATGGAGTCACATATTGTGTGAAACCTCTAGGAAGAGCTTTCGTAGATATTATCAGGTATGTACATCGTATTGTCAAGTAAGTACATTGTATTGCCAGGTACATTCATCATATTGTCAAGTATGTACATTGTATTGTCAGGTAAATACATTTTATTGTCTATAAGTTCATCATGTGCATTTTATTAAATGCTCATTCTATTCTCTGTTAACTTTACATTGTCAGAATTGTGCAATATTTTACGATATTGCACTTGCGTACACGTCATATTGAATTTACTTGAATAAAAAAAAACTACTTTCTGTATGTAAACAAACAGAAAAATGGGGTCACTTTCTATTGAGGTATGTTCAAACAAATCTTTCTCATAAAAAAAAGGCACAGACCCTTCACATTTGGGTAGAATCATATTATAATAGGCCAAAGACTTTTGTTGGTTTCATTGGTTGTTTTTCTTGTTTTTTTATGGCACATTAAAAAGCACATTATTGTTTATATCATGCTGAGGAAATTGGAAGTGAGTGAGTGTCCAATGAACACACTGTGGATAACAAGCTAAAAATATACATATTAATTAGCCAATACAAGATGCTCGACATCGTCTGGATGTTGATCTCACCCGAGAGTTTTTTTATAAAGTGGTCTTGCTAGGGGTTTGAGTGGCCGAGTGGTCAAAAGCGTTTTCCATTACATATCACTGCCATCTCACCTCTGTCTGTGTGGGTTTGAGTCTAACATTCGGCAAATGTAGTTATGTGAGAAAGCTTGCCAGTAGCTTCTCATGGGTCAGTGGTTCTTTCTGGGGGTTTCCACTGGTTCTTCCGCTACCAATAATACTAGCTACCATGTATAGCCTATCATGTGCTGAAAAATGGCGTTAAACTCTACAACAACAACATAAAGTGGTCTTGTTTTGATCAAATTATATCCACATATGAAGTAAGATGACTATATTGTCAGCTGTATCAGAAAAACTGGCGCCAGACAAAATCTTTCACATTTTAGATGGATGGGTGGGACAGGCGAGGATCATGGTGTGAGCTTCTGTCATGGTGGCATGGTGGGCTCAGCAAGACAATCAACGTAACTGAATCCATGACCATTTCTGCATAGCAAGATGTGTCTTTTTGTGGGCGAACGCTGTAAATTAGTAGCTTTCCTGATGCAGTGGTATAGCTGCCAAGTGTTACGTTTCTTCTATATTTGTCCCGTATTTTGGACCCGAATATGGCTGATGTTTTTCTTGTTAGAAATTAGTGTTTTTTAATAACAAAAAAAAAACTAAAAAAATTTCCTTGCATTTTTCTGATTTTAATTGGCACACGGTTCTGTTCTGAGAGTAAATGTATGTCATGGATATAGGAATATGAATTCTAAAATATGATTGGCTCAATCAAATTGAGGCTATCATGCTATCATTTTGGGTTGCACAAACTGTTGCCGCTTTCGCTGTATCTCATCCTCTTAGTATTCAACTTCTAATCATGTTGAAAAGGAAAGCAGAAGATTCAGAATTTTCTCCAGCAAAGAAAAGAAAATAGAAATGGAAGGACAACTGTATGTACAATCCTGTTTAGATTTGTGAAACCATCTAGTAAAGGAGAAAACCTTACATTTTGTAAATTGTGTTATTGTGCTATTTTATTTTGCTATTGGGCATTGAGGTGCCAATGAGATTAAAAACAAGATGAAAAGCTAATAAAAGTCATTGTGCTTCATCATCAATACTCAGCCTGAACTTGCAACATTTATAAATGCCAAAGAGATTCTTGATGTAAATCGATTAAAGTTTGATTTACTTAATTTCTTTAAGAAATGAACCTTCCTCAGCTACTAGTGTTGCTGGTGATTTATTTTGCACATTTTTTGCACACAGTAAAATCACAAATTATTACCTGTGTACTTGAAGGAGTTGGTACTACATAATGGTACTATGTAATACATTTGCATATCTTGTGTAAATTTTGTATAGTTTTTCGGGTGACACATAGAAAGCAAAGTTGTCTTTCTGGTAGTAGCAGCAGCTAAGTTGGCAGTGTAATTAATTTTGACGTTTTTTTATTAAAATGTTTTGTAGGTCAAATATGTTGTGTTGGGGTATTATGGGATTGATATTTAAATGAATGGACTTGCGTTGATATACAAGGCTATGCTCTCACAAAACAGTCTAAGTACAATAATTGAACTTAACTCAAAGTTTTAAAAAAACATCAAACTTTAATTTCTCAGTATCATTGAAAATTGGCTTTGTATGTAAGAATATCAGAGATAAGATGCCAATATTTTGGTAATGCAAAATCTTGTTTGGAGAAAAGGTATAGAAGGTCAGCAGCATTAAAATGTATATGTGTTCATTTACTATGTACTCCTAATCCATCAGGTAACAACTTCAAACTTTATGTTAGTAATTTACGAATAGTCTCGTGTGAAACATTTTCTTATTATTTGTTATAGATGTTAGTGATCATTTGCAATTAGCACAAAACAACAAAAGATACATCAGTGATTCATGTTCTTTTAAATTGGTATTAAGGTATGAATTGTAACTCGTGTAACAAAATAGACAAACACAATTTTATTTCTCAATTTAACATTCAAAAAATATTTGGGAGCCAGAAGTTGACAGGTTATGTACTGGAAGTATCTGCACCACATATGTTGATAATATTTTATATTCAGCTTCTTCGTTGCCTTTCTTGAAAAATTTGGCAGTCAATGGTAATTCTGATGGAATCTAAAAACACACTGTATTAATTGTTTATTATGTTGGGTCTGTGTTGTTTTCATCCTTGATTTATATTTTGTTCCATTAATTTCATTTGCAATATATAAATATTGATTGTTTATGCACCTCTTGGGTTTTATGAATGCTCAGTGGTATCCAAACTTATTTAGGTAGACTTTTGAAATAAGCATTTGATGTCAAAGGAAACATTTTATTGATCTGATGATGCTGTTGGTATAACTTCTTAATGTAAATTCTTTTAGAATCTATTTGTAAGGAAATAAAAAAATTATATTGTGTAACTTTTCAAGAGAAAAAACAAAAATCACATCTATGACTGCCAATTTTTTCTATAAATATTATTGTGAGATGCACATGTGTTAATTAGAATTAATCAAATTATACACAATCCTTAATTGCAAATACAATATTTATTTCAGTTTAATTAGATGATTGTGTTATCCTCTTAAAATAAATGTTTGCAAGAATCACTAAACAGCAATCAAGTTTTATGTCTACCATTTTTGTTCCATCAGTGTCACATGATTTGCACACAAGTTAGAAATATGAATTTTGATGGTACCGCAGAAAAAGCAAATGTCAATATTACTACTCTCAGGCATGTTAATATGGTAAATTGGTATAGAATTTCAGTTATGTTTATTAACATTATGACCGTTTATGTACATAAGCATAACATGGATCAACACTTCTTATGTGAGTCTGGTTTCGATGTCAGTCTTAAATGACCATCTCGAGAGTGATGAAAATTTCTGATGTTTTCTCACTGAATTCTTTCAATTTATAGGTAGTGAAGAAAAATTCTGGTGTTTCCTCGCTGAATTCTTACAATTTAATGGTAGTAATGACAAATTCTGGTGTTTCCTCTATGAATTCTTTCAATTGAATGGTTATCATGTATTTGTAAATTTGTAATTAAAATTAATTTTTTTACAATTATTTTTTCAACCAGCAAGACAATTTTTGCAGGTTATAAATCTGAACACACAAGTTTGTGCCAAACATCCATAGTTTTTGTACATGCAATGATAAAAAATGCTATTTTAATATTTTCATGTAGACGGGTAATATCCCATTTTGATCCCATTTTGATCATCTGGTATTGTCTGGAATATAATATTTTCAGAAATGACAGGAAATTATATAATTAACAAACACATTTTATGCCAGAACTGTCTTTATTATCACAGCAGGACATGAACATATATAATAAACAATATTAATGAGTAATTAATGTCACAAATACTTTCCTAGTATTGGATAGTAGGCTGTATACACAGTTGTCTGGGAAAATCTCTTTTAGAGCCATCTACCCACTGACTGATTTTTGAATTGCCTCGAAGTTGTTTGGCACTGTTCAGTTTTTGGTTGGAATATGTTTAAATCTATTTTGTTTTGAAGAAACAAGATTGTCATTCTTTAAATAAAAGCAATCGTTAAATTATTTCCGTTTGTGAATGTTGATTTGCAGATCTGTTAACATGGAGTTCCCTGTTTTTTCAGTGCAGTAGTGCAAAGCCATAGTTATCAACATATCAGGGTTCGTGTAGGTCATAGAATCTGAGAAAAAAGTTTGGAAAATAAATAATATATTACAGGGGCGTTGAAAAGTCATTGAATTTCTCAAAATCTTGCAGAATTTTGGAAAAGTTGTGAAACTTTGGACAGTTGAGTTATAAATTCAATAAATGCTCATTTCATATGGTGCAGAGGTCCAATTGAAAAACACTTGTTTGGAATACAACATATTTACAATACATAATGCAAGATACTGTAGTCTTTGAGTTTTGTGAAATGGCCCTGGAAGAGTTTTGGAAAATTCATGGAATTTATTTTTGTAAAGTCTGCAGGAACTCTAGTATATTTTCGATTAACATACTAAGAATAACTCTTTGTTGGTGGTCCCTGTTTACCATTGAAATCTAATGGATACTTCCAAACTTGAATAAGGGTTATTACATCCTACTATTTATGGAGAATCTCTAAAGCAGTTTCACACCTGATCAAATGTGAACTGAAATATAATTGTGCTGTAAGTTGTTTTGTATTGGAATAGTCTCTTCATTGTATTGAAACAAATTGTGATATGAGATTTTGATGATTAAAAAGTAATTATTATTATTATTATTATTATTATTATTATTATTATTATTATTATTATTAATAATATTGTTATTATTAATAATTATTATTATTAAATTTTGCATTTTCAGATCTCTTAAGAGCTCAGGGGAACTGTGGCTGGCCACATATGAAGCTCACCATCTTCTTTAGGATATATTCAGGTGTGTAATTACAACATTTTTATTTCAAATGTGGAGTATTTCCTCTTTTATTCTTGGTCAGTCCCTCGATGACTATGGCTTATTATCCATTCTCTTTGACCAAATATAATTTCTATTACAGTCCTATTCACTTCTGTCAACAAGTCGCCTTTCTCAACAAAAGAGCAAAGTCCCAGTCCCTTAGTTCCTTGGTCAACTATTACTACCAAATTGTCATGCTTATGTCTATGTCGAGATAAAAAAAAATATCATACATGTTGACAGAAGCCCTTGGTCCCAGCTTGAACAAATCCTTTGTTTTCTAGTTATTTATGTCAACAAGCTGCCACTTTCGACCCATACTTTGTTCAACAGTTAGTTCATATTGCTGCCAGGATTTAATTTTACTGCCTAATCATTTATGTCGGTTAGCGGCCAGTTCCGACCTGGACTTTATTCAACAATTAGTTCAAATTGCCATCAGGCTTTAACGTCACGGTCGGATTAAATAATACCCAGGCTTTTGTTTGGGCATATAAAGCCATCCTCTTGTGGTGACTTAAAAGCAATGAAATATGATCGATTCTTGCATTTTCCAAAATCTGCACAGAGGTCTCTCTAAGATTTTAAAACTAGGAGTTCAGGACTCCTATTTTTAAAAAAAAACAGGAGTCCCACTAGCAAACGTTGCAGTCCCCTACTAGAAGCAAATTAAGCATACCTGAAATGGCTGTATTTCCTGATGAGTAGAAACAGCGGTTGCCATCAAGTCAAACTTCTTTATGGCACTGACATGTAGCCATTGTGTGTCCATTAGAGTTCGAGTGAATTATGTCAGGCCAAGGAAAGGTCTTATTTCAAGCACTAAGTTAATCATCATACATAGTGTTCACCGTGAAATGTCAGTTCTAGCAACTTCTAGCACTGTTTAATTTCATTACAATCTGCTGTTTAACCCTTCTTTTCAAAATTTGCAAACAGTGTTTTGTCTTAACTCTCAAAATGTCTTGATTTTGAGGTCACATGCACTTCTTAGATTGCTACACTTGGAAACAACCAAAATAATGAAAGCTAAAGTTGTTCATTTGATGTACTCTTATACACAAGTACATCAATGGGTCATTCTACCTCTGAAATCAGTAATTGTAAATATCAGCACATTTTCTTATCACTCTGCAGCTAGTCAAGTCTTTGAACTTGATGGCTAGTTGTAGCTTCTTCAGATGTACACCTACAATGATAACATGTACATCTGTGGGTCTTTCAGCCACTGAATTTTGTAATTGTAAAGATCAGCACAGCAAAAATGATCAGTTGATGAACACATTTTCCCACTCAACAGTTGGTCGAAGCAGGACTTGCAAGCCCTTAAATTTACCGTACAGCAAATTGATGCATACAGAGGACTTCTGTATACTTGATTTTTTGTGTCCAGATAAAAAAAAAGGCGTCAAAATATGGATTACACGTTTCCAAGACCTTTGAAAGTGATTGTGATTAAAACAAGTTTATTGTGCTGTGAAAGTTTTGTTTTTTAACTTATTTACAATGGCTACCAACAGCAACGTAAAACACAAATTAAATTTACAGTCTCTGGAAACTAAATATCTGGCTGTTGACGAAGTTTAGGTCTGAACATCTCGCAATGATGTGTGAATTTTCTTTCTTAAGCATAACACTCTGTCAGGATGGATGAAAGCTGCTGAGTCTATAAAGAAAGACTTCGTTGAGGGTAACTGCTCCCCAAAGGAAGAAGCAAAAGACTGCTACATTTGAAGATGTGGAGGAAGCCACAACAAAATGGTTCAATAAAACATTTGTGAAAAAACTTTGTGTGGAGAACTTCGCTGCAACAAGTGGTTGTTTCAGTCGCTTTAAAGTTTGTCATAACATTGGATACAAAAGTATTTGTGGAGAATACATGTATTGTTTAAACCAACTTGTTGACAGGTTTTCATTTCCCTGTGAATAGCCCCATCCCTTTGGTAACTTCAAAACTATGTTAACAGACTGACCAGAATCTAGGCCAATTTAAGTACATGTACTTGAAGCATGTAAATAGCAACTATGCAACCATGTGCTAATGCTGACATCGTATCAGGATGTGATCGATGCAATATTTTATTGTGGATTTTATTACACAAAGGTAACCAAACTATAATTTGTCACAATACAAGTGTATTTCACACTGGATCTATCTTCATGTACTAAAAATTTCCATTGTTTTCTCAAAGTGTAAATGCTACTCACTGACGACAGGTCACCCTTTACTGACTAATTTTAACTTCCATCTTTTTTCAGACCCTTTCCCACTAATCTCGACATCCGCCTATGTCGACAATATTTCCTCTGGCCCGAGGATGTCAACATAAACGGGTAGGACTGTACTAGTAATAGTATCAAACTTTATGATCATACTAAAATTAATAATAACAAAAAAGAAAATGGGTCCACTTTTATAACCAGTTTTATGTGAAGGGACATAACTGAAATTTAGGTCAGTGATTTAACTTGTGGTAGTTATCTCCCATGGATAATTATTTCACTCTTGGTAATACTTGAAACATAAGCAAAAATCCTTTTAACCCTTAAAGTGATAGTCGTGACTATAGTCGCGCTGTTGTTTTTGGTCCCTTAGTGCGTGTCGCGACTATAGTCACTTTCAAGGTGAGCGACAATGATCGCATTCTATAACTTCATCTTGCCATAAATGCATGTAAAACTATATTTGATTGGTTTAAAAAGGCCCGGAACAAGCATTCTGCAGTACTTTACTATATTATTAACGATGTAATTTTACAAATGCTCATTTTTAAACACATGGTACTTGTTCAAAGCTAAAATGGCCGACGCTGAATACGAAGGTGATTTCTTGCAAAAAATATTCGCTTCTGATAGTGATGCTAATAGTGATTTTGAATAATTTGAGAAAAATGACATTATTGGAGCAAGCGAGGTATTGATGGAAATACACATGAATGATTTTGAGCCAGTAATTTACGTGGAATTGGATGTACATGCTCGCTTGACGTGAAAAGATGGCGTGCCTGTCAACCCCCATTCACTGGTAATTCAAAATTAAATGTCGAGATGGTGAATAATGAACCTACGGATTATTGAAGACTTTTTCTTAGATGACGAGCTATTGCATCTGATATTAGATCAAACAAATCATAATGCAGATCAGAGAGTTCATGGGGCAGACTTGAAGGAAAAAAGTCACATGAAGAAATGGCAGCCTGTCACACCTGAGCATCTAAAACGTTTTCGCATCGATTAAAACAATGGGTTTGATACATATGTCTGTTCTCGATTCCTAATGGGCTATTGATGATGTGATATCAACCGCATACTTCAGCAAAAAAATAAGTATGGGATAGATTTCAAGCAATTTACACCTGTCAGACAATGAGAATAATTAAGGTGACTCTTCACACAAAATCAGCCCAATGATTGAACAATAATAAAGCCTTTGCTGAGGTTTAATCACCAGATATGGACCTCGGTTTGATGATATTATAATAAATAACAGGTGATAGTTTTTCATGAACATTAATTACTGACTGGAGGGTTTAAACTTGCCTCTGACATTCATGGAGTGTATTTTTGCAAAACTGTCACCCTTCCTTTACCTGTGATTTTCACAATTTATATATAACATTGTGACAGACATAACAGGTGCATGGTTGGACTACTAAAGAATATAACATTTCTTAGATATATATGAACTTTTCCATCAAAAGCAAACAAAAATACTGATGAAATACAATTGTAACTTGTTATTTTACCTGTATTTACACCTGTACCTGCAAATATGTTAAACCTACACATGTGTCTTGATGCTAATCTTAAAGTATAGACACGCACCATCATTTTTCATATAGGGTTTGTCTATCAATAGTGTATATTTAATGAAATACATGCAATTTAAAGACTGCAGTTTTCTTCTTTTCTCCCCTGAAACAATTCAGCACTGAGGGACCTTGTACTGCAAAACAATGCAGCACTTTAAGGGTTAAAAGTATGGCATCACAGCAAGACATAAAATCTTGAAATGTTAATCTTGTATCTCTGTTGACGTGTAAAGAAAAGAAAATGTACAATAATACTAATTCAAAAAATAAAATTCTCTAGTGGCACATAAAGAAAAGAAATCTTGATACTTTTAATAAAATGATTATTTATTGTAATCTGTTGACATTATTTAAATTGACCATTATTATCATTACATATTAAGCAATGTTCTCAATTTTGATCTTGTAAATTATGGTGGTTCCTTCCGGGGTTCCCAGGTTTTTTCTCCACCATTTATATTGACTGCCATGTATAACCTATCTTGTGCTGAAAAATGGCATTAAGCCCTACAACAACAACAGCTTGTAAATTAGCATGACTAAGCTCTCACATCTAAGAGTACTTTCAATACCTTGATTTTTCTATTGTAGCAGATGTCACCAGATGTGGCTTGTGGACCAAGACCAACCCTAATTACAGTTGTCAACTAATGAGGCATGAGAATTTTCCAGATAAATTTAGAATTCTGAATAATGTTCAGATTGTATATTATACTGTTGTATTTTGTTTTCTCTTTTTAACTTTTGTTTATGCCTACATTTTATACTGATGAAGATCAAGGACAGAACATCAATGAAAGTACAAAAGAACATCAATGAAGGTACTAGTCATGATGAAGAGTTTAGAATATTTGATGGATGAAATGTGAAAGTCTGGATTTTATGTAACTTTCATGCCATTATTTTGCAATATTGCTTAGTTTAGCTCTGAACAAGAAATATAGACCAGTGGTTCATTGCAAGCTCTTCTTGTGTAATTGATGTTTGTCAGTATTTTCACCTGTAGTTAGGACAGAGCCCCAAAAATGTGTTAATTTTTCAAACAGCTTCTTGCCATTAGGGTCTGACTTCGTTTAACAAATGTAATCATAATTGAGTGGGCTTCTGTGAAAGGAGTCTGGTATTCTATCTTGAATGTGGTAGACCAAGAAAAGTTTCAGAATAAAACTGACCTTTTAAAGCCTTTTTATGTTGTGGGTAATTTATAATGATTGACCTATGAGATTTTTTTTGGGTTAAAATTTGAATAATTATTGAGCATTTCTTGATTTCTGGTCCAATTCCACTGGACTACCTGCAGTCAAGATCTAGTAATCCACAGTTAGCATTCTAATAGACTCTGGGTGATGGGTACAGATAACTGTCAGATCCTGATGAAATATACATGTTTAGTTTGCTGAATAAACTATTTGATTCGTAAATGGACTCTATTTGATTTGTAAATGAACTCTATTTAATTAGGAACAGACTTGATTTGATTTGCAAATGGACTATTTGATTAGTGAATGAACTTAATTTGATTAGTAAACGGACTCTATTTGATTAATTAACAGACTCTATTTGATTCATCAATGGATTCGATTTGATTCGTAAATGGACCATCTTTTAAAACCTTAACAGATGCTCACCCACCCAATCTGATGAACTATTGTACATAATGTTTCAGGATTAAGTTCAGCATCCCTTCCGTGTTAGCATGCGTTTAGGATTTTTTAACGTAGTTTTATCAATTTTTCAGTCATATCTTTACAATGTCTGCAGTGTGGCAGTTTATAGTGATGTATAGCACTCAGGCATCATGCCGCAGACATGTAGCATGATACACCCAGTCACATTTTTCTGACACCAGGCCGACCAGTCCTAACATTGACTGCTTAATGCTGAGCTGTTAGTACCTTTTCGAACCCACAACCTCCCGCTTCTGAGGCAGACACACTAACCACTAGGCAACAGGAGTGGTCCCATGGTCCCTTGTTCACCATCTATCAATACTTGCTTGTGAACACAATTGAGACTTTGTTTCTGATCAGATTTTGATCAGATTTGTTGTGTAAGCTTGTAGCATTAATCCCCCCAAATAATTTATTTATGACTCGTATCAATGCATTTTAATGGGGTGATCTTGCATGTGATTGGCTGAGACAATATTTGTAATCAGATTTTGATAGGAGTTTGTATTTAAGCTTGTATTAACAAGATCTCAGTTGAGTTCAGTTAATGAGGTGATCTTTCATCTGATCATGTAAACTCGTGAAATTATATTTCAGATCGGATTTTGATCAGTTCTGGGCTTTAAGCGTATATCATCAAAATAGGAGACAGATAAGATTATGTGCAACATCTTTGCATATTAATGAGGTAGACTGGCATCATGTTGGCTGAGCATGTGCACATGATAGAGACCGTATTTCTGAGATTTGTATGCGATAGTTTGTATCAAGACATTAGATGAGTTTGATTATGAGCAAAATCAGTAACATTTTAATGAATTGATCAGAGAGTGGGATTTGAACCTGCTACCTTCTGGTCAGAAATACAAGTTGTGAATCCATTTGCAAGGCCACAGGGATGCAAGGACATACCCTGCAATAGTAGTTTGTGTATGTTCTTGAAAAATGGTGCTATGAAATGTTCCCATGTTATAAATTAGAACCTAGTTCCCAGAGACAGTTAAAAATCTAGGGAATACATTGTAACTATATGCGTCAACCTTTTGTTACCCATCTTTTGCATTCTCAAGCTGTCATTGAACTGGTGAACATTTGGCTCACTTGGTCCACTTGTTGTGTCATTAATGATACTTAGAAGATGAAATTATGAATGTTTATACTTGGGTAAGCATACATAAATTGTCCAGTTTTGAGGTGAAAATATAGAACCGTGGTCGGCTAAGAACTAAAGAATTTAAATTTGATCCAACACAATATAGGTGTGCAGTTTCATTGTGCATATTTGCATATTTGTTTTTTTTTTAATTTGACTCTTTCAAACATTACAAGATTGACATGTATTATTTCTTGTTTAGTGGTGCCAGCTAATCTTTTAACACAGCTGAAGATCAGTGCCAGTCCTAATATATTCA
Source organism: Unio pictorum (assembly GCA_030141615.1). NCBI lineage: Eukaryota > Metazoa > Mollusca > Bivalvia > Unionida > Unionidae > Unio > Unio pictorum. The sequence goes on along the minus strand of JARLTB010000064.1, from coordinate 6,873,101 downwards.
TGATGATGATTATTATCTGATATGAATAATATATTTTGTCAATTATATTTTTGGAAACAAGAGAAAATTGTATTATTGTTTTGAATATTGGGGTTATTTTATTATTACATATTTGCATGTTGACTGTTTATAGATAATGTCCAATATTTTTGTCTATAATGATGATTGTTTAGACTAGTTTTGTGTTTGTTTAGCTGTAGATTTTAGCTGATCTGTTTTTTCCTTTGTGACTCATAATTTTGTTGAAATAATCAAAGTTATTGCATTGCACTTTGTAACGATTATATATACAAATAAAATACTAAGAAAACAGTGCCACAGGGCATGAAGGTATGGTTTTGTTTTTTTGGTTGTAATAGTTTTTTTACATTTTGGTTAGATGATGTCAAAAAAATTTGTAAGTGCCTTTCCCAAGAACTGTCTGTGGCAGTTGACCCAGGTAGATATCAAACTTGCTAACTTTGTGTTAAGAATCTAATGCTCTGTCAACTGAGCTACAAGGGCTTTTGCCACATGGCATGATCTTAATGAAGAATTTGCTGAGCCCTATTGAAAAAAGTTAAATGATTGAATACTGTGAATAAATTGTTGGCGCAAACATTTCAGTTGATTCACTCTGTACAAACCACATATTTAAGGCGTACTAAAAATCAATTATTCTGTGGAAAGAATAAGAACTTCGTCACAACCTCACAAATATATGCACCAAAGAAAATGCTTGATACAAACCCATGAAAATTAATATTTGTGAAGATAAATGATATCTATTTTCCATCATATTAGCCACCAACTAAATTAGCATATATTTTAACAGCTGAGCTATCTGCCTTCACAATTCTGTGACACTGTTTGTATTGCTACATTGACTTAGTCATGTATGTTTACTTTTAAGCTGGCTGGTTTAAAAGATAACAAGAATACAGTCTCCAAGGGCATTATGTACATGGGTTAAGACAATTCATTTTAGAAGCTTGTGACATGTCTTAAATCCAGAGCATAAAATGATCCTGTTGCATCCTGGAAAATTGATTGTAATAATTTTTTTGTGATACATAACTAGAATGGTGGTGGCAAATATTTGTACCTTGTGGTTACAATAATGATTAAACCAGAGCTGTTTGCATGAATATTATGGAAACAAATATTGCAACAAGGGAGGTACCTATTGTTAAAAGAATTGCCATAGCCCTCCATTGTAAAACTTCACTAAATATTGCAAGTTATAACTGATTAACCAGACTTATAAACTGGACTTCACATTTGCATTTTGAATGGTCAGAATAGATTTTAATGAGAATTTGAGGGGATTGTAAATTATGATTATGGATGGGCCAGATCTTTTCAGATGTATGGCAAACTTGTCCGCTAGAACAAAATACCTTGCCACAAATTTGAAATGGTGATCTTTTTTGCTTCTTTCAGTTTGTATCTGAAGATCTATTATTTAAGTGGTTGATTGATTATTTTTTTGGAGTTCCTGCACAAAATTGGTATTTATTTCACCCCTCACAAAGTTAAATACCCAGATTTTGATCCAGTTATAATACTTTCATCAGGATAAATCATCCTGTTTACTTTTAGATATAATAATTGGTATAACTTTTTATATAGAATATTGGGTCATATTTCTTATATTTAAATATTTTTAATACTACATTTGCTTATATTGCTCATTTATACATGCATATGACATTTGAACAAGATTTCCACAGGTATTATTGTCTCATGAAACAATTTTTAAATGCTTGGTTTTCTTCTGCTTTTTTTAATAACATTTGTTTTTTCTGGCATTCACTGCATGTTTGTGTTATAGTGACTTATTTTTTAAAGATGTGTTCCTTTTCATAAATTCTGACAGCGTCATCAGTAATAATAAAAGTACAAGACGAGACATTGTTATCAGTTTGAGTTGGATTTGCATTCTTAAAGTCTCTTTCATTCATCTTACACGGAGTTGGTGTCGGGTTACATCTTTGAACGTATGATTGTTACTGAGTCATTGCTCACGTTTTTTCTCTTTTTTACTTCTTTTCTCATTTGTTTGAACAAAACACGATTTATCTTTATATGGTATATAGAAATTTGACAGCGATAAATGATAAATCGAAACATTTCTGTTATGTTCGTTATGTACTTGATGGAACATACTGGTGCATACAAGATGTGCAGTTTTCTATTGCCATAGAGAGTCTTAGTTGGAAATGCATGCACAGTGTTTGCCCTGAAGTGCAAAAATAAGTACTCGTAAATAAATTTCATAGCTTGTTCATAATATAAACTGTAATCTAAAATTGTGCATTTTTAAAAGTAGATTTCTATGACTATCACATAATTCATAACCGTAAGTTATTTAGCAGTTTGCCAGATTGGTGCTAAGTCTATTTTCAAGTGTCAAAATCAGTTGTACAGACCAGCAGTCCCTATGTGTGATCAAAATACCTTATTGCAATCGGGCCTACATGTTGAAGAGGGCCTTAAAGTGGATTAACATGAGGGTCTAATAGTTGAAGACGTCTTAAGTGGATTAGCATGAGGGCCTAATGGTTAAAGAGGCCTTAAAAAAATTTATTTAAGGTAGACTGGTTCTGTTATGTAACTAATTGATTTACCCTGGTTAAATTAAACTACTTTTTAAATGATGATGATTATTATTATTATTAGTAGTAGTAGTATTCATATTATTATTATTATTATTATTATTATTATTATTATTATTATTATTATTGGCAGTAGTGGTACATATGTCATAAAATAGGTCAATACAAATTCCATTATGTTGTACACTTGTGCTTTAATTTTGGTTTAAAAAAATATTGGAAGTAGCTGTTTTTCTTTTAGACTATTTGTAACGGAGTCACAAAATTCAAGGTTTAGAATTATCAATTAGATGACTTGATCTCTTGCCTTTTTCAGATATACTTTTCGTTGGACATGAATTTTGTATACTATTTGTTTTGTTTTAAAACTTTGTAAATGTGAGTGTGTAATCAGTGAGTTCAATTATTGTACTATTTCTATGTTCAAGAAGTCTTATGAAAAGCTATTTATTTAAATTTCAAAATTAATGAGGTGCTGTTTTTTAGCTTATTGGTTAAACAGTGTAGTTGGTAGTGATGTCCTACTAAAGTGCCTGAATCACATATTGGTAGTGTGCAGTGAGATTGTGGTGATTGGTGAAGGTGAGTGCTCAAGACCAGTCTGCCACCTGAGGCCCTTACGAGGCTGCTTGAATAAATGACTTGTCATTTATATGTCTAGAAGTGATTATATACATGTAATCTAAAAAGGAAGTTGAATGATACAAATATTAATAGAGTAGCATATATGTGTTCTAAGCTTTTCTTATTCCTCCGTAGCTCTGATAGACGTGTGAATTTGCATTAACACTTTGAGGTATATCAGTGATTTCAATTTGCTTATGTTGAAGGTTTTATCATGTTTAATGTGTAAGGGAATAAACATGCTTCTTGCAGCACTCTTGTACAATTGAATTTTACTGCCCATAACCTGAATATTACGACACCTGTCATTTGCAGTTGTACGATTGAATTTTACTGCCCATAACCTGAATATTACGACACCTGTCAATTACAGTTGTATGATTGAATTTTACTGCCCATAACCTGAATATTACGACACCTGTTATTTGCAGTTGTATGATTGAATTTTAATATTATGACACCTGTCATTTGCAGTATCATATGTGACTAGACACTGGTAATGCTCTTTCATAAATTTTTTCCACATGCCCACTTTTTATAAGGTCCAAATATTCACTTTTCCGACAGTGTACAACAATTTCAGATCTAAAATATAGCAATCCAATATTCTTTCTTTGTTCATGTCCAGTATTTTTTGTTTGTTCATGTAGACTGTGCCAATGTTTTAGTACCAGCCTGTTTCTTAAAATAGAAATGGCAAGTTGCCAAGCAGCAGAGAGGGTGAATCCTACAACGTTTTTAGACAAAATTTGATTGAAATCCTAAAACGAGCCGTCCTATAATCTTATTTTAACCAAAAGATGGCGAATCCTACAACGTTTTCAGACAAAAAATTGATTGAAATCTCCCTACGAAATCATTTTAACTAAAAAAATGAAAACGATTTTATTAATCAATTTTGGTCGCAACTTGTTGTCATCCACCCTCTCTGCTGCTTAGTGATTTCATCACTGGTTAACAAAAAATAATAAATGATTTTAACCAGTCTTTATGATGAAAGTCCTTAGGACGAAAATCCTTTGAAATTGCAAAGCAATTTAGGATTTCACAAACAAACTAATCACTAACACCTCTTCTTGTAAATCAATCAGATTATTGGACTGGTCGGTGAGTTTGAAATTAATTCTGGTTAATGAATTATTATGGCATCGCATATAGACTGGATTAACCGGAGACTCAATTATTAAAAATCCTGGAGGAGCTGTTGGTGCAAATGAATAAAGAATATACCCTTGCTGAGCTTGATTTGATCGTTCGAGATTAATTTGATAGCTTCCTTCAATAACATCACACACTAAATTGAGCGCAATCACCGATGAAATATTCACGTTGAACGGAGCGATATGCCTGCCGCCACCGTCTGGGTCATTATTGTGTTTGAGGATTTTTATTTCCGGTGATGATGTTTTTTTCCATGCATCATGAATTATTTTAAAACCAACATCGATGGCATCACTGAGTAGTTTTTTTAGTTCCGGTACGTTATATCCTTGTAGTTTGAATGTTGGAATATCTTCAACGCGGATATTATAGATCAGTGCAAATTCTGTTCTCGACTTGGGGTTATTATCATCTAGTATAACTCGAATAATTTGTGAATTAAATGTTTCCATGTCATTGATGATTTTGTTACATATTTTTATAACGCTGATAAATTCATCTCGGGTGAGAGAGCCGGATTTAATGGATATTAACAATAGTAAAAAATCATATTCCATCGATCTAAAATTATCCATAACTTTAAGATCGTCAGCAACATAATATCCCTCTCGACTCTCCACCACCTCCCCTTCCTCAAATGAGGGGTATAAGAAATAAAAAAAATCACTGGATTGGTAATCTTTATAACTTTTTATTGGATTATCGGGGTTTATTTTGTCGGTGATATAATCATTTTTTTGTGGTTCTGGTAATTTAACGGTTTTTTCCCGGGGTGGGATTTCAGGCCATCCCAGTACGGTCCTTATTGAGCTTTGATATATATCTACGACATATCCTTCTGAGTTTATTTCAATGGCAGATGATAGCGTCGGCTCATGAACTGTTATAGCGATTTTCGATTCTGTTCCAGTAATCGATTTTATTCTACGCGCGAATTCATTATTGATTTGTTCGATTTGGTATGACCCTGTTGGTATCGAAACAACTTTCCAGTCTGGAGTCCCGTCATCTTTATTCTTATTTGCAAACACTAAAGAATTATTGGGTTGTTGACCACCAAATGATTTTGATCTGATATTAGGCCAACTGTGATACACTCGTAGTTTTGCTAGCGCTATCTCCTTCACCGGAACCGGAGAGGGGAAATTCACACTGAATTCTGGATTCGTTGATGTTATTGATATCATGCTTGTTTGTACTGGGTTCGTGTTCTCCACTATTCGTTGAAGTAATTCCTGCGGTGTCGTCATTATATTCATGTTGTATTTCTAATTTTGGTATCGAGGAATCATAAATACTGACCATCACCGAGAACTCACAATCTGGTAATGTTGATATTATTGAGATCATTTTGTTTTTTGGGTTTGTTTTTTCTGATTCCATCTGTGTTGTCATTGTTATTATACTCATGTTGTTGCTCTAATTTCGATATTGCAGAATTAAAAATACTGACCATCTCTGAGAATTCACTATCTGATATAATTGTATTATCGAGTGACGATGATATCATCAGGGATAACTGCGAATATGCGGTTGATGCAATATGAAATTGAAGTAAGTAATTCTGCAGTTTGCGTTGGCTGCATGATGATATCCTTTTTGCTATCCCGGTTGATATACCCCCGATTGTAGCCACCGCAGAAATGCAAATTGGAACTACGACCGGGGCAATCATTGTAACCGATGCAAGTATTATTCCGGCGCCAGTGAGAACGCTTGACACCGAGTACATAATAACATCAATTGCGGTGATTCTTCGTCGGTATTTTTTCATTTTTATTTGATACTCCTCAGTGAGGGTTTTGAGTCTATTCTGAAATTCTCTGACCTGATCATAGCGACATTGCGTTGATGAAATCATTGTTATTTTAAAAAAGCTAGCGTTTTCAATTGTGAAATCCTTTCAATTTAGTTATTTACTTAAATCCGCTACGAATTCAACATACCAGGTTACTGAAACCCCAATCAAATTTTTATCAGTAGCTGTTATAGTGAACTTTTCAGTTGTATCCTTGTCGATGATCGTTGAAATCGTATTATTAACCCCGGATGAACTCGACGATGATATATTAAATTGAGTTAATGGTGTTACTAGTGTTAATCGATAAATACCCTTAACGGTTGCAGTGATATTTAATTTGTTGTTTGTAGGTGTCCACTCAAATGATCCGTGTTGGATTGTGTATACCACGTTGTTGGTTTTCTCATGAGGAATTTTTGTTTTTTCAATGATTGTTATCATCCTCGAAAAATCACCTTTGACGTCTTCGATGAAGTTTTTCGTCTCATCGATGGATTTTTTAATATCAGGGAGTTTTATTTCTATTTTATCCAACTGGGTTCCAATAAATTTATCAATGATATTTCTACGAAATGATATAAACTGTTTTCCGTTATCTTCAATTCTAGATTCAAGTGTTTTTAGTACAACCAGAGAATTGTTTAACTCATCGTTGATAGTTTTTAATCGATCTGTAATTGTCGAAACGAGTACACCCGGTTTGAGTTTACCCTGATCGGAAAATAACGCAACGGTGTTCTCGATTGCGTTTTGTTGTTTAACCAAAATATCATCCAGAGAAATATTACTGGTTTTCAATTTACCCTGTTTGTCTTGAAATACAACTATTTCATTAGGATCAACATTTGTTAAGTTCAACGTCTCAGCTATTTCATCTTTGATTAGTTTTTTTACATCCTTGACAGAATCAGGTGGTGCAGTGCCATCGGGTTTGGGTTTCAAAGATCTCCCCCAAATATCAATCATGTTATTGTAAAACTCTTTCTCTCTTTAAAATCGTTTTTGACGACTTCGTCGTTGCCAGCGATTACTAGTGTATTCATTAACGACAACATGTGGTGGTTTTCCGCTTGGGTTACTCAAGGAGTTAGAAATAGCATCAAGGACATTTAATACTTCGCTGCCACATATTGGTGGGTCAATCATCGTTTGTGTTGGTAGCGTAGAATACCAAGTCTTCATTGGAAGGGTTTTTATATAACGCAAAAACTCTTTTGGTGGGGCTAATCCATATGAATCGAAATAAACAATCCCACGTGGATCAATAGCGTATGCAACCCAGTGAGTTCCAGGTCCGGTGCTGTTATCGAGATTAATAATACCTGTTTCAATTTTGTTTGGTTGATGTGGTAATTGATCTTTCATAAAGACACCTCTGAAATTTTTAATCGCTAGTTTTTTAGCAGCATCCATTAAATCAAAATTGGACATGGGAACCATCGAAGATTTGGGAACCATAGGTTCGGAAATCGAAGATTTCTGAATTAATAAACCGGTCCTAGTCTTAGACCCTTTCCGCTGTACCACGAATACGGGGTTCCTGGTAGTCTTAGACCCAATCCGTGAACGGATCGTCCCTTTTTTTTATACCCTCGACCTTTCTTCGGTTCATATGATTCAGCAATGCTCTGTACCGCTTTTGCCCCCAAGCCTCCAGCTGCCCCCAATGCGACTGCTTTTGCAACTGCTGGGGCCGCTGCCGCAAACAACGCTGGTAACGCAGCAAACAATGGAAATATACCACCTGTTTTAATCATATTTTTGATAGCAGCCGCAGAGAGAGTAATCTGAACACCTTTTTTGGCTGCAAGTGCATCATTGAAATGTTTCACCTGACGAGTTGTCAGCGATAGTTTATTTGCACCACCAGTCATTTGGTTGGGTTTCAACGTGATTGTGGTTCCACATCGCTTAGCCGATTCTGATTGCAATTTTTTTAATTGACCGGGAGTTAACGTAACACTAATAACACTATATGACATTATACATAATAGATTGATTCTAATGGAAAAATCTTTTAAAGATTTTCTACTGGGGCATCTACCACTCTCATTCTTCCTCCAACACCTTCGAGTAGCATTGATTTATCACTGAGAATAACAGCAACCGCTCTATAATCAGCAATAGCACCACGAAGCACATTAGCTCTAAAGTGTATATCAACGACAGATTGTCTCATCAAATCGAGATGTTCCAGTGAGAAGTAATAGATCGGATACAGATTTTTAAAGTCGTATTGTGATATTTGCAAACCAGTATCCACATTTTGGTCGCGTGCCATAAATGACAACAGACGATGATAAACTCGTGCGATATGATTTTCTGTGTAATTAAGTTGTATATCCTCGGATGGTTCCTGCTGGCCGTTTATTCTCAGTGAGACGTCTTTAACACCTAACTGATCAAATATCATATGGCTGGAGAGTTGATTGCCAACTCGTGTGATATCCTGTAACGCAATAAATATATGACGTGGTGCAGCAGTGCCCTGTTTTGATGCTAGATTCCACGTAAACACATTATTAACATTTGATTGTTTCACATCTGTACTTACGGTTAGCCAACTTAACAACGACTTTCCTCCTTGGTCCATAAATGATAGTAATCGTTCTTCTGCGGTGATTGCTGGAGTCAACACTGGCATCCACAATGATATTTTTGTTAAATTGACTTTACCAGCATCAGCATTGGGATTTGCAGCATCTGCTGGAATCCTCCAAATCGCGTCATTATCATCACTCTTTCGTACAAGCGATACTGTATGCTTCGCTCCATAAATAACTTTTCTGACGTTTCTACAGAATCCAAATATGTGATGCAGTGGAATCGCGCATGAAAATGATTTACGCGCTCCTTGCAACATTAAAATACGTGTTGCAGCTCCTAGATTGAAATTAACATCGTTGTTTATAATCATATCCTCGGCATCAATATTAGCGGTGCCAGCATTGTTCTTTGGTCGTCTTACAACAAATTGATTTCCTCCAGCGGTATTTTTAACATCCTTTGCAAACATCATAGAGGGTCCTGCTGATCTTGTATAATCATCAGAATATCTCGCTAGTCCTATTATTGTTGTAGCCACATCAACATCACGATCTATGGACTCAATTTCTTTTCCATCAATGAGATATCTAGCACTCTCAAATAACGCCATAATACCATTATTGACAAAACCAACTTGAGTACCAGCTGGATACGGTGCTGGTACAGCAGTAGTATCAGCAGCTGTTACAATTTCTCCTTCTACTTCAATAAACGCTTCACAGGGCAAAAAGTATTTACTGGTATCATGGACTTGAAGATCAATTCTTGCTCGACTATTTGAGTCTATGGCATGATAGGCGTAATATTGATAATCGCGTACAGAATCATCCTTGCGAACTGGGGCATCTATATCAAACGCTGGATCAGGTGACTGTTTGAACATTTTATTCTATTTATCAGAGTCTAAATCGCGATTTTCCATTTCATCGTCGTAGTTTTTTAAAGCCACTTCCTGCTATCATATTTGCAATATTGCTTTGGTCGGGGGTTAAAGCCATCGACGCTAATTTTTCGTCTACTGCGTTATTTATAATTCTACTAACACTTGCAGGCATTTCCGCTGTAGAGGGTAACGGTTTTGAAAATCCTTTGGATTTCATCCGTGATTTCACTAATGATGTTATTTTATTCTTTGCGGCTGAAAACGCTTTTCCAGCGAAATCTCCAACAGCACTAATACCCTTATCACGAATAACATCAATGGCTTTCATTCCTAGTTGTTTAGCTAACGGCATCACTTTTGGAGCCATTCTCGCAAATAACCCTGCAATGGTATTGCCTAAACCATCTCCGTAGTATGCTCTATAAACCGGAAACCGTGAATTAACTACGTAGACGGGGGTTGGTTTATCATGATTGTAGTGTATGATCATTATTTGAAATCAGAAACAATTTTTCAATTGTTATTTATCTAATCGATTCAGTCACTATGATAACCATGGACGGTTTCACCGTCTACTAACTCGCCAATGAAATCTCGATATGTGCTGATATCCATGATACCACCCTGAAATAATCGTCTACAGATATCAGCTGCTTCATTAATTATTTCCGGTGAGTTATTTCCAGCTCGTTTCCCTCCGATGAGAACCTCTAACCGTGATATATCACTGAGAACACTACCAGGACATGTCGTGGTAGAGTCAAAGACATCATTTGGATTTCCAATCGAATATCCTTTTCCGCTTGTTTCCTTAGTTGTACCAGTTGCGCCTTCACTATCATCAAGTAATTGCCTTTGTCGGCCTCGACTTTGTTTTTCTCGTTCTTGTTGTTTTTGTATACCATAACTATCAACTCCTATTTTAAAAGTTCTGTACTCAACTGTATCCTTTTTCAAATTACCAGTAACCCCCTTATTTATTTTATACAACCAATCTACCCAGTCGTCTCGTTTAATTCTACTGTTTTTATACTCGTCTTTTAAAAACTCTTCCCTTGAATGATATTTTTGGACAGCGAAAACGCCAAAGTCCGCATAATCGTCGTGTTTTATTAATTGACGGTCTTTGATTTCTGTTATAGCTTCTTCAGTGAATTTGTCTATAAAGGGGATACCTCTTGGGGTGACGACATCAACAGGTTGTGGTTCAGGTGTAGAAACTCTTTGAGTTTCAGGCGCAGAATCATCAATATCAGCTAGTCGTTCATACTCGCGTTGAGTTTTTATATCACTGGATAGCTGTTGTATTCCTGCGCGTGTTTGTCCGGCCTCTGCTGCTATCTTTTCAAGCGTATCAAGCAGCGGCGCCTTCTTTACTCGTTCTCGCTCAGGAATATCTCCATATATCGCTGCTTCAGTTAGCTTTTTCACATCTTTGGTCGCACTTGTTATCGGAGAAAACAGTTGTTCACTTGACACAGAAAAGTCAGTCTGCGCTTGTTGTCGTTGTTGTAGTTTATTCCGTACAGAGTCACGAATTGGTACAAATCTCTTAATTGCATCTAATCGTTCACGAGCCAATCGGGTTGTTAATGCTTCATTGACCATTATTTGAAATCAGAAACAATTTTTCAATTGCAAAACAATTTTTCAATCCGACCTAACACCAGTGACAAAGTCACCGTGGAAGTGTTTTAACGGCTCTATCAATGATGGGGAAAGTGACCAAATTGTATATAAAATAATTAATAATGTCACTTTCCCCATTCTATTTTTGATCAATCCGAACCAGCCATCAATTTTTTATTCACTGTTTCTGACATTATCAATCAAAAAATGCTAAAAAAAATTAAAATCTCTATGAGGGGACGGTCACAATCAAATAATGATTAATGGTCGGGCAATCAAATAATGATAAATGGTCAATCAAAATTGTTCATTTTCTTGAATTAACGCTCGTAGGTTTCTAACTTTAGAATTAACCTCCTTTTTCAATTCGTATTCGTACCCCAATTCTTTTCGTATTCGTTCTACGATGGTATATAACGGAGCGAACACACTTACGTCACTGGAGAATGCGAGAGAGTCCTTAATAGAATTCTGAATTCTTTTGATGAGCGCATACTTCTTTGGTAGCATATATTTATTGTTGTTAACTCCGTATTCTATATCCTGAAAATCAGACATGATTTGATCAGGATTTAACCCATCTGATAGTTCAATATCCCAACCTTTCAATTTTGAAATCTCGGATATGATGCTATTCATGTTTTCAGAATTCATTATTCTATAGCAATGACATATTTCTAAATGAAAAATATGATGCATTAGACGTAACTAAATCGAATTTTTTGTCCCGTCCCCTTTGAAATAGCCGATCGACAAACCCCCTCTGCAACATATCGTACAGAGGGTCTACAAATATTGAAATACTTGCCGGCTTCATATATTGATTTAAATACTTTTTCTTCGTTAGTTATTGTATTCAAAGATTTCACAGGTCTCGCTTTTTTCGAGTATTTCCCAGTCCCCCCTCGTTTGGTATTCTCACTATGTGTGATTGCTTGAAGATTTGATAAGGAATTGTTCTTCGGATTAGAATCAATATGATCAATAACAAAACCATCTTTGATCAATCCATGGAAACACTCGTACACGAAACGATGATTGTAATATTTCTTCTTTCCAACAGTAAAAAACAAATACCCCATACCATTATCCCACCCAACTGGGTTCTTCAGTCTACGGTTTCTTACAACACCATCACTGGATGCTTCATAATTTGTACTCACAGGGTGCTGTCTGAATTCTTGGGTCATTCGTATACTATACTATTTGTCTAATTCAATGACTGATCCAATGCAGGGGATTCATTATACATAAATCTTTCATTTAGAGACTTGTTTTTAGTATAGCATGAAAGAGTTCAAGAGATTGACTTCGAAAAATGCTGAATTCAATGCTGATAAGGAGTTTAAGAGATTATTGAAAATCAGTCCTAGATTTAATCTCGATAGACCCAAAAAACGTATCAAACGTCCAAGAGACGGAAACATGAAAGAGTTTAAGAGATTATTAAAAATCAATCCTAGATTTAATCTCGATAGACCCAAAAAACGTATCAAACGTCCAAGAGACGGAAACATGAAAGAGTTTAAGAGATTATTGAAAATCAGTCCTAGATTTAATCTCGATAGACCAAAAAAACGTATCAAACGTCCAAGAGACGGAAACATGAAAGAGTTTAAGAGATTATTGAAAATCAGTCCTAGATTTAATCTCGATAGACCAAAAAAACGTAACAAATTTAATCTCGATAAACCCAAAATCCTTCGGATTTCAAAAGCGTCCAAGAAATTATCCTGGAAAGATGCTCAATTCAATCTCGATATAGTTTCTAATACACCCAAGAATACAATTCTTGATAAAGCCATGATTAGTAAAATCAGAGATTGTTTCAATGAATTTAAGCGTGATGGAGCATCCTATTGTTGGTCAACATTTCGAATTGATGGTGTTGTTGACGCTACCATGAATGATGAAAAAGCAGCAGTGATAATTTCACATGTTGGGGAAAAACGGTATTTTTTCCGAATCAAATTCATTATTGAAGTCGATGGCAAATGGATTATTAGGGATAAATTTGAACCAATCCTCAAGAATAAAAAAGCTGTCATTGTGAGTAGAGATTCCAAACCAGGGATTCTAACCGGCATTGACAAACCATACTACGAAAGATCTTATCCCGTAACAGCAATGGTTTATGGGCTATATCCGTTAAATGATAAACCCGATATCGCAAAACTAGCTCCTATGAAATATTCGTCAGGGCTTAATTGTGTAGCAGAACGAATTATAGAACACTTTACAAATGCATCTCGAGGAAATAAACTAACTGATCTGCGACGTAGGAAAATAACCGAGTGGGAACTGACAGTGAAACAGAACGGTGCAAAGATTTCTGATATAGCTAAGTTAGAAACATCATTAAGATTTCCAATAACAGTTATGACGATAACCGGAGAGGTTTTATACGAACCGAAATATAACAAAAATGGAGCACCAATACAGATTATTGATCATAACAAACACGCGTGGACACCTGCGGTAACAGTATTTCCACGAGAACGAACCGTGAAATATATCCCTAAGGAGTTCATCGGGGATGTTTTCTATGAAGAGAGATTATTTGATGCTATTCAAGCATTGTGTAAGGATGATCCTGTGTCAGTGTGGTTACTTAGAAGTGATGAAAATCCCGAAATAGGATTTGATCAATTTGTAAAACCAAATGGTGAATTATATCGCATTGAAGAATTAGATAACAGAATGAGAAAAATCGCTAGTGATTTTTCACCGGAGAGTTTCCATGAAAAACTACTCACGGATAGTTTTACTATTCCATCAGTGGTAGCTCACTTCGCAAGAGAAAAAAACTCATGGCGTCCAACACGAAGTGATTTTCTCGAGGATGTTAAATTGAGTTGCGTCGAATTTGGTCATGGAGGATTGTGGAATACGAATTACTCACGTGATGGTATGATTTCAATTGATATAGCCGCGTGTTATCCCGGAAGTTTTCTCGGGTATGGGGAATGCGCTGAGTACTTCAAACGATTTGGACACCCCACACATGAAATGACTCGTGTTGCGATTAATGGACCATTGCCTGATTTTGATTTAACCGGATTCGCTCGTGTGATATCATTCGAATTAGCTACAGGGTTACATCCGTGTAGTTATGTTTGGCTCGGTAAACACCTATATGAAAAGGCCTGGATGCCAATAGTGCTATTGAGATATATGATTGATTGTGGTATGCTAATATCGTTGATTGTTTCCGAGGCTATTATATGCTATCGAGCTCAGAAGGAAGTTTGGCTACCACAACCCGATCTAGATAGAATAATCAACGAACTACGAAAACAATTCCCTGATTTTAGTGAAGAAGAAATCATAAATTGGTCTAAGAAGTTATTTGAAATTAAAAAAGAACAAGCAAAGGATCTCGGAAGAAGAATAATCGGTAAATTTACCCAGGGTGGACGATACGACAACGCAAAATACTCTTCGCGGTTAATCACAGATGTCGCTGAATACGATTTTCTTGTAGCGGATTTAATGAAACAGGGAAAACTTGTATCCCGTAAGGATGCTTTTCTATCCAATGGTGAGAAATTAGGTACGGTTGTTACCTACTGTGATGGACATAATTCCCAGTACACACATTTGAGAAGTTCAATGCTAGCCTATGCTTCTATTAATCTATTTTCGATGATAAATAGATTTCCTAATACCGCGGTTAGAGTGGCCACTGATTCGATGTATATACACAATAAATACAAATCAGCTGTAGCTAAATTCACAGATCCCGAGGAAGCGTGGGGGCGTTGGCGATTTAAAAGGGAGATGCTACATGAGTATTGTGAATCCGCAGACGTTGCCATGGATGATAAATATCTTTGTTGTAACCGCGCTGAAAATCAATCAGAATTTTCTAATGCACCACCGGTATCTGATCCAATATGTCGATACAAGACAGTTTATTTAAACGGTTGTGGTGGGTCAGGAAAGACAACTCGTGCAATTGAATTATTCCGTGGGAAAAATCATACGGATTTCACAAACATGATTGTGCTAACACCGACTCACAGACTCGCCAGAGAGATGATACAGCGAGGGGTAAATGCTTGCACTTATCACAGTTTTTTTCGATGGAAAGGTGACAAATGGACTCCTGAGCGTATGGGTGATAAATTCATTCCTAAAATCATCATTTGGGATGAAATATGCACAGTGTCATTAGATGTATTAAAAACATTTCTTGAGTGGTTGTTAACCAAAAACACAAAAGTCGTCATGTGCGGGGATCAAGGCCAACCACCACCATTTGTCGGTGCATCTCCACATAAATGGCTAAAGGGTTTTGTAGACTACTATGAAGAAATCACCACTGATTATAGATCACTTGATGAACGATTACGCGAGTTCAAAGCGCTAATTAGACTACAACCGGATAGAATCCAGTGCGAAATAGCGCGTGAAGTGATTTCAGAAACTCAAATAAACGATTTCTGGGAAACATGGAAACCAAATGATTTGATAATTGCAAGTAGAAAAATAGTCAGGGACACACTTCAGATGAAGTTATTTGAATTGCATAAAGAAAAATTTGCAACGCTTCCAGTACCCCTTTGTTATAGGCCATCGGATACACGAAAACAGAATATTGAAGTTGATATTCCAGGACAGAGTGAAAAGCAGATTCTCGTGTTAAATGATATTTTGCTGGTTGATATCAATGTCGTTGAAGATGCATTGCGTGCTAATAAATCCCCGTGGACGCTAGGATACGCAGCAACAATACACTCTTCACAGGGATTGACTATATCGGATACAATTGTTTGGATGGTGGATAATCACATCGAATGGTCGAATTTAGTCTATCTCGCAGTATCCAGAGTACGAAAAATAAATCAACTTCGAAGAGTTGTTTTCGATGATAATGACACAACAATAAGTGATATTGATGTTAGCATCATTAATAAAAAACTCTCCGGTTACAAACAACAGGACAAAAAAAAACAACGAGAATTTGATATTGATGCTGAATTAATAATTACGCTGAAGAAACAACAGAATAATCACTGCGCGAGTTGCAATTGTATACTGCGTTGGCAGTATTCGGATAAGGATCCTCGCCAATTCACCGTAGACAGAAAAAATAACAGTCTCGGTCATGTCAGAAATAATGTGATGTTGACTTGTCTTGAGTGCAATAGACGCAACGGTGCTAGTTAAGACCATGCGGTGGCAATTGAGTATCCTCGGGAATTACCTGTAGTTGTTGTCGAGTAAAACCTCGCTGAGGGGCAGTTGAATCCAGTTTATAGATTGCTGGTCTACCCGTAGATCGTGTTATAGTAGATATCTTGTGTGTAGTGACACTCCAAATAGGATCAGTAGCCCTTTTTCTACCCCCTTCAAGCTCTCCTGGTTCGTATAAGTACCTCACAATGACATTACTATGAAGAATTGGTTCTTTGAAATCTTTTTGTGGTTGTACGGGTATTGACTTCTTTTTAATCGCGTTGATAGGTTTCATGTTGATTGTTCTAGTAATCTCGTTATTCAGTGCAGTAATCACAGATGGTAATCTTTTAACCCATTCACGCGATCGCTTTTCTTGAATGAATTCTTTTGCATATTGATATCCAAATAACCGTTCAGCAAGAGTCCGATTAAATCGTTCTACAATGGCCTGATCGCGATGTAGCGCAGTATGCCCTCGTCGTATGGTGACATTGTGATCTTTCATTGTAGATAACACTGCACCCTGAAATTCTTTGCCGGGATCAATTTGTAATAGATTTGGCCAGTGCAGAGGACCTCGTCGATAAATCCTTTCAAATGCAGAAGCGACTTCAGTGGCTGATTTTGCTTTTAACGGTTCTGCTTCTTTGTATCGACTTGCAATATCAACTACGGTTAAAGCGTATTTGTAACCACGATCATGTGGCAGAAATAATATATCAGCCTGATGAACTTGATTAGGAGCGGTCACATCAAAATGCGAGAATTGAATTTGTTTAGGCGGTGGTAGATAAATTTGCCATAGTGCCTGTTTGGATAACCAATTAGCCGCAGTGGTTTTTTTCACTTTTGCAGCGCTAGCGAGTTTATGGACTGCTGATTTACCCCTCCAGTATCCTCTTGGGGAATAATAAATTGATTCCATATTATTAATTACCGGCACCTAACATCAATTTGCTTTTCATAGCCGATTTTATCAAAAATGAAGCCAATTTTTCTTTGAAGGATTTATCAGGAATAGCATTTAACGCATGAATTAATTTCACATCTGCTAGATGTCTGTGTTGCAGATTGCTGCTTTTATAAGCAACATCATGAAGGTGACAGGCCTTATCAATGGCGTTTATTGGTTCTTCACCGGGGTTGGGTTGATTTTGATTATTGAGTCTGATATCAAGTCTGGTTCCCGGTCCACAGTAGCTATATCCGGGAAGGTGCTTTTCTCCGGGGTACTTTGCCCATGGGGTTCCAGGGAGCTTTGCCAATTTGGCTGCGATATCACCTCCTCGTTTTTTTTTAAATCAGATTTCATAGACACAAATCTAAATTTCTTTGTACCACATTGCACGCATTTACCAGAAAGCGCTGATCGGTTATTTTTAGTTGTAACCGTCGTCACATCATCTGTGCCAGTACGCGTTTTACACTTCACACAATATAGATCCATAATTTATGTATAGAAATATGGATATAATTGATTTTTCGGCGACTAAAACAAGAGAACCAATTAAGCATCATGCAGCGCTACCAAACTCTATCCGGATGATTATAATCGGGCCATCTGGATCCGGTAAAACGCAATTGTTACTCAATTTAATAATGAGATGGATGAAGTGGGATAAGTTGTATTTAATTGCCCCTAGCGTAGATGATCAACGATGTTATGAAGTGCTAAAAGATTTTAACGAGAATGCATCAGAAATTAGCGGTGAGAACGCCATTGATTTTATAACCGATATCGATGAAGCACCGAGTATTGATGATATTGATGGAGATATTAACAATTTAGTCGTATACGACGATATAATGTTGGATAAACAAAAAAATCCTGCTAGGATCTTTTCCCGGGGGCGTCACAAAAACACTGACGTGATATATGTCACTCAACGCTACACTCAGGTTCCAAAAGTCATCAGAGATAATTGCAATATTCTTTCTGTATTCAACGGCGTTGATACTCATACGCTACGAAATATTTGGCAGACATGGTGTTCTGATATGGACTTCAATCAATTTCGAGATTTCTTTAGTCATGCTCAGTCAAAACCACACGGATTCGCAACAATAAATTTGCATGATCCTCGGACACGATATCGTATCGGACTGGATCAAATATTCGGTTAAAATCATTTATTATTTTTTGTTAACCCAGTGATGAAATCACTAAGCAGCAGAGAGGGTGGATGACAACAAGTTGCGACCAAAATTAATTAAAAAATCGTTTTCATTTTTTTAGTTAAAATGATTTCGTAGGGAGATTTCAATCAATTTTTTGTCTGAAAACGTTGTAGGATTCGCCATCTTTTGGTTAAAATAAGATTATAGGACGGCTCGTTTTAGGATTTCAATCAAATTTTGTCTAAAAACGTTGTAGGATTCACCCTCTCTGCTGCTTGCCAACATAAATGGAGTATTGATAGTTTCTGGCATTTTCATGACGTATACAGCATTCTCTCATTGTAACTCACCATTGGAGCTATCTAGTATAATGTTATAGTGAGACTGCCTTGTAATGAAGTACATTATACACAGTATGTCCTCATTATAACTGCTCACTGTAGCTATATAGGATACCATGTTATAGTGGGATTATCTTAAAATGAAGTACATTATACACACAGTATGCCTTCATTATAACTGCCCACTGGAGCTCTAGTATACCATGTTATATTGAGACTCTTTGTAATGAAGTATATTATACACACATTGTATGATGTATATTATTATAGTAGTATCTTAAAATGAAATACATTATATACACAGTATACCCTTGTTATAACTGCTCACTGGAGCTATATAGTATACCATGTTATAGTAGGATTATCTTAAAATGAAATACATTATACACACAGTATGCCCTCATAACTCGGCCAACATGATCTATGTAGTATACCATGTTATAGTGGGATTATCTTAAAATGAAATACATTATACACACAGTATGCCCTCATTATAACTGCTCACTGGAGCTATGTAGTATACCATGTTATGTTGAGACTCTTGTAATGAAGTATGTTATACACACATTGTATGATGTATATTATTATAGTAGTATCTACATTATATACACAGTATGCCCTTGTTATAACTGCTCACTGGAGCTATATAGTATACCATGTTGTAGTGGGATTATCTTAAAATGAAGTACATTATACACACAGTATGCCCTCATTATAACTGCCTACATGATCTATGTAGTATACCATGTTATAGTGGGATTATCTTACAATGAAATACATTATATACACAGTATGCCCTTGTTATAACCGCTCACTGGAGCTATATAGTATTCCATGTTATAGTGGGACTATCTTAAAATGAAGTACATTATACTTTTCAATATAATGTTCTTAATAGGAGCCATAAAGTATACAACATTATAGTGAAATTTTTTTATAATGAAGTGTGTTATAAAATGGTCATATAGTATACCTTGTAGTAAGAGCACCTTATTATGAAGTACATGATTTATGATTTTATTTTTACCTAATGAAATTGTATCCTTGCCAGGAACTGTTCTTTGGTGCAAGCTTAACTGTGTATTCATATTTGACATTGTTTTTAACTTTTCAACTACATACACAAGCAATAGAGAAAGCTAATCTGAAGGTTATGAAGGTCTGTTACAATCTACAACATGTCTGAGACAATCTGTTAACATTGTTCACCATTCCATCGAGCGATATTAACAGTCTATAAAGATTAGCTAAGTCTGCCGATGAAGTCCTTAGCGTACAGATGAAAGCATCAGGTTAGCTTTCTCTATTGTTCGTGTATGTAGTTGAAATGTATAAATATTGTCAAATAAGAACTGTGTTGTAATAAATGGTGGAAAACCCACAACAACATGATTTGACATAAATTTCTTCTATTTTTTTTAAAGGAATGCAAGGGAAGTAACCCATAATACTTTTGACAGTGGGTTGTACAAATTTCTTTTCTTAGAAGAAATGCAAATAGAAAGAGAGAAATATTAGCATAAAATATGTGTTCATTTTAATAGAACCGTTTATATCAGTTTGCAAAATAATACATCCATGGGGTTAAAATAAATGTTGAATAAAAATGTAATTATTAGCAAACACAAGAAGAGAAAAGATTTGGCTGCAAGATTTGGTTTGTAAAATCAGTGAATCATTATAATCTTGAGGCTGTAAGATAACTATGTGTTGTGTGTAGGATAAAAACTGATAGCATTTTATTAGATGCATTGATTTTAGAAATCATGTATATTTGCAGGTTAGTGTTAACTGCAGTGTTGTTTTGTCTTAACATAATTATAGATATGTGTTTGCAAGTAATTGTGTTTTCTAGTAATGATTTTGCCCAAGTAAGAAAATATTTGTAAAATTAGTGTTTAAGTTAAATTTTTATTTGCAGATAATTATATCTTAAACCACATTCAAAATTTATACATATTTGGAAGCAGGATTGATGTGTTTGGTGAAGTAGATAGTTGCTAGTATTGACTTCATTTAAGTGCTTGAAACATTTGTCATTTATAGCTTTCATGTTTATTCTGCATTATTGTATGGCAGTTTATACATTCAATGCCATTATTAAAAATTTGACACGTGTATTTTATTTTTAGCTTTGAAATTAAAAAAATTCTTTAACTTGAATGTTTCCTGCAGCACTTTCATATTTAATTACCAACCATAAGATTACCAAAGATTTAGGGGCCCTGATTGGCCGAGTGGTCTGAAGCACTCACTGTTACGGATCATTGCCATCTCACCTCAGCGTGTGTTCAAGTCTCAGGACTCTGTCACTGTGGGTAAATGAGAAGGCTTGCCAGTAGCTTCTTGTGGGTCAATCGTTCTTCCTGGATTTTTCCTGGTTTCATTCTCCATCATTTATACTGGCTGCCATGTAGAGCCTAACTTGTGCTGAAAATTGGCATTAAACCCTATTTTTGAAAGCTAAAGCTTCATCTGCAAAATAAATGTTTAAAGATCTTGGATGTCCTTGCTTATAAGAATGAGGTCGTGCATAATATTCATACCTTGATCTTTGGAGAATTTATTTATCCGACTCGAGTAAAATAGGTGTTTGGGAGATATCGGATCATTCATGTTCAGTCAGTATATAAACCTGCACAACAAATGCGATAATCAGAATTTCAAACATATTGATTTGATATCAGATTCATGAAACTCGTTGAATAATGTCTAGCAAAAGCAAATGTCTAGCAAAATTATATGAAATCCTCTGTACATGGCCTTGTGACATTTTAGCATTCCAAGTTCAAGGAGATGAAACTTCAGTAGCAGTTGGATGGTCAAAATGTCAAAGGTTAAGGTTATGGAGCCCTTTACTGGTAGTAGGGTTACTAGGGTATGGCTAAAGTCACAGACCCGTCAGTGGCATACATGTTTAGATTAATTTCTGCTGATTATAAGCAACATTGTGATGTAGAAAAAGTGATTGTGCTAGTGCTTGTTACCAGAGTAGACGCTATATCTATTTTGTCAGGGCTATCATTTATGCTCAGACCATATCATATCTTTGATGAATTGCACTCTAATTGACATTTGTTCATATTTATAAGGATATGGGGCAGTCAGATGAGCTTGTTACAACACTAGGGCCTGCAGTATTAAACAGACTTTCATTGCTCTCTCTCTCTCTCTCTCTCTCTCTCTCTCTCTCTCTCTCTCTCTCTCTCTATATATATATATATATATATATATATTTCGTTATGACTATGCTTTTAAACTAACAAACATAAACTGAACTAAAACCAACAGGTTTAGTCAAATTCAACAAATAATTTATTTCACTAAAAAGCAAAGTGATAATTTAAAAGGAACTTAAGGAATTATGAATATAGTCCTAAATGATCCAAAAAATGATGTCATAGGCCAAGAAGTTCTGTGTGTCCTGAATGAATTGCAGTATTTAATATGCTGATGTATATGTATGTGCTAATGTGTCAGCAGTCTTGTTGTATCACAATGATATAATCTAGAAAATCCTTGGATGAATTCACAGAACATGTAATCCTAAAATAATGATTTAGTCGAGAAATGACAGCTTTGTAGATCCAATACATAATTCAAATAAATAACACCTGAAAACCTGATTCTGTTAGATGCTAAACTAAGACTGAATAATTCTGATATAAACAACCATATATATATATATATATATATATATATATATATATATATATATATATATATATATATATATATATATATATATATATATGGAATTTCCAAGAGTAAAACCCAGAAACTTGCTTTTCATGTTTTTCTGGAAAATGGGAGAAAATGACTTGTTGGACAACAATGGGTAATTTTAAAAGATTTGGAAACATTATGACCAGAACATGTTCAACTGTCGAATCCCGAGTTTACTCTTTACATTTCACTCCTTGAGAGATCGATTATGATGTTTACGGTACTATCATAGAGTAGGTATTTTGTTTCTACCTCAGTCACCACATTGCAAATTTATCAGAACAAATATGTTTTTAAAACACGTGCTAAATGTGTACATTATTTAAGAATGAATTGTTGCGAGAATTGTTAATGATTTTTCTTCTCCTGATGTTGCTAAGAAAGAAAACCAATTTTCGTACAAAGAAGGGTTACTTAGGGTAATATTGGGCAAAGGTAATATAAGGTAATTAAGTTTGACTTTAACTTGTGAGAGAAAGTTTAAACCACTGCAAAAAAAAATGTATTTTAGAATTATTTTTTCTTTTTATTGGGCTACAAATGGATGTCAGAGTAAATCCAGATCCGACCGCCCCACAATAAAACAAAACAACACACTAAAAGAGAAAAGAAAGAACGAGACAAAAGGAAAAGAGCGCATGCTTGGCTGGATATAGAGCACGACGACCTTTTGTGATAATTCAATATACAAACTGTTATTTAAAAAAAAACAACTCGGTATAACTCTAGCTTACTGCAAAATCACTTGGTTTCCAATTCAAACTTCGAGTTAAAGTTGACGAAATGCGATAATATGAGCTTAATGGAAATCAGGAGAGAGAGAGAGAGAGAGAGAGAGAGAGAGAGAGAGAGAGAGAGAGAGAGAGAGAGAGAGATATTTTTCCGGGGTTTTCCCTAGACCAATAATACTGACCGCCATGTATATCCTGTCGTGTGCTGAAAAATGGCGTTAAACCCGATAACAACTATCTTCTTTATCACTCCATTGTATGTATGTTGGAACAAGAAAGTAACCATACTTTATTTCAGTTCAAGGTCCAGGTCAATCATGCCTAGCATACTTCATTTTAGTTCAAGGTCCAGGTCAATCATGTCTAGCATACTTCATTTTAGTTCAAGGTCCAGGTCAATCATGTCTAGCATACTTCATTTCAGTTCAAGGTCCAGGTCAATCATGCCTAGCTCACATTTCTTCAGACGATCGTAAACTTTACCCTTTAATAAGTACATATATTTCCCGTTAACATCAAAACTATGAACCAATAATTTATATGAAACGGGAATTTTAAATCATATACAAATATGTACCTAGTCTCATTAACTGTAAATAGAGACGTCGGTTAAGAAGGGAATGATGTACAAATATGTTTACACACACACACGCACACACACACACATATCAGTTTTCAGACAACGGACAATTTTGATTCCTAATGTTTCAATTTTAAAATTTCGATGATGTTTTTACATGGATTAGTGTTCAGACCTTCCTCTTGTAAGAAAGGATAGAATCAGACCAAAACTAAAACTGTTAAATCACCCGTTAGTAAGCTAATCTCCCACCCCCAATATCTTCTACTCTGAATTTATATATAAACCCTCAATGTTAAAGAACGTCGTTAACCAACGGCCACCTTTAATATTAGATAATGACCCGCTGATGTAACGGAAACCTAAGATTTAACGCAGTTTGACAGACGGATGGGCATGGCAACCGACGTATTCCTCCTTTGATACATTCTTCTCAAGAAAGACGACAACGGGCCATCGTAAACTGTCTAAAACTGACAATTATTGTAACTTGAGCATCCACCCCTCCAATCCATTCACAAGTCCGCACATGCATACTTTCAATATATAAAATGATGCTATATTTATTGCGTAAACATTAGGTGTAAACCATATATGTTGTTAATAGAGTTGATATGGCATGGAAAACATAATGATAATTTAAACTGTCGTCTTTTTGCTTTATAGTCATTATAATATCTTGAAAGAACACAATTGCTATTGAAAAAAGTCAGGCGTTCATCGTCCTCATACGACATAGAGGTCACGTTTACAATAATATACCTGTTCACACGCGATATAATTATTCTAAAATAGAAATGAATACTGATTTTGCATTCAATAATTCAATCAGATCTGACTGAAAAGTGTTTCTGATAATAAATAATAGAGGTATTGATCTATTCGTTTCGACATCTCTGAACTGGATAACTTATATGGGTCTGTAAAGATAGACGATCAGTTTGTGATCATTGTATTTTCCCCCGAATAGAGTATGTGATCCTTTTGCCACCAATTAAATTATAAATGTTCCCGGAAAAGAAGAGAAGATTCAGTGTCCAACCATTAACTATTGCCAAATCAATTGTCTTTTTTCTTCTTCAAAGAGAGAGAGAGAGAGAGAGAGAGAGAGAGAGAGAGGTTGTGGGTTTGAACCCCGACCTAGGACCTAGTCAGACGTTTTTTTAAAAAAATGGCACTAACAGCTGCCTCGCTATGCGCTCATCATTAAAATCAGTATTAGGACTGGTCGGCCTGGAGTCAGGATAATGTAACCGCAGACATCGTAGCGATATGACTGAAAAAAATGTTGAAGCGACTTAGCAGCAGAGAGGGTGAACAGACCACCCTTTTCAGACAAAAAAATGATTGAATCCTCAAAACGGAAAATAGAGCCTTCCTACGAAATCTCATATTTTAGCCCCCCAAAAATAAGTCTCCATTTAGCAAACGAAGACTTTACGATTTTTCAATCAATTTTGGTCGCAACGATGTGGTCTTCACCCTCTCTGCTGCTACAGGTTAACAAAAAAATCATTTACGATTTCAACCGAATATTTGATCGAGTCTTTATGACGAAAATCATTTATGATTTCACAAACAAACTAATCGCTAACACATCGTCTTGTAGATCAATCAAATTATTTGACTGGTCAGTGAGTCGGAAATTAATTCTCGTTAGCGAATTATTATGGCATCGCATGTAGACAGGATTAATTGGGTTTTCAATAATTAGGAATCCCGGAGGAGCTGTTGGTGCAAACGAATAAAGAATATATCCTTGCTGAGCTTGATTTGATTGCTCTAGATTAATTTGATAGCTTCCTTCAATTGCATCACATGTTAAATTGAGCGCAATCACCGCTGAAATATTTACATTATGCGGGGCAATATGCCTACCGCCACCGTCTGGGTCATTATTATGTTTGAGGATTTTTATTTCCTGTGATGTTGTTTTTTTCCATGCATCATGAATTATTTTAAAACCAACATCGATGGTGTCACTGAGAAGTTTTTTTTAGTTCTGGTACGTTATATCCTGGTAGTTTGAATGTTGGAATATCTTTGACGGGGATTTTATAGTCTGTTGCAAATTTTGTTCTCGATAGGGGATTATCGTCATCTAATATATCCTGAATAATTTGTAAGTTAAATTTTTCCATATCATCAATAATTTTGTTACATGTTTCTATGACGCTGATAAATTCATCTCGAGTGAGAGTACCAGATTTGAGAGATATTAACAACAGCGAAAAATCATTATTCATCGCTGTAAAATTTTCAATAATTCTAGGTTCGTTAACAAAATGATGTCCCGCTATACTATCCCCTTCCTTCTCTCCCCCAGTTGGTCGGTATCCGAGTCCAAAAAACTCTATAGTAACTGTGTGATCTTTATAACTTTTTATTGGATTATCAGGTGCTATCACGTCGGTGACATAATCAGATTTTTTCGGTTCGGGTGTATAAACCGGTTCTTTTCGTTCAGGTAGTATTTCAGGCCATCCTAACACTGTTCTTAACGAGCTGTTATAGATATCTACAATGTATCTCTCTGTACTTATTTCGATCGACGACGAGAGCGTCGGTTCATGAAGA
This sequence comes from Unio pictorum, assembly GCA_030141615.1. Classification (NCBI taxonomy): domain Eukaryota; kingdom Metazoa; phylum Mollusca; class Bivalvia; order Unionida; family Unionidae; genus Unio; species Unio pictorum. Next base: position 6,846,602 of record JARLTB010000064.1, on the reverse strand, counting down.
TTAATAGCTATGCTTGATTCTTTTCCATTGATTGATTTTATTCTACGCTTAATTTCAGCATCGATTTGCTCAATTTGGTACGACCCAGTTGGTAACGAAACAGTTTCCCACTCTGGAGTGCCATCGGGTTTATTCTTATACGAGAACACCAGTGCGTTATTGGGTTGCTGACCGCCAAATGCAACCGATCTGATATTAGGCCAGCTATGATATACTCGTAATTTTGCCAGCGCGATCTCGCGTACTGGAATCGGAGAAGGAAAGTTCACACTAAATTGTGGGGTTGTTGATGTTATTGATATCGTGCTTGTTCGTATCGGAGTGGTATTCTCGGCGATTCGTTGAAGCAGTTCGAGTGACATTATTGTTAACGCTGTCTTCAATTTCCAATTTCAACATCGCGGAGTTATACAACTGGGTCATCGCGGAAAATTCAACATCGGATATGAACGAATTATCTATCGACAGCGAGATCAACTCGGATAATTTCGAGTACGCGTCAAATACCACCCGGTACAAAGCTGTATAATCGGCGAGTTTTTTCTGAGAACACGATGATAACTTTTTAGTTATCGCGGTGGCGATTGCCGCGATTGTTGTTGCCGCAGAGATAGCGATTGGAACTGCAATCGGAGCCATCATGGTCACCGTCGACAAAATAACTCCTGCACTGGCCATCACACCGGACACCGAGTACACGGTTACATCGATGGCGGTAATTTTTCTGCGGTATTTTTTCATTTTTTCACGATAGCGCTCAGAAAGTGATTTCAAGTTCGCGGAAAATTCTTTCACGGTATCATATCGATATCGATGCGATTGTGATACCTCTGGGACTATTATCGGTTCCATTGATTTCGTCGATGTCATTGTTATTTTAAACCCGCTAGTGTTTTCAATTATTCGCCATCGTTAAGGGGAATTGCTGGCTTATAGGTATAGTAGCTTTAGCCGGAAAAATTATCTACAAGTTCTATACACCAGGCTATTTTTGATCTAATGGTGGAGCTATCAACCGCGACGAAGTGAAAGTTTCGTATTTCGCCAGTCTCGACAATTAACGTCGCAACGCCACCAGAGTAGGTTCTATTATCGTCAATGATCAGATTAAATTGATGAATAGAAGCCCACGTTAACCTGTAGATACCATCAACCTTCGCTTCCCCATCCCTCGAGAGAAAGACGGTAAATCTAGAAGAATTGTCTCTTGTCCAATCCACGATTCCATGATTGATCGTATACACGATATTTTTAAAGTTTTTGTGCGGAATTTTTACCTTTTCAAAGGTTGCTTTTAGTTTAGGAATATCGTCGTAAATATCGAGATAATTTGCCTTGATTTCATTTTCATTCATCATCCTTCCCTCCTTCGCGTTAAAAAAGAATAAATTCAGAAGGTCTTTAATTTTAGCGAGAGTCATGCCAACCACAAGAGGGGTTCCAAAGAATTTATGTACGACATTTTTGCGAAAACTATTTTAACCTCGTATATAATCATCCAGATTACGGCCGTGGGCGGCAATTGCGTCGGTGATCGTAGACACAAGTGCGCCTGGTTTAAGTCGTCCGCCACTGGAATACAGCGCAATAGAGTTTTCAGCGGCATCGCTCTGCTGTATCAAAATGTCATCAGCGGATATATTACTGGTTTTAAGTCGTCCGCCACTGGAATACAACGCAATAGAGTTTTCAGCGGCATCGCTCTGCCGTATCAAAATGTCATCAGCGGATATATTACTGGTTTTAAGTCGTCCGTCGTTGGAATACAGCGCAATAGAGTTTTCAGCGGCATCGCGCTGCCGTAGCAAAATGTCATCCGCGGATATATTACTGGATTTCAATTTACCCTGGCGATCTTGAAATACAACTATTTCGTTCGGGTCAACACTTGCTAAATTTAACGTCTCAGCGATTTCATCATCAATTATTTTTTTTTACATCCTCGATAGAACTCGCAGATGTTTCCGCGGTGGGTTTCAACATTGACAGAGATCGTCCCCAAATATCAATCATTATTGTAAAGACACTAGTATTTTCAATTTATTGATTCTCTAAAATTACCTTGTAATTTCCCACTCGTGTATTTATTTACAACCAGATGAGGTGGTTTCTGTGACGATGAAATCTCCGCGAGGACATTTAATACTTCACGGCCGCATATCGGTGGATCATTTAATTGTTGTGTTGGCAGCGTGGAATAAAAAATCGGAAACTCTTTGAGTTTCATCGAAGAATTTATATACCGCATAAACTCGTTCGGTGGGGCTAGCCCATATGAATCGAAATAGACAATCCCACGCGGATCGATCGCGTATGCAACCCAGTGAGTTCCCGATCCGCTGCTGTTATCAAGATTGATTATTCAGGTTTCAACGCGTTTAGGTTTTCTCGGTAACTGATCTCTCATAAAAACCCCTCTGAAGATTTTTATCGCTAGTTTTTTTTTAGCAGCATCAATTAAATCAAAGTTGGACACAGGAAGAATTGGGCTTTCAACTAATAAACCGTTCCTGGTATTCTTAGACCTGATAAGTTTACGGATCTCCCGCTGTACCATGAATATGGAGTCCCTGGTAGTCTTAGACCCTTTCCCTTTTTTATATCCTTTCCCAGTTGCCTTTTCAACGCCATCCCTGCCGCGGTGCCAACAGCCCCCAACGCCGCCGCCTTCGCCACCGCTGGGGCAGCCGCTGCAATCAATACTGGTATTGCGGCTAACAATGGAAATATACCACCCGATTTTATCATGTTCGCGATTGCAGCTTTCGAAAATTCTATTTGAACCCCTCGCTTATTTTTCATTGCATCATTGAAATGTTTTATTTGACGATCCGTTAATGATATTTTATGTGTACCGCCGGACATCTGCGCTGGTTTCAACGTTATTGTTGTTCCACATTCTTTAGCGGATTTTGATCGTAATTTCTTGACCTGACCATTGGTCAGCTTGACACTAACAACACTATATGGCATTTTATTGTAAAACACATTTATGCTTTCAATTGATCTAATTGTGAATCGTTTACATATTTTCCACTGGTGCATCAACGATTCTCATTCGTCCGCCAGCCTCTTCTAACAACATTGATTTGTCGCTGAGAATGACAGCAACCGCTCTATAATCAACACCACCAGGGGTTATACGAGCTCTGAAGTGTATATCAACGACGGATTGTTTCATTAAATCAAGATCTTCCAGCGAAAAGTAATAAATCGGATACAATTTCTTAAAATCAAGTTGCGATATTTGTAAACCAGTATCAACATTTTGATCACGACCCATATATGACAGCATCCGATGATACACACGTGCTATGTGGTTAGTGTCGTAATCAAGCTGTATATCCTCAGATGGTTCCTGTTGTCCGTTTATTCTCAGCGAAACCTCCTTGACTCCTAATTTGTCAAATATCATATGACTGCGTTCTTGAGAGCCTAATCGATTCCGATTCTGCAGCGCTATAAATATATGACGTGGAGCTGAAACGCCTTGTTTTGATGCCAGGTGCCATGTAAATATATCAGCAACACTACCCTCTTTGACGTCAGTCGTTGTTGTTAACCAACTTAGCAATGATTTGCCGCCTGTTTCCATAAATGAGAGCAGCCGCTCTTCTCTGGTAATTGATGGGGTTATTACTGGCATCCACAATACCAATTTAGTTAAAATAACTTTACCTTCATCGGCACCAGTACGCCAGATTGCATCGTTGTCATCGCCTTTTCGCACTAACGCGATTGTGTGTTTGGCTCCATAGATGACTTTCCTGACATTTCTGCAGAATCCAAATATGTGATGGAGTGGAATCGCACATGAAAATTGTCGACGCACCCCGTGCAACATTGATACTCGTGTTCCAAACCCTAAATTGAAATTACCATTAACTTCTTTTATAATTTCAAACGCATCTCCGGGTCTAACTCGACGTTCTGGATTAGTTGCTTCTTGTTGATTAGCAACTGCAGTATTTTGTGCTGTTAACACTTTAATGTATTGAATGTTTTCAGGATGATCAGAGGTATCCTTAGCAAACATCATAGATGGACCAGCAGACCTTGTATAATCATCGGAGTATCTTGCTAGTCCGATTATTGTTGTTGCAACATCAACATCACAGTCTATTGATTCAATTTCTTTTCCATCAATGAGATATTTTGCACTGTCAAATAGCGCCATGATACCATTATTGACTAAGCCGACTTTGGCACCATCTGGATACGGTGCTGGTACAGTAGGGGTTTCAGTACGTTTTACAATTTCTCCTTCTACTTCGATAAATGCTTCACACGGCAAAAAGTATTTACTGGTATCTTGAACTTGAAGTTCAACTCGCGATCGTAGGTCGGGTTGTATTGCATAATAGGAATAGTATTGATAATCGCGGACAGAATCGTCCTTGCCCACTTTGGCTTCCATATCAAGCGCGGGATCAGCTGTTTTTTTAAACATTTTATAACATACTAGTTCTTTCAATTGTGAAACTCTTTATAATCATCGTCGTTTTCGTTTTCGTTTCAAACCACTTCCTGCTATAGCGTTCATGATAGCGCTATCTGTTACCGGCGAAGCTATCAATGGCGACGGAGTCACCGAAGCAGCCAACGACGCTAGTTTTTCTTCCACTGCGCTATTTATTGCTTTGCTGATTTTTGCAGGCATCACTGTAGTTGATGGCAGTACCGTTGGTTTCTTTCGAACCAATGATGCTATTTTATCTTTCGCAGCAGACAATGCCTTTCCGGCAAGATTTCCAACGAAATCTCCGATTTTGCTGGGTCCCTTATCACGAATAATATCAATGGCTTTCATTGACAATTGTTTAGCTAACGGCGCTACCTTGGAAGCCATTCTTGTAAATAACCCCGCAATGGTATTGCCGAAACCATCTCCGTACCACGCGCGGTAAACAGGCAATCGTGAGTTCACCACGTAGACGCTTACTGGTTTATCATGATTGTAGTGTATACTCATCTTGTTATAAAACTATTAGCTTTTCAATTAGTGATCAATCGCTATAATAACCATGGGCGTCTCTGTGATTTTCAACTAATTCAGCAATGAGTTCTCGATATACATTAATGTCCATGATACCACCGGCAAATAATCGTCTGCAGATATCAGCTGCTTCATTAATTACTTCCGGTGAGTTATTTCCGGCTCGTTTCCCTCCGATGAGAACCTCTAACCGTGATATATCACTGAGAATATTACCAGGACATGTCACGGTTGCGTTGAAATCCAAAGGATTTTTAATTGAATATCCTTTTCCACTTGCTTTCTTAGAACCGGCTTCTGCTCTTATGTCTATTTCCTCCGGGATTGGATCCTCCGTATAACGTGGTGGTTGTAGACCGCCTTTAACCGCAGCTAGAAAGCTATTATAACCAGGGTGCTGCGACGCTCTGATTTCGCTAAATATATTTTTGATGCCCAAGTGTCTGTGCCTCTTATAAAATTTTTAAACTAGTCGCTTAAAAATTCTCTCTTTTACCCTTTGGAAAATTTTCTCTAGCAAAATCAGCTAATTCGTAATCCGTACGGATTCCTTCAATTTTATTTAATGTTTCGGCTGTAAATATATTCCCAGGTGAATAATCTTTTCCTGCAGCTGCACCTTGTTGTTCTTCTTCGCGTTCTTCAATTTCGCGTTGGGTTTTTATATCGCAGGATAGCTGTTGTATCCCTGCGCGTGTTTGTCCAGTCTCTGCTGATATCTTTTCAAGCGTATCAAGCAGCGGCGCCTTCTTTCTTTTTCAGGAATATCTCCGTATATCGCTGTTTCAGTTAACTTTTTCACATCTTTGGTCGCACTTGTTATCGGAGTAAACAGTTGTTCACTTGACACAGAAAAGTCAGTCTGCGCTTGTTGTCGTTGTTGAAGTTTTTCGCGAAGTCTGTCTCGAACCGGTATAAACTTTTTAATTGCTGATAGCCGCTCTCGGGCTAATCTAGTTGTAAGCGATTCACCTACCATATATTGTTTGTGAACTGAGTTTTCAAATGTGAAACTATCACAATTAAATGCTGAGTTATTAAATAATGTACCACCTAGCTAACGTATCCATCTCCGACAAGGTTAAACTGTACAACGCTATCCGCGAATGTTTCAGAAATAACATCGCTGGGGGTTTCAGAATTGTAATATCTGAGAACGGCGATGAACGATTTTTGTTAACGACGCGGCAACAACAACAACTACGTGAAAATGGAGGTGTCACGGTGATTACTTGCTACCACGACCAGATCATCCAGTATGCACATAACTGCATGAGCAAACCCAAACTGCTCAGTATTCATTCAGGAGAAAATCCTATGTAGTTACAAAAAAACGCTAAAAAAAAAATAAATTTTATTAAAACATTTACTGAAAGCCTATTTTTTATAGTAACGCTCACGTGGTTAAGATACTGGTCTTTCCTCGTTTAATATTTTTCTAAGATCACGAACTTTAGAACTAATTTCAGCTCGTTTTTGATACTCTTGGCCGAGCTTTTGACGTATTGCTTCAACGGTGCTAAATAGCGTTATAAATACATCAATGTCGTTACCGTACAAACAAGCATAGATGGACTTTTGATTTCCTTTCACGAGTCTGTACATCTTAGGTAAAACATAACGACCCTTACTAGACTGATAATCAATTTCTTCATATTCCGAGGTAATCCTGTCACAGTCGATACCTTCAGATAATAATACCCCTCTATTTTTCAAATTTGAGATTTCGGCAATTATAGCATTTACATCTTTGATATCCATATTTTTATAGTATACTGTATCTCTAATTATTAAAAAATAAATAACACTCATTTGGCAATCTCGCTGGCGCCCTATGACGTCAGAGACCCAGAGGTTATTTAATTAACTTAATTAAGTCCATGTATATGCTGTACTGAAAACCCCATTTGGAAACCCCTTTCGCGTCAAATAACGTGAAAGAGACCCAGAGGTATATGACAACACATCTTTGGAACTCCTTGGTTGCCTTCACATCCAAGTAAGCCCAAGGGGACCCGAAACATACATCTCCGGCGGGAGGCCTAAGGTGACAAACATCATCTTAGACCACCCAGAAGATATGCTTGAGGTGACGTACTACATGTACTTAATTAACTTAATTAATGGACGACACATACATGAAAACCCCATTTGGCAATCCCCGCTGGCGCCCTATGACGTCAGAGAGACCCAGAGGTTACATATACGACAATACATCTTTGGAACTCCTTGGTTGCCTTCACATCCAAGTAAGCCCAAAGTTGGGGGACGGCACTACATATACTTAATTAACTTAATTAAGGATGGATTATAATTCAATGGAACGATGATGGAATTTGGGATGTAATGATGTGGGACGGCACAATGCCATATATATCTCCGCTCGAGTGTTGCGGCAGATTGTAGGCATACATATACTTAATTAACTTAATTAGGGATGATTATAATTCAATGGAACGATGATGGAATTTGTGATGTAATGATGTGGGACGGCACAAAGACAGCACAAACATGAAACAACGGGGCGGATTTTCTACGGCCAATCCAACCAATCAAAAGCAACCCAATTAAATTAACCCGGTTGCATGATTGACAAAAGACAACCACACGCCCGTGTCAATGGCTTGGGTTAGTTTTGTTTGGTCTGAATTGGCTTTCGAAAGCCCCAAGCTTATTACGAGCCAAAACGTATATAAGGTGACTAATACAGCCGCGTCTATTCACGAGTGTGTTATTTTATTTCCTTGAATTACTTATTAATGCTGTTTCACAACATTTAAATGAGACAACATATTTAAATAAAACACTAAACAAAATAATGCAGTTGTTAGATAACAGCGTGTATTCTCCCTGTTCTAATCCTCTAGACAAATGCGTTATCGATTAGGCCACAAATAGCTGTATACAGAGGAATTTTAACCACGCCCACTTACTTCAATGAATGGGAAACACTAGGATTTCATGCTCGTTCCGGATGAGCGAACATAGGTAATGCATTAGATTATAAAGAACGCTTGTACTGAAAGAACGTAGTTGGCTGTTTGCTTTACTACTGGTCCACCCCACCCCACACATGAGACATGTAGCTGAATGTAGATAAATAAAAATACAACTGTTTAAATAAATGCAGTTTTAGCCCAAGCGATAATAAAAAGTTTTATTTACATGTGTTATATACTCCATTACAGTCACGTGTGCGCGCATATGTCAAATACCTCTCCTACAGGTAATAGCAGACGACACATAATACAAGGGAACTTAGTGAATAGAGTGTTACGAGTGGTTGATTTATACATAAAGGATTTATCTCCCTTGAATCGTTTCAGGTGTATACGAATTTTATCATGTGACCTGTCTTTTTTGACAGAGCAGTTTTAATTATATTTTCTGCAACAAATCGTATTGAAGCCCTACAAATGTCAAAGTATCTACTGGCTTCATTTATTGATTGAAAGATTCTCTCCTCGCTGGTTTCTAAATCAAACGATTTCACACCCTTGGGGTGTTTTGCGTATTTGGCGGTTCCACCTAATTTTGAATTCCGACTTTGTGAGACGGCTTGAAGATTCCCAAGACAGTTATCAGTCTTCATGCCATTTATGTGATCAATAACAAGGCCGTCTTCAATTAATCCGTTATGACATTCAAAAATAATTCTATGACAGAGATATGTTTTATTTCTAACACTAAACAGCAAATATCCCATATTATTCAGAAATCCAACCGATTTTTTTAGTCTGCGGTGTCTGACAACACCATCACTGGAGGCTTCGTAATTAACGAGCACTGGATGGGGTCTGAAATCTTGGCTCATTTGTATAATAATACTATTTGTCTAATTTATATCTGCTTTAATTATAACTCTCTGGATATAATCTTGAGGGGTTTTGATGACTTTGTCATTGAACGAGTCAATGACGGTATTTTTTATTCGTTTGTCATAACTGAGGCATAATTGTGATTTTCCCCTGACGCCCATCCCACATCGGAGGCATGGGAAAGGGCCGAAGGAACCGTTGCGAACGCTTTGTAAATGATACCCACAGAATTCGCTTCTGCATGATTTGTTACACGGGGTTGTTGATCCAATCATAAACCATTTGCAGTGATTCATTATACTATATTTTTCTATTTAAATACTTGTTTTAATTATAACATGGAGGAGTTCAAGAGATTATCGAAAATTAAGCCTTGGAAAAATACTAAATTCATTGATTATACCATGAAAAAATTCCAAAGATTATCGAAAATTAAGCCCTGGAAAAATACTAAATTCAATCTTGATAAGGAGTTCCAAAGATTATCGAAAATTAAGCCTTGGAAAAATAATAAATTCAATCTTGATAAGGAGTTCCAAAGATTATCGAAAATTAAGCCTTGGAAAAATACTAAATTCAATCTCGATAGAGGCTCTGATACACCAAAACGTCTAATCGGTGATAGAACTATACTGGGTAAAATCAGGGAGTGTTTTAATGAATTCTACCGAGACGGTGCAGTATACTGTTGGTCGACATTTCGAATTATTGATGAAGATGTCAATGTACCCAACATCGATGCTACTATGAACGATGAAAGAGCAGCTGAGATAATTTCACACCTTGGCTCGCCAAGGGGCTGGAAATCCAAGGGTAAGTTGCAAAGCAATTCCCAACAGAAGTATTTTTTCAGAATAAAATTCATTATCGAAGTCGAAGGCAAATGGATTATCAGGGATAAATTTGAACCAATCCTCAAGGATAAAAAAACTGTCATTGTGAGTAGAGATTCCAAACCAGGAATTCTAACTGGAATTGACAAACCATACTACGAGAGATCTTATCCTGTAATAGCAATTGTTTATGGGATATATCCGTTAAATGATAAACCCGATATTGCAAAACTAGCTCCTATGAAATATTCTAGTTCACTGAATTGTGTAGCAACACGGGTAATGGAACACTTCACAAATGCATCCCGAGGAAATAAACTAACTGATCTGCGACGTAGGAAAATAACCGAATGGGAACTGACAGTGAAACAGCACGGTGCAAAGATTTCTGATATAGCTAAATTAGAAGCATCATTAAAATTCCCAATATCAGTAACGACAATAACCGGAGAAGTATTATACGAACCGAAATATCAATCGCGAGGAGCTCCAATTAAAATTATTGATCATAACAAACACGCGTGGACGGCTGCAGTAACAATATTTCCACGAGATAGAACCGTGAGATATATCCTTAAGGAGTTCGTCGGGGATGTTTTCTATGAAGAGAAATTATTTGATGCTATTCATGCGTTGTGTAAAGATGATCCTGTGTCAGTGTGATTACTTAGAAGTGATGAAGATCCCGAAATAGGATTTGATCAATTTGTAAGACCAAATGGTGAATTATATCGCGTTGAAGAATTAGATAACAGAATGAGAAAAATCGCTAGAGAGTTCCCATGAAAAACTATTAACGGATAGTTTTACTATTCCATCAGTGGTAGCTCACTTCGCAAGAGAAAAAAACTCATGGCGTCCAACACGAAGTGATTTTCTCGAGGACGTTAAATTGAGTTGCGTCGAATTTGGTCATAGAGGACTGTGGAATACGAAATACTCACGAAATACTCAATTGAAATCATACTCACGTGATGGTATGATTTCAATTGATATATCCGCGTGTTATCCTGGAAGTTTTCTCGGGTATGGAGAATGTAGTAACTATTTTAAACGATTTGGACACCCCACGCATGACATGACTCGTGTTGCGATTAATGATCCATTGCCTGATTTTGATTTAACTGGATTCGCTCGTGTGATATCATTCGAATTCGCTACAGGGTTACATCCGTGTAGTTATCTTTGGCTTGGTAGACATATATCTGAAAAGGCCTGGATGCCAATAGTGTTACTACGATATATGATTGATTGTGGTATGCTAATATCGTTGATTGTTTCCGAAGCTATTATATGCTATCGAGCTCAGAAAGAAGTTTGGCTACCACAACCCGATCTAGATCGTATAATTAGCGAACAGCGAAAACAGTTTCCAGATTTAAATGAAGAACAAATCATGAATTGGTCTAAGAAGTTATTTGAAATTAAAAAAGAACAAGCAAAAGATTTTGGACGAAGAATAATCGGTAAATTTACCTAGGGTGGAAGATACGACAATGCAAAATATTCTTCGCGGTTGATCATAGACATCGCTGAATACGATTTTATTGTAACGGATTTAACGAAACAGGGAAAACTTGTAAATCGTAAAGACGCTTTCCTATCCGATGGAAGACGATTAGGTACAGTTGTTACCTATTGTGATGGATATATTAAACAATATAAGTTCTATGCTAGCTTATGCTTCTATCAATTTATTTTCGATGATAAATAGATTTCCTAATACCGCAGTTAGAGTAGCCACTGATTCTATGTATATCCACGAGAAATACAAATCAGATGTAGCTAAATTCACAGATCCGGAGGCAAATTGGGGGTGTTGGAGATTTAAAAAGGAAACGCTACATGAGTATTGTGAATCCGCAGATGTTACCATGGACGAAAAGTACTTAAAGTGTGATGAGATTCAATCAGAATTTTCTAATGCACCACCGGTATCTGATCCAATATGTAGATACAAGACAGTTTATTTAAACGGTTGTGGTGGGTCAGGAAAGACAACTCGTGCAATTGAATTATTTCGTCGGTCAACCATGATTGTGTTAACACCAACTCACAGACTCGCCAGAGAGATGAAACAACGAGGGGTAAATGCCTGTACTTATCATAGTTTCTTTCGATGGAAAGGCGATGAATGGACCCCTGATCGAATGGGTGATAAATTCATTCCTGAAATCATAATCTGGGATGAAATATGCACGGTATCGTTTAGAGTATTACAGACATTTCTCGAGTGGTTGTTAAACAAAAACACAAAGGTCGTCATGTGCGGTGATCACGGTCAACCACCACCATTTATCGGTGCATCCCCACATGAATGGCTAAAGGGTTTTGTAGACTATTATGAAGAAATTAATACCGACCATAGATCACTTGATGAACAATTACGAGAATTCAAAGCGCTAATTAGATTACAACCGGATAAAATCCAATGTGAAATAGCGCGTGAAATAATTTCAGAAACTCCCATGAATGATTTTTGGGAAACGTGGAGACCAAATGATTTGATAGTAGCAAGTAGAAAAATAGTCAGAGACACACTTCAGATGAAGTTATTTGAAACGCATAAAGAAAAATTTGCAACACTTCCAGTACCGTTGTGTTATAGGCCTTCGGATACACAAAAGCAGAATATTGAAGTTGATATTCCAGGGAAGAGTGAAAAGCAGATTCTCGTGTTAAATGATATTGTGCTGGTTGATATCAGCGTCGTCGAAAATGCATTGCGTGCTGATAAATCCCCATGGACGTTAGGTTACGCAGCGACAATACACTCTTCACAGGGATTAACTATCACAGATACAATTATTTGGATAATAGACAATCGCATCGAATGGTCGAATTTAGTCTATCTTGTAGTGTCCAGAGTGAGGAGAATAAATCAACTTCGAAGAGTTGTCCTGGATGATAATGACACTACAATCAGCGCCGATGATATCATCGGGGATATAATCAGAAAAAAACTCTCTGGTTATAAACAACAGGATAAAAAAAATAATAGAGAATTTGACACTGATGCTGAATTAATAATTACGCTGAAGCAACAACAGAATAATCACTGCGCGAGTTGCAATTGTATAATGCGTTGGCAGTATTCGGATAAAGATCCTCACCAATTTACCGTAGACAGAAAGAATAGCAGCATTGGTCATATCAGAGATAACGTTATGCTGACTTGTCTTGAGTGCAACAGACGAAGGGGTGCTAGTTAAGACCACGCGGTGGTAATTGAGTATCCTCGGGGATTACCTGTAGTTGTTGTCGAGTAAATCCTCGCTGAGGAGCAGTTGAATCCAGTTTATAGATTGCTGGTCTACCAGTTGATCGTGTTATAGTAGATATCTTGTGTGCAGTAACACTCCAAATAGGATCGGTAGCTCTTTTTTTACCACCCTCAAGCTCTCCTGGTTCGTATAAATACCTAATAGTGACATTACTACCAAGAATTGGTTCTTTGAAATCTTTTTGTGAAATTCCTTGGATTTCCATTTACGGTATAGACGCTTTCTTAATCGCGTTGACAGGTTTCATGCTAATTGTTCGAGTAATCTCGTTATTGAGCGCGGTAATCACAGCTGGTAATCTCTTAACCCATTCACGGGATCTTTTATCCTGAATAAACTCCTTCGCGTATTGATATCCAAATAACCGTTCAGCAAGAGTCCGATTAAATCGTTCAACAATTGCCTGATCGCGATGTAGCGCAGTATGCCCTCGTCTGATGGTGACATTGTGATGTTTCATCGCTGATAAAACAGCGCCTTGAAATTCCTTGCCAGGATCAACCTGCAATAGATTTGGCCAGCGTAGTGGGCCTCGTCGATAAATCTTTTCAAATGCAGAAGCAACTTCAGGTGATGATTTTGTTTTTAGCGGTTCTGCTTGTTTGTATCGACTCGCAACGTCAACTACGGTTAGCGCGTATTTGTAACCGTTGTCATGTGGTAAAAACAATAAATCAGCTTGATGAACTTCATTGGGTCCGGTAACATCAAAAATGCGAGAAAGTGATTTGTTTAGGGCGCGGTAGATAAATTTGCCATATAGCCTGTTTGGATAACCAATTAGCCGCAGTGGCCTTTTTCACTTTTGCAGCGCTAGCGAGTTTATTGATTGCAGCGCTACCCCGCCAGTATCCTTTTGGAGAATAATAAATAGATTCCATGTTGTTATTAATTACCGGCACCTAGCATCAATTTGCCTTTCATAGCTGATTTTACCAGCCATGAAGCCAATTTTTCTTTGAAAGATTTATCAGGAATAGCATTTAACGCATGAATTAATTTTACATCCGCGAGATGCCTGTGTTGCAAATTGCTGCTTTTATATGCGACATCATGAGAATGACACGCCTTATCAATGGCGTTTATCGGATACTCGCCGGATCTGGGTTGATTTTGATCATCAAGTCTGATATCTAATCTTGTTCCGGGGCCACAGTAGCTATATCCTGGAAGATGCTTTTCTCCGGGGTACTTTGCCCACGGCGTTCCAGGGAGCTTTGCCAATTTGGCTGCGATATCACCTCCTCGTTTTTTTTTAAAACATCTCCGGATCGTAAAATCTTTGATTTTGTAGAAACAAATCTAAACTTTTTTATACCACATGTTGCACATCTACCAGTAAGTGCTGATCTGTTATTTTCAGTTGTAATCGTCGTCACATCATTTGTGTTAGTACGCGTTTTACACTTCACACAATATAGATCCATAATTTATGTATAAGGATATGGATATAATTGATTTTTCAGCGACTAAAACAAGAGAACCAGCTAAGCATTATGCAGCGCTACCAAACTCTATCCGCGCAATTATAATCAGGCCATCTGGATCCGGCAAGACGCAATTGTTGCTCAATTTAATAATGAGATGGATGAAGTGGGATAAGTTGTATTTAGTTGCTCCTAGCGTAGATAATCAACGATGCTATGAAGTGTTAAAGGATTTTAACGAGAATGCGTCAGAAATTAAAGGTGAAAACGTCGTTGATTTTATAACTGATATTGACGAGGCACCATCCGTGGATGACCTTGATGGGAGCATTAACAATTTAGTCGTGTACGACGATGTGATGTTAGACAATAAAAAAACCCAGCTAGGATCTTTTCCAGAGGCAGGCACAAAAACACTGACGTGATATATGTCGCTCAACGATACACTCAGATTCCAAAAGTGATCAGAGATAACTGTAATATTCTTGCTGTGTTTAACGGCGTTGATACACATACGTTACGAAATATTTGGCAGACATGGTGCTCTGATATGGACTTCAATCAATTAAAAAATTTCTTTAGTAACGCTCAGTCAACCCCGCATGGATTTATAACAATAAATTTACATGATCCTCGGACACGATATCGTATCGGACTAGATCAAATATTCGGTTGAAATCGTAAATGATTTTTGTTAACTTGCAGCAGCAGAGAGGGTGAAGACCACATCGTTGCGACCAAAATTGATTGAAAAATCGTAGTCTCCGTTTGCTAAATGGAGACTTATTTTTTTGGGGCTAAAATATGAGATTTCGTAGGAAGGCTCTATTTTCCGTTTTGAGGATTCAATCAATTTTTTGTCTGAAAAGGGTGGTCTGTTCACCCTCTCTGCTGCTGACTTTAAAAAGCCAAATCACATACACACTCTTCTAAAAGACATGAGGTTATTATAGTTATATTGGTAGCTCCAAGGTATTTTCTTGCATAAACAAAAGAGTGATCTTTTTAATATATCGTCAAGTTATAATTATTATCGTAACACCAGACTACAGATGAAGAAGGAAGTATTTAAATCGATTTGAAATATATCACTCTCTGGAAAAAAAAACGTTTTGATTGTCGTCGTCACGAATTGCCTGCTCTTTCTTCGGTACAATACCATTATGTATATTTGACAATAGATATGAAGCGTAAAAAAACCCCCGCCATCTTGATCAAGAGGAATCATATAACCCCATAATCTTTCCACGCACACGCACGAACACTGGTTAGTACAACGTGGAGTTTGGGGCTAGGAGTGGCCGAGTGGTCTAAAGCGCTCTCCGTTACAGATCACTGCCATCTCACCTCTGTCTGCGTAGGTTTGAGTCTCAGATTCGGCCAATATGGGTTATGAGAGAAAGCTTGCCAGTAGCTTCTCGTGGATGGGTGGTTCTTTCCGGGGTTTTCCCGGGTTCTTCTTCCACCATTAATACTGGCCGCCATGTATAGCCTATCTTGTGCTGAAAATGGCGTTAAACACTACAAACAACAACAACAACAACGTGGAATTTATTGCTTTTTAAAATCATATTGTATTTGATAAAAATGAAAGATTATCCATGTCAAAAGTTTTAAGTTTTAAAAATTCTATTACTTATTGATATTAGTACCTTATTGTGTTGGAGTACATAGAAAAGTGTGGAAAGTGATTGGAAATTTTTTTCTTTTTGATCATTCCTACGGTAGGCTCAATGGTCATGGCTCCCAGCCGTACTCAATAAATCAGAGTGATAAAGTAAGGGCAAACGCATTCCGCGTGACTATTCTTAATCGCGATACATGACTTAATTTCATTCGCCAAATCTGGAATACAAATTGGTACTTGCACCATTCCATGCATTTCACCAGTTGGCTACAAGAATACTTTTAATTTTTAAAAATAGACTGCAGATTAAACGGTAAGTTAACACGGGGACCTATGTTCAGCAGAGGGATTGTTAATTTTGCAATACATTAGTGGTAGGTCATTTGTTTTATTGAAGATTTATACGGTGTTTTAGGAGAATAACAACTTTGAAGCTTTTCAATCTATACGTAAATACCATATAGTAAAACTCAGCATCATGTAGCCAATGTGCTGAAAGTGCAGAATAAAACAATCAATCAAACAAACATCAGTTGGTAGAGTGTTGCAAATATTACTTTCAAAGTTTGTTTAATCCTTTTGTGTTGCGAGGAAAAGGTATATCAATTACCAAACGATAAGCAAACCCTATAGTCTGACCAGGTGACGAGTTTGTCTCTTCAGTCAGATAGTAATATTTCTCTTACAAGGTAAACGAATGATCCAAAGAAACACAATTTTTGTTTAAACATTGAAAGGTGGAACTTGATGGATCGGATGGTAAGTTTTCCATATCATTTTCTTGTGGTTAGATTGAGGAGTAGAATTGGGGTGGGTGAGATCGTGGAAATTTAAAACGACGAAAATCTGTATGATTGTTCAATCGACCGTAACTGTTTCTTTTTAGTTGCCATTGTTTTGTAGTAAGTGAAAAATATCCTGATTGAAAACTGCATTGGTTCTATTTTACGCTTCCAATTCTCTATCCCTCTGTCTTTCTGATTTAAGTTTGCTTGAGAAGGCGATACAAAACAGTGCTTTTTGCCTTACGTTTTCGCTATTTTTAATTGATCATGTATAATTTGAACATGCTTGTAAGATAAAACCTAGAAGATCAGGCTTTGCAGAAAGAGCGCCTTACTTTACGAACACTAGGTGCATTCCAAAGAATTTGGCTTATCACATGGCGCTAAAAATAGAAATACTCGTTTGTTTTAAAAAGCAATATGAATATGTGCTTTATCGTAAATATTCGCCAATTCTTAAATCTACACATAGCAAAGTTTCCAAAAGATCTCAAATCACGAAACTACTTTAATTTTTTCTGAAGTAGTTTTATTCATCGGGTTCACCTATTTTTTTAAAGATTGCAAATATAAAATTAAAGCTCATTTTGAAAACTGACTATCGAACATCTAAACACCACCTATGGAATCACAAGAAAAAGAACACTTCCAGAAAATTAATCAGTAGAACAGTATGGCCTTGATCTTATGAGGATAAGATAGATTCAGTAAGAAATAAAACTATTGCCTCTACCCTACTCATCAAACCAATGGCATACAAAGGGTAATTAGCACCGGGAAAGACGACGATAACTCAAAGGGGGTTTTGGGCGCCCCAAGACCCCTAACGTTCGGGGGAAACTACCACGTGCTTCCCCGCTTAGTTCGCTAATGAACCAATCTAAATATACAAATATACAAACAGGCATTATTACACTATTCAAAGTATATATATATAACAAAATTATACTTAACCTACCCTAGACACCGATACCTGATGTACGATTTCTACCTATATCTAAGCATTATGCATATATATATATATATATATATATATATATATATATATATATATATATATATATATATATATATATATAAATCGTACATCAGGTATCGGTGTCTAGGGTAGGATAAGTATCCTTTTGTTAAAAGCTTATACGCACGTGAAAGTAAAGGAGCTCATTGAAACGTTCGTGATTATGTCGTATTTACACTACAATATTTCTGAAATGTAATATTGTCGAATATTATGGTACGCGAGTTTATCGTCAACATGCGAGGTTCAAGGCTACATTTACAAATTATATTCTTCGCCACGCTTGATATATCCCAAACCTGATCTGAATATTGACCGTTTATTTCGTTATTGAAAAACATCTACTCGCAGTTTGTCATTGAAGAAATAAACCAGACTCTCTCTCTCTCTCTCTCTCTCTCTCTCTCTCTCTCTCTCTCTCTCTCTCTCTCTCTCTCTCTCTATATATATATATATATATATATATATATATATATATATATATATATATATATATATCGTTATGAATATGCTTTTAAACTAACAAACACAAACTCAACTAAAACCAACAGGTTTAGTCAAATTCAACAAATAATTTATTTCCCTAAAATGCAAAGTGATAATTTAAAAGGAACTTAAGGAATTATGAATATAGTCCTAAATGATCCAAATAATTATGTCATAGGCCAAGAAGTTCTGTGTGTCCTGAATGAATTGCAGTATTTAATATGCTGATGTATCTGTATGTGCTAATGTGTCAGCAGTCTTGTTGTATCACAATGATATAATCTAAAAAATCCTTGGATGAATTCACAGAACATGTAATCCTAAAATAATGATTTAGTCGAGAAATGACAGCTTTGTAGATCCATTACATAATTTAAATAAATAACGCCTGAAAACCTGATTCTGTTAGATGCTAAACTAAGACTGAACAATTCTGACATAAACAACCATGTATGTATGTATGTATGTATGTATGTATGTATGTATGTATGTATGTATGTATGTATGTATGTATGTATGTATGTATGTATATGGATATATATATATATGGAATTTCCAAGAGGAAAACCACTGTCCAGAACTTCGATCCAAGTAAATATGTTAAATATTATCTTAAGGTTTAAAGTATTTGATCTCTGACTCTATAAAAGAGAAGAGTGACTCAAATTTGCGTTCGGAAATCTAATATTATTGCTTGGCAATCTCAAGGATGCTCTCTATGAACTCATTTTTCTATTCAGCGTATCGACATAAAAGTAGCAAAAGGGAAAGATCATATTTGTGTTTCATTGTAAACTGTCACCCTTTTAAAAATCCCTAAATATCATCGCCATTGACTGATATCTCTGTATCTGTGCAGTATCAACAGTGCTTATATTAACTTGACAATAGACAGCAAAAAAGTCCTCAACCGTTTTGTTTCAGACGAAAGTTCTAAGTCCAGCATCCATCCATAATTACTTTTCTTACACTGTCCAATGAACATACACATGGTAAGACAAGTGAAGTTTTCCTAAACCATTGGACGCACGTGAGATGTGTTTGATAGTTTAAAGTTTTGTTTGTTCTATGCGTGTAACTCTTTTTGCATATTCTTTTTCGTTCCTTCGTTGCTTTATGTCAAAATGTTGCGTAACAACGTTATTTGCCCTGTACATTTGTCACTGCCATCTCACCTCTGTCTGTGTGGGTTCAAGTCTCATATTCGGCCAATGTGGGCATATGAGAAAGCTTGCCAGTAGGTTTTCGTGGGTCGGTGTTTCTTTCCGGGGGTTTTCCAGGTTCTTCCTCCACCATTAATACTGGCCGCCATGTATAGCCTATCGTGTGCTGAAACATGGGGTTAAACCCTACAACACTACAACAACAACAAGAAGGATGCACTAGAGAGTGGAGACGAGAGCATGGTTAGAGTGGTTAGAGTGCACACACACACACACACTCTCTCTCTCTCTCTCTCTCTATCTCTCTCTCTCTCTCTCTCTCTCTCTCTCTCTCTCTCTCTCTCTCTCTCTCTCTCTCTCTCGTTACTTGGGTACATGACATGATGTGAAAACCGTGAAGTGTCTGGCATTTTAAAGAGTCTATGCATTGAAAGATGGTTGGCTAACGGGATCCCATCATTATTCCTACTAATTTCTCTGCACAAGAGTAAATGTTCTACGGAATATGTTCTTTTGAGTGATTGTAAAGGTCACAAGGTCGTTAATATACGTGTTAGCAACAATACAGGAGCATATTCCATGGAATCTTAAGTTGTGATGGTGTGAAACCGAGATAAGTATGGAGAAGAGCGGTAGTACGAGTTTTGCAATTTGAGTATAAGAATGATGGAAATTGTTAGAAAGCTGAATATATTTCAAATGGTAAGTCTCAACAGTGTTATTATATTATTATATATAGTTTGTCTATGACGAGTCGAAGAGACCAGTGCAGGCATGTCACCACAGAAGAGCTCTCTCACAGCGATTACAGCTAAATTGACATGCTTGCATACAGGAACAATGTCCTAAGTTTTGTTGGATGCTGGCCACCTTTGTGGTTTTATATTGAAAAGAAATGACGTTTAACACAATTGCCTTAAAACGTGATAACATTACATAGCAACATTTTCAAAAAGGTATACACATTAAACATAGTCAACGTTGCACACATAATTATGCAGCATTTTAATGTTTTGGTATATATGTGTGTTATTTGGATTTGTAATGTAGCTTTAACTTTTTTTCATGATGTGAGAACATGTGGCAACGTGGATTTACTGAAAGGATTAAGTATGACTACAACACTTAGAATCCTCGCTCCTGGAAAATAATGTACGGAAACGTATTGTAAGTCTGTATGTCATGCGTTATTGTCTACGTACATTTGACTAGTGTAGATCAGTGAGAAAACTTGCTGCTGTTGATGGAGTTGGTAGTAGATATTAGTCAAGATGACTGACGGATGTGGCATGATGTAATAGTCAGGTCATACATGGTTACCCATTAAACTCAGTCATTTTGCTTGATTTTACAACTGCACGGGAAGCCATTATTATACAATACATCAGGTGCTTGGAATGGTTTGAAAAATACACAGTAAAGCTGCTGTAAAATTGAACCGTATAAACGTAATATGTAAGTGAGTAAAAATCATAAGAATTCTATGTATACATGTTCTGAAGTTTGGTATTCCGGTGTGGAACCAAATGATGGAAAATACAACCGATATTTGATAGTTTGACAAGGTCAGAGGTCATATTCACAAAGAGAATGTGAATACGATAACATCTGTTACAATCACCACCATAGTAATGTTATATATTTGCGCTATGGATGAGATATTTTCAACATTCAATGCTGTGTTTTTGCAAGAAGAAAGAGAAAAAAAAAACGTCGATAAATTGGCAACCCTAACATCATATCCGATAGTTTTGTTATGAAATATCAGGATTATGTGTGATCAGTGAACCGGAACAGTACCAGTAAAAGGGGAGACCTACCCAGGTTATTCGTGTTAAGCCCAGTGGTTTCAATTAGCCTTTCACAGCTATGGGGCTTTAACAGAGGTGGTGAAGGTAATCACTAATGTTAATATCAGCCTTTTGTTGATTCTCCTCAGGCTGAAATTATGAACAGAGTAAGAATAAACATCCTTTCTCTGGCTTCTCTTACGACAAATACTTGACCTTTCTTTCCTTGTTTCTTTACCATAATTTTCATTCCATCTCTGTCCTGGAAACTCACTGATAACCACGAGGCGACCTCCTGACTCGTAGACAGGGAGTCCACATAAACCATGTGGTCACATCTTGACAATTAGCCAGGGAGACCACATACAATAATAGGATGACGTCTTGACTGGTGGATTGTGAGACCACACGTCTAAAGAGTTTTCTCTCAATTGAACTGCAGATAATCATCAAATTTGTGTTGTTTCCAACATCTGGAGTTTCTCAAAATATTTTTAGATTGCTTACTCTGTGCTTTGTAACAATGATAACATCAATTATAAAACTTGAAACAAATTACAATGATATATCTCACGGTGATGGTACATTATACAGATTTAATCATGACAGTATTGTGGCATGGAAAAAAATAACAATGTTTCATGACAGATTACAAGAAAGCCATTTTACGCTCGATAACGCGAATTTTCTTTTGAGTTGTGTTGTTGAACAAAGAACATACGAATGACCTTATGTTAAAACGCAATAATGGTCTGCAACTTGTACAGGTAATGACCAAAATATTTGGAATATCAATTATTTTTTTAATCAAATATATGCCACTTCGACCTAAAAGTCCCCCAAAAGTCTGATTGATTAAAGTTATAACTGAGACATTTCTTTTTCGTAACGATCAAAGTGTAATTTTGAGATTGCGAACAATTCTGTGTAATATATTTAATCAATGATTAATTTTGAGCCGCTGATCGTTTGAATCCATTTTATTATTCAAGTCCTTCTCCGTGTCGCTATCCAAATTATCTACCTCACCATTTTTTTCCCCTGATCGTTTGATTGAATGTATTGTTGGTTGTTGGGTGTTCCACTCAGTCATTCTCTTTCCCTCTACAATATTAGAATGTCCGAAAATATCTGTCTGAATGAGTCTTAATACATTCGTAACGTTGGTTTCTCTCAGTTTTCCCTTTCAATGTTTAAATGCATAACTCACAAGGGTATCGTATACCTCATTAGGACCTCTTTATAGGACGTAAGTTATTTCTGTTGCGGTGATAGTGTAGTTAAACGGCAGTCATTAGCTAGTTAGTTGTGAAATGGTAAAATGTCAACAATAATCAGTTTTACAACCTTCATTTTTTGACGGTGGACTAACTTTAAACTTCAATAATGTATTAAAAGGAATGATGTTAAATTTCGCATAGAATGTTGCGTTGATAACTGGGTTAGCTTTGTTAAACATTTGCCTGTCGATGAATCTGTGCCGTGTTAACATTGCCATCATGCACATGTCCGTTGGATATCAGTTGGCCGTACGTGAACTGAAATAGTTTAAGTTGCTTGTTGTACTTTAGTGATCGTTCAATATTTATATCGGAGGCAAGGTATTAACCAACTTTACACCAACCGGATGTCGGTGACTTGAAGTATAGCTTATCTTTTTAAACCTAAATCACCAATTGCCTAATATTAGTTCTTACTTTTCATAAAGAAGGAATAATTAGAGCCTCATGAACTGGTATATCTTCTTTTGTCTTGTGCTGTATTAATTTATTGCGTTTTCTTTACAGGTTCAGTATTACTTTTATTTAAAAATATTTATGAATGTTTACGAAGATGTCTATCAGATTCATTTTTACTTGGATCGATACGATTGTACGATGTTACTATCTCTGGTTATTGTTTCATTGGTTGACAGACATTGCCTCTGGCAGGTTTCATTTATCTTGGTTTGATTTTATCCCAGTCTTGTTCAACTTCCATCTATTTTACAAGATTTGGAAACAAAACTGTACATTGTTTCAAGTTATTATAAGGTCTGTATGCCATGATGCCAAGGCAATATGTCCCGATGGTACAATCTTAAAGTATTACTTTGAATTGTAAAAACTACTTCAAAATCTAACTTCTTAAATGTAAGAAACTGATTTGAAGAGATCATCATAATATACAAATGTGAAATATTCATCATAGTTTAATAAAATGCGAAATGGACCAAAGCATGCAAAAGATAAGAAAAAAAATACACTACCGATGAATATAAAGAGTACCGCAAAGGGTACTAGAAAACATTAAATGATGAAAATGGAATGCACATACATCATTAGTGTTTATTTGAATGGAATGGTTGCACCTCATAAATTTATGAAATCAAAGTTGTTGTCCTAATTTTAGCCTAATACAAATTTGTTCGCTTAAACACTCCAAAACATAATTTATTATTTCGTCGTCAAGAACCGTTTCAGCCATATTGTTACTTGTGTTAATGCTATACTCTGCAATTACTAATCGTCTTTCCAGACTGGTTACTTAACGTAATTTTGTAATTTGTAAGGTAATGGAGTTGAGTCAGACTGGTGTTCTTATATGGTTATGTGTATGCAATAATAATAATAATAATAATAATAATAATAATAATGAGGACTTTGTATAGCGCCTAATCTTTAGAAGCTCGAAGCGCTTTACAGCATCTATAATGATATGACTACACTACTGAAAAACAAATAACAAAAATAATGAAATTGGAAAACATAAAAACATGCTGAAAACATAAGATACAAAACATTATTAGGTCTCTAATTTTTTTCCAGCAGTCGAAAAAGGTGAGTTTTAAGAGCACTCTTTGAGTATCATTGAGTATCATCCATTATAAATATTGTGTGATTAGAATTTTTCAATCTATGTTTCAACTTAGTTTGCGTGGTTGTGGTATTAAATTTCGCCATTGTCAGTAGACATTTTTAATCTATTTATGTTTCAAATTATTTTGCGTGGTTATGGTATCAAATTTCACCATTGTCAGTATTTTCAAACCGTATGTTTTCTATTATTGATGAGCGTTAGCAAAAAACTGAGGCGTATAGCAGTGCTGTAGAAAGAATGTTGTTAGCGTAAGTGCGGTTGATCTAAATACCTTTAACATCTTTATCTTTAGCTCTTTCTTGAAGTAGTATACCTTTATGATTATTCAGAAAGGCCTTTTACCCAATCTTTTAGGTTGCAGTTCCTTAATCTGTGCATAATGGCCAGTATATTTGGTGGAGGAAGAGCCGTGAAAAACCCGGGAAGAGCCACGCATGCTCGAGAAGCTACATGCAAATGAATCTCACCATTTGTTCTACTAACCTAATACATGTCACATGACATACTTGAGACATTTCATTATATCACTGCATCATATTTTGATCATTATTATTTTATACACATGAACAGATCCTTGTATATGTTAATTCACACAGTTCACTGAAGGTCAAAGACCTGTGGACTGGTCTAGTCACTGAGTAACTGCCGTCGCAACATATATTCATCAATTAAATTCATTCGGAATACTACATTTTGGTCTTGTTAAAGAAATATCCAGATTATTCTGGATTTAATTCACAATACAACAAATTCGTTTTAAAGTTGATTTGTGTTCTAGGGAAATAAATTGTTGAGTACTTAAGAGAGAAGTGTCATGTTTCTTACAGTTGATACGCACTATAGGTAAAAATGATCGTTTAAACTTTTATTGGTATACTATTTACGTGATATTTGTTACAATTACATACTGGGCATTTAGTATAAAAAAAATCATGATTTCAACGCCCATATGCCAATGACAAACTGACGAAGATTATATCGTACCTGGTAGTTCACAATATGTTTTAGACCTGAACTAAATATTGCTTTCGAACAAAGTTTCTATTCTTTAATAATTACAGCAAGTATTAAACGTTTATGCTCTAATATACGGCAACAAAGAAAGTGTGAAAAGAACAGGCTTTGTAAATTTTAACAAATAATTTATTGTCCCGGAAAAACAAGGCAAATAATGGAGAAAAAATTTACGGTTTTAAGAATCAAATCCAAAAACAATCCAAAAATAATCCACGAATAAATTTTTCAAAGTTCTAGTAATAAAATATTCTAATGAATTTAAGTTTTGAGTCCCAACGAAAATCCAAGATGGAAGGCGATGCTGTATGCTGTATGTTGTATTCTGTACTGTGCTATATCTACAGTTTCTTGTGGAAACATAAGAAATAACACTCCTGTGTTGGAAATCCGAATAAGAGCATGATAATCTGCCTTTGTCCAAGAATTCAGAATTAATCTTTAAAAATTCCAAATAATCTGAAGAAAATTATAACTCGAAAACTGGCTACAACAAAATAATACAACTTGATACAAAGTGGAAAAGCCCGAAACTGAAATTATTTATCTAAAACAAGGCTATACCATAATTTGAAACGTAAAATAGATGCCCGTATGAGCCTCCCACGACCTTGTTTACATCATGTATTCCTAACATGACGCTGACGAAACCAATAATTTTGACTCTAAAATGTAAAATTAAAAAGATATGATTGTTTCAAGAAAACTGTTTACAAATCTCGGTTCACATATCCAATGCTTCTATTATTCTAACAATAAAAATAAATATAAAAAGAGCATGCTTACGGGGATGCAACTTAATTTTGAATGATGGCCTGGATCTAGGCTAGCCACAGGTGTGTACACAAAAAAGAGTCAGGGCAATTGATTTTCTTTAAAAGTTTCCAAATCACGTAATGTAATATAATAATTTAAAAAAAACATGACAAATGACAATTACATTGCAAATAAACATAAACTGAATTATATATATATATATATATATATATATATATATATATATATATATATATATATATATATATATATATATATATATATATATATATATACATACATATATATATATATATATATATATATATATATATATATATATATATATATATATATATATATATATATAGAGAGAGAGAGAGAGAGAGAGAGAGAGAGAGAGAGAGAGAGAGAGAGTATAAGTAGTCGATTACGATCATTATGAACCATCTTTATACGGGATCTCTTTTATTGTAAGCCAAAATAATCTTTCCCTCAATCTTCTGCCGAA
The DNA here is from genome assembly GCA_030141615.1 of Unio pictorum. Classification (NCBI taxonomy): domain Eukaryota; kingdom Metazoa; phylum Mollusca; class Bivalvia; order Unionida; family Unionidae; genus Unio; species Unio pictorum. Next base: position 6,820,235 of record JARLTB010000064.1, on the reverse strand, counting down.
TTATCTAGATTACACATCAATAGGTTTCATGCTGCACAAGTTTCAGGATAATCGTGATGGAAAGATAAATGATATATCTAAATGATTATCGTTCGTGATCTACCCAGGACCTTTTACCACTAGGTGGCGCTTTATACCCTCCATCCATATTTAAGGCTAAAGTGTTTGTTGTGACGAGACTCTTCCGAAGTCTTTTGAAAATCACCCAAGGGCGGAACCCAATAGCACCTAAAGACCAAGTTTTGGAAGTTTGAGTACAACTCAGTCCCACCCCTTTCACCAGGTATCTGATACAGCATGACTGTACTTGATCTTGGCAGGGTCAGTGACACTAAATACAAACAAGAGAGATGAAAGAGGCGACCTCTGATCTCAAAATGAGTGAAGAAAGAGAAGAACAAAACGGATACGAGGTCTTATCTAATATAACAAGAATGCTTATCACCACATGTACGTTCTATATACATCACATATAAAAAGTTAAATAATATTCTGCAACATATGTTTTTTTTATTTTATTGCTATATGTATTTTAAGAAACAAAAATTCGCAGATGATTGTACTCTCCAGTACATACAAAAACACACCTTTACACACACACACACACACATACATACACACACACACACACACACACACACACACACACACACACACACACGAGCGTACGCACACACACACACACGAGCGCACGCACGCATACGCTTTACTTACTAATACAAATAATCTAGCCAGTCATGACAAATCTGAATACCACTGCTTTTCCCATAAATATCATATTTTAAATAATATAATATAATAATAATAATGTATAGGTATTTTTGGCCTGTCTCTCCTTTCAGTTTAGTTTACTAAAGGTGGAGAATTCAAACCGGCCAACTTAGCTTGAAAAGTAGGTAGACCTATAAAAATCGAAATAAATTCTACTGTGAGGATATAAAGTGATTTGATACTAATACAATGTCCTTACAAATGCCATGCATCGTGTTTGTTGATAAAATTACTTTCTTCCAAACCTATCAAATTATCTACCTATTCATCTAAGTGATTTAGTTATGAGCATGGATGCTAGTCAGAACAACGCTGTTTGAGATTAGGTTTTAGAGTTGTTAAAATGAACGCTTGAGTTCTGCCCAATTATACGTATATTTTTAAAATGTATTTTATAAATATATTTAAGCTCTTGTTCTGAGCAGTTAGCCCCATTACGAGAACGGTTTTTTTTATTACCTATATTCGAATCATAGTTTAGTGAAAACCTATAAAATACATATCAATTATGGACACAATTGTACATTGAATGCAAATAATTACTTTTAACTCCGCACGGGTAATTTAAACTTGTATCAAGATGAAACATGCATCCCGAAGCTTTACAGAAAGATCTCTAATGTTACTTTATGAAATAAAAACATAATGTATATTCACTATGTGCTTTTAAAAACCGTTTGAATATATATGACCCCCAGTACGTGATAACACATATGCACTCAAAGTAACACTAAATAATTACTTTATCGTAAAAAATGTACCAGTGCGCTCATGTATACGTGACAATGGTGCATAAATCGTTCAAATACGAAATAATTTTGATATAGATATCTTCAAGCGCTGTTTGTTGTTTTGAGCATTGTAGCCTTTTTGGCATTGTAAATTTAAAGAGAAACATTTGTGCTCATTCAGTGCTGAGTAGTGGACGTGGTAACAACGTTTGAAGACTATGGAAACACGAGAGAAAGAACGTTTCTAAACGATTAAGCAAACATTCACCGTAGTTTTGATCAAGTTAGAAAATGGTAGATACACTCATATAAAACCACTGGCTCCACTTACTGGGATTAACATTCGTCCTTTACCTTTGAGCATAATCTGCTCACATGGTGAAGTTACGAGTCTGGTCATGATCCGCTCATAAACGGGATATAGTGTCCTTTAATACATTTCAAAACTAGTGTTCACGCTGGACGGATGGAAGGAACGACATTGACATTCAATATCTCACCTTTTGTGACATTCGTCTATACAGGACGTTAGCTGAAAATGGTAAACCGTCCTGTTCAAAACAAATGTTGAAAATTGAACATCCATATATCCATCAATTCAAAAGTCCATCAATCATTCCAATCATTCATGGAACGCACACCCATTCACCCACCCACCCATCCTATGTATACTGTTCAAAGTACGCCAGATATCCTTGTCGTGGGAGGAAAGTGTCACATTGCTAATGGTTCGTAAACACCTGAAATAAATATGTTGACGTCGTTGTGACGTATTTTCATGATATTGTGCTGCAATTAAATATTCACCTATTCGCAAAGGTCACGATGTCATAGCCAGATGCGAAATTCAAGACCACATATAACATTTAATGACTTCGTTTGATCTGTTTGATCCGAGAAGACTAGAATTCGCTAGACAATAATTTATTTATAAAATGTCAGGAGAATGCGAAAGAAAAGAGCCATCCTGTTTCGTGAACGCTTGTCGAGCAAATTGTCCTGAAACATGTTGAAACGGTATCATAACTTTAGATGTTTTCTTTATATAGTTCACTGTTAATAACATTCAGCTTATTATTTACCGGTTAAATACACAAAGACAATCCCGCTTAATATTAGGCACAAACATAAACACAAGACATTTAAATATCAGCATCGGTTATGTTGCATTTTTCTAGAAACCTTTGTTGTTACACGAAATGATATGATCCTTTTAGTGCAATAGTCTTTTCTGAAGCAGCAACACAATTTCATTTGTTTTATTGAGAATGAAAAAGATGAAAGAAATTAAGTTTTCTTAGAGACTAAAACAAAATCCAATACCAAATCAATGAAAACAAATATTGTAGTCATTACTAAAGAAAAATGTCTTATAAATCCATTCTAAGAGTGAGATTTCTTCGACAAACTATAGAAAGAACTGGTGGTCTATCAGTTTTTAATATTTTTGATGATTATAACAAAATGAAACGGAACCAATAACCTCATTGAATTAAAGTCACCTTGCCAAATACTATATTCAAATTCATTTTTTCTTCTATGGCCCTATTCTAATCCATTTGTCATTTAATAAAAAGCGATCGTGATTAACCAAATTAAAAATAACTTATATATAGCTGAGTTTTCTAATCAATTTTTTCTTTTTACAATTTCTATAGCTATTGTGTTAATTATTAAAATTAGCGCTCCCATAGCTCAACTATACTGAAATGCTGTAGCGGTGGTAATGGCTTTTAACGTATATCTTTGTGATAGTTATCTGACGTTATCAGAATGCAAAATAAGGGTCATATTTTTCGCCACTGGAATACCACATTATACACCATTTACACAAATAAGCGGCATGCTGTTCGCATGTAATTTGAGAGAAATATACTGCTCAGAATAACTGTAGTCTTAATGCATACGTTGAAAACCAGGTCAAACTACGAATATTTATACAATTATATTGTTTTCTTAAAAAAGGACAAACGGAAACACTATTTGAGATGCTTTTACTTTGGTCGCAAGAAGCATGTGTATACCATGGTTAAGTGAAGGAGCTATATATCTTCCTGTCATTATTACTGCCACGCACTAACGTGTACTACCAACTCCATCAACAGAGCAGCTTCAGCAGTATGAAGGCGTTCTGTCAAGTTTTCTAACTGACCTACACTAGTCAAATGTACTTAGACGTTAACTAGGGACTTATCATTCAGAGATGCACGCAGAAAGTTGCAAGTAAAGCGATATTTAATTACATTCTGTTGCAGGAAGAAAACTATCTTAAATAATATATATAACATTTCCTGGACGAATTGTTTATTTCAATTTTACTGCTACTTTATTTTTATCTATGTAATAAAAAGGTCAGCATCAATTTACGGTGAAGATTATATCATGAGAGAGAGAGAGAGAGAGAGAGAGAGAGAGAGAGAGAGAGAGAGAGAGAGAGAGAGAATACATTGTCTTCAGTATATCCATCATATTTGAAACCAGGCCCGCTTGACAAGCTTAAACCTATACATTAAAGGTCAGTTATTGAAGTACGGACATTGCCTCCGTTAATTCTTTAGTTAAACGGTGGTAAACTCTTTCTCATTTATAGAATAAAGTTGGTTTTCATTTATATAGTAAAAGGCCAGTATTGACTTCAGGTGGAAGGGTAGCCTTGAACTTTGTATGTGGATGAATACAAGCACGTCTTTAATATCCAACAAATATTGAATTTCAGCAATATTATAATGTAACTGCATCAAAATGACAAAAGTTAAATCAGCACGTGTACTTCATGTGTGTATGAGCTGTTAAGAAAATGCGCAGAACGATATCTCTTGCACAATTTCTATCCTATTTTTAAAAAAAGAGTAGTGTCTGTCTGTCTGTCTGTCTGTATGTATGTATGTATGTATGTGTGTGTGTGTATGTGTGTGTGTGTGTATGTATGTATGTATGTATGTATGTATGTATGTATGTATGTATGTATGTATGTATGTATGTATGTATGTATGTATGTATGTATGTATGTATGTATGTATGTATGTTTAGGTTGACTGATAAATGATTGAAGATTGAATAGATGGATATTTCCTCAGAAACGTTATTATAAATTAAGGTTGATATTCAACATAGTTCATGTTAAAGACTACATCCATCAAGCGAATCATCACATACACATAGGCTTGATGGTAGTTTCCGAACGTCAATGGGTGGTAGTTCTGAATCATATTAGTGTTCCGGTTCGCATTTGATTTCTCGCATGATTTTCAAATCAAGACTAGATCCTAAGTGTCTGTTTTCCCCTGAAGAATCTAAGAACCTCCATTAGTGTTCACTGAAGAACTGTAAACGAATGTATGCGCGTCCTTTGACTGCAACTACTGGTCTAGTTTTTTGAAGTTAGCAGGAAATGTTAAAGAAAATCAAACTTGAGCTCTATTGACTGTGTATCGATCAATTCACTCAGCTAACTTTTATTTTGCTATTTGTCAATAAGTTTGGCCTTTTTATTATTCTACATAATTTTCATTTCCGCGTCAGAACATGTGTGTGCGTCCGTGTCACTCTTTGCCCGTCATGGATTATATTTTTTCTCGTTCCCATTTAGCGAGACGTTGGTTTAAGTAAAAATGTACGGAAACTTGTTATTTCCCCGTCACATTTGTCCAATATTTGTGTCAATTGGCACGAAATGCATGAAGTTTACATTTTTGAATGGTTTGAAGTTTTTTATTTCAGTGGTTTGGAACCAAATATCGGGAAATATGACACATTTGACTTTTTGATAAAGTCTGAGGTCACTGTCACAAATATATACCAAACTAGGCGTTATCAACAACCACATTAATGTATTATGTTTGTATTATGGATACGATATGTTCAATAATCAGTGTCTGCAGAATTTTAATAGATAAAATTTGATTTACTGATAAGCAGAGCTTGCCATGAGCTATTTTTAGAACCTGACAGCACGATCACTATTGTTAATTGACCACTGAACCAGTACAATGCCAACAAAGGAGACACATACCCGGGGTAGGTATAAATTCGTGGTAGTCGAACGGGTTTACCAAGCCTTTCGTGAGATGGTGCTTGAAAAGAAGTGCTGAAGGTAAGTACTAGTGTTAATGTCTGTCTTTTGAAAAGGTTTTCCTCTTGATGAAAATAATGAAAAGGTTAGAATAACCACCCTTTCTCTTCCCTCTCTTTCCCTTTTTCTCTACCAATATTTCCATTCCGTCTCGTTCCAGTAAATTGGCTTCGACGCTTTTTTTTCTTTTTCTTTCTTTACGGTTTGATGAAAGTGACATATATTTTTGGAAAAAGTTTCAAGGTATACAAAACAATGCAATCTACTGTGATAGCTTTTAGTCACTGACTGTGAAATCAAGCACAATATTCCATTGTTAAATTTTACTTTATCACTTTATCGCATGTTTATAAGTTGCAAATCGTGTGATATTAAATACGCGGTAATAGACCTTTATGTACGTGTTTATTAATTCGAGCTGTAAATTGTAATGAAAGCAATTACCGGCAATGACCAATATATTTTGTCATTAGATTTACTTATCAAATACATATCACGTCACATTCAAAATCCCCAAAATTATAATTGGAAGAAATTAATATTTATTGTACAACTTTACAAAAATAGCATGTGACACGGATAAGATTTGAGCCTAAAATTAAACGTTTGAATATCTATTAAGAGTTAATTATTGGGTCGCCGTGAGGGTTTGTTTTCTATGGCAACTACCTATGTACATGCCCATGTTGCAATATTCTCTTGTATTAGTTCTAACACATATTGTTTCAATAACAAAATCATTTGAACTATTGGTAATAATAATTACTGCGTTTTTACTTTTTTCGATACAAATATATTTTCATTATGTTGTGGTAACTTTAGTATATGTCGAGTTAATGTTTCTAAATATTTTAAGCAATTTATGAATGTTATTGCCCATTTCCAATCTTTAAAAATGGCTGAAATGAATTTATTGAAATAACCAAATACTTGGTGATGACTATAAACAAAGCAAAATGTCCATGCTGAACATAGGCGGCACACAGAAAGATAGTTCTCCCTTAAAACAAATGTATTGACATAATGTCTCATTTGAGCGCCAAAGAACGTAACGTTATAAAAATATGAATTCTAAAGATATCGCGCAGTCGATGTCCTCCTCCGTTTATTTACAGCTTAAGACAGATGGCGCTTGTTTTCATGACATCACGCTAGATGGCGTTTGTTTACAAGCGACCCTAACTCATCGTAATTTAAAATTGTTGTCAATTGCCACAAACAATTAAATACAGGAAACATTTGAGCATCATACTTCCGGAAACAATTGTTACTGCATTCAAAGTATGTACGATAGGAGCGTGAGCGACACCTAGGATTGCGCCAATCGGAACATCACGAGGGTTTTCAACCATAATCAGCTTCGTCAATATTTCCGTAAGATGTTGCACAGTTATTTTAATTTGACTTACAATGTAGGAAATGTGAATAAAATGCTGAAAGTACAACATAAATAGTTAAATAGTAATTGTGTGGAAAACGCAGCTAAAGTAAGGTAAATGAAACTTCTTTAATAATATTATACCTGAAACGAGAAACTTATGAACATTTGGTCCAAGAGAAAATCACGTAAATCTTTGAATGACTTTTAAGATTACAAGCATAATATAAATTGTAAACAAACGCCTTCTAACAAGATGCCATTAGCTTGATGTAATTCTCGTAAACAAAAGTCATCTAGCATGCTGTCATCACTTGTAAACAAACGCCATCTAGCGGTAAATGGTGGAAATGTAAATTCAGGGCAGACGTAAGCAAAGTCAAATAGCCGTGTACTAACTGATCAGGATAAATGAGTGGAAATATCAGCACAAGTTAGATAATGAAAGTTCTATAATAATGTTATGCTAGAAATGAGACACGTGTAAACGTTTTTATCCGGGAGAAAGTCAATTAAATCTTTGAATGACTTTAAAGATAAATGGGAATTAAAACTATCAAGCCATATCGCAAACAACACACACATTGATTCACAGAAATCAACCGTCATATTTCCAGTGTGGTTGTTTGAACATCGACTAATTTTGACAGTGTTGCAGATCATACATCTGCGTCTTTTAGGCCGCAAATTGTTTAATTACTTCTATTTATCAATGATCATTTTGTTACGTTTGTTAGTTTAATATTTTATTTTTGCAAAATTAAAACATGCGTCTTAAAAACTGAATAATTTTACAACGAATGGTTTTTATTTCATTTGTAGATGACGTCAACTATCACGTTCCTTTTGGCTGTCTCTGCGCTGACATGCGCAGTACAGGGAACGTGCTACTACGATCCCGCCTTTGCTGCAAACGTCATAAATGCGGTAAAGTTAGCTTTGACTAACATAGCACAACCAACAGAAGGTACGATTATGTTTTCAGCCAATCATAAAATGACCTCGCAAGGAAAGCTTGTTGTGATTGGTTTTGTTCAAAGTTCACGCCCCTAACTCAGGTTTAACAGTTCAATCATCATCAGACATTGAGAGAGAGAGAGAGAGAGAGAGAGAGAGAGAGAGAGAGAGAGAGAGAGAGAGACTGTATGAGAATTTAAATATTTAGATGCATTCAAAAGTCATTACTTTGACATAACAGGTTGTAGGATGGGAGCTAATTTTAGTAGCGATATGCGCGAAAATATGCAAATAATATGTTTATTTTGTATATAGTGTGTACTGTCACAATAATAGGTACCAATACGGAGTGAATCAAACAACTCGTGGGTGAGTGTGGCTCAATCCTAATTTGCCATATTTCCATGGATCTCAGGAAAACAGTCCTTGTCAACTGAAAAGTTACGAAATTCTCAAACACTATAACAAATTTATGTAACAATATCCATTTTATTCCATATGTTAAGAAATTTTACGAAACTAATCAGAGCTGTCATAAAGGCTCATACACTGTACTTTTTTACGTCATTACCTAGAAACTTGATCTGATTAATAAGTTCCTAACACCTGCGTCCCATATTCATCAAGCAATGACTGAGCAAAGTATAAAAGGGAGAAGTACATACAAATCGCCCACGTCTTAGATTTATTACAGCACTAACAAACAAATGGCAATACTTTGTGGGAAATCAGTCCCCACATTCACAAAACATTAATGCCTAGAAGCGATCAATTCATTATTAATGTGAGATCTCCAGACATCCATCGTGTCCGTAGACCATATACATTAATTTTATCCTTATATGTTCTGATATACTTATTACTAATTTACTTTATCATCTAGAACAAGTAGTCTCAAATACAGTGAAATTTCTCTTTAAAAAGCACTTGACATAAGATATAACATCAAGAAACAAGTATCCGTTCTCTAAAGGTTACGTTCTACATTATTGATGTGTAAGGAAACTCAAACCTGCACATTTAAGCAAGATTAATGCATAATATCGGTGACCATATTTGTAAGGCAGGTTAAATAGTAATGACAACAAGTTAGCTTCTATAATAATAATAATAATAATAATAATAATAATAATAATAATAATAATAATATAAATAACGACAATATAAAGTAGCCCTGATAACGATTATGATAGTAGTAGTTACAGCAGAAGGGAAAGGGGTTGTAATCCTCAAACACAAGGAAACATTAATATACTTTAACTTTTTGTTTCAACTTTTATATACATTTTGCTGTCATTTGGTTACAGACCCTGTCCAGCTGTTCCAGTTATTTGACTCTGGAAAATACAATGAAAACAATGCGGGCCTGGTTTCCAAGACGATGGATATACTGAGGACAATGTAATTTCTCTCTCTCTCTCTCTCTCTCTCTCTCTCTCTCTCTCTCTCTCTCTCTCTCTCTCTCTCTCTCTCTCTCTCTCTCAGATGCACACACTGACTCGTAATAAATTACTACCTTGATACTATTTTACCCTATTGGAATTTTATGAACACAAGTGGGTGGGGTGAGAAGGCATTGTTTGGGAGGTTGTACATACGTAATTATTGTGAATAATTGATACTTTACGAAAACATGCATAACTACTACGTAATTGTGCTTTCGTACATACATTATAGAGCGTAGATCATTTAGGAATGTAATACTACTTAGCACCTTATTTTTAAATTGAAAAAAAATTTGAGTAAATACATCCACTCATTCATTAAAACAATAAGAATGACTCTACTGCAGATGGTGGGGCAAGAATGAACAATTGTTCAAGTAAACAAATGATAAAAAAAACCTATTGAATGAACAAGGATGATGGTCAAAGGTTTATTTCTAGAATACTCTAAGTTGTCAACAAGATAATGTCTATTGCTAAAATTATAATAAAGAACATAGTAAATATTAGTTGTCCAGGGGTTTTCCATTGGGGAATACCAGTGTCCTAGACTCAGATTATTTACCTCCATTGATAATGAACCTAATATTGAAATCTATACTCACTGTGCAGTATTAGGTATTTAGAATGTTGCTTACAACATCAATAGTCCTGTTCAGATAGACCATGAACATGAATTTGGACTAAGTTCAATCACAAAATACAACTGTACATAACATATAATTATTACGAGAAAACTAATAAATTATATGTATGTATGTATGTATGTATGTATGTATGTATGTATGTATGTATGTATGTATGTATGTATGTATGTATGTATGTATGTATGTATGTATGTATGTATGTAGGCAAATAGAGGTAGTTAGTATTTCTTAAAGTGGATGTCTGTATATATGTACAAATATGTAATTATGTACGTACGTATATGGTTTGTATTTATTTGAAAATACATTACACAGTAAATCTGTATAGTTTGTATGTGTGCATATGTGTTGATGCATTGATTTACATATAAATGTATACGAATGTGATTTCGCACGCACGCATGCTATTGATACGATATGTTTCAACAACATTTCTAAATGATCATACACTTTTTTTCTTTGATTCAGCTATACGGACTCCCAGTTGAAAAACATTGTGTATAATGAGACACTATATGCCATATTTCAAAGCCGAGGGGTTTGCGTTGTGAAGAATTTTGATTGCACCGGACAAGCGACGAGTGTGTACAGGACATTGGACGGTTCCTGCAATAACCTGAATCATCCAGAGTGGGGCATGGCCTTTAGACCCCAGAGACGATTTCTAAACCCTGCATACGATGGTAATTCATTTTGTATCTACTAAAGTATAATTTGCTGTCTATCGTTCTTAACATGTATGTATCTGCTTTAGTATTGCCATCTTTAAATACCAACCATTTCTCGTTGGCTCTCTCTCTCTCTCTCTCTCTCTCTCTCTCTCTCTCTCTCTCATGAACTGCTTCCCTGTATATCTCTGTATTTATGTGTCTATTATATTCTGTGATATTATATTGAAATGACTCTACCTCGTTTTCGGGTTCTTACAAAATAAAAGGCGTAACATTCCTCTCAATTATTGAAAATATACAAGCATTTAAAAAGGCATCAATGCTTTCAATTTCAAATAATAGAAATGTGTGAAGTATTGTGAGAGTAAATTATATGAATCAATCATCGAAGTATTAAATTATTTCAATTACCAGATGGAGTATCGAAGCCACGAATCCAATCTGCAAGTGGAGCCGGAACTCTGCCCAATCCAAGAACCATCAGTAACGTAATTCATTCTAACAAAGGCGTTTCAACCCCTTTAGATAATAAGATCTCGCTGCATGTTTTCCAGTGGGGACAGTTTCTGGACCATGACATAATCTCTACCCCAGTTTCCACAGGTTATAACTGTCCTTTTATTTCTCTTTTTAATTTAATTAGTTATTTATTCTTACATCCACTCAACTGTCAAGTTGTCTTTCACTTGTCAGTCTGTCATTTGTGTTTTAATCTACATCTCTCTGTTCGATCGTTCTTCTTTGCCTTGCTATACAACATAAGATATCGCTTTCTTCAAGAGTAAATATTAATAATAATAATAATAATAATAATAATAATAACAGTAATAATAATGATAATAATAATAATAATACAATTATTATTATTATTATTTTTACTTTAATGTATTTTACTTATAAATACGATGTTTGTTGTTACACACTATGACATACATACATACATACATACATACATACATACATACATACATACATACATACATACGCATACATACATACATACATACATACATACATACATACATACATACATGCATGCATATATATATATATATATATATATATATATATATATATATATATATATATATATATATATATATATATATATATATATATATATATATATATATATATTTATAAATATATATATATACAATATATATATATATATTATGGGCCAGTAACCTATTTTACAAATAAACACTAATAATAATAATAATAATAATAATAATAATAATAATAATAATAACAATTCTATTACTACTACTTCTACTAATTATAATACAGGGACTATGCTTTAAGAAGTTAAAGTATTTGTAAAATTATTAGTGAAAAAGATGGTCGGTTGTATCTTAAGAAAGGTCTAAGCAATCCAAAATGAAGATAAACAGATTGGTATGCATTTCTGTTCAGTTGACCATCTTCGATATCACTTCAGAAGGCATAGTAAAAATATTTATGTTGAAATTAAACAAAAAGAAAATTAGAAGAGTTAGATAGTTCAATTATTCTTTTACAAATTTAGTTAAAAAGATGATCAATTGTATCTTAATAAAGGTCAAAGCAATCCAAATGAAGATTAGCAGATTGGTAGGCATTTCGATTTAGCTATCTTCGATACATCTTCAGAAGTCATAGTAAAATTAAATAGTCGCCAAATGTTTAGTTTGAAATTATACAAAAAGCAAAAATCAAACCTAAATAGAAACAATATTAGCTGCCTAATTTCTCATACATACACCGAGAAAACTACAATATGCCGAGTTATTGTTTTCTCATTGTAAACTTTATCGTATTTATGGGCTGGAATAATGCAAAGCCGACAGCAGGTAGTGAATCGGAATTAACAGGAAAACAAAATCAACAACACTCTTAATATGCCAAAGTGTATAAATATATTTATTTTTTCGTTGTTAATAATTTACTGCGACGCAACGTCAGAATAACGACTTAAACTGATATAGTTTTCATTTCGCAGTTAACGCGCTATTTATTATTGCGTCTTATTATTGCGTCAATTATTATAGAGAGTATTAAAAATATGTCACAAAGTATCACAATTACTCCTGTACCGCTTTAGAACGAAAATAAGGAAACTGATGAAGATTGTAAAAATGTGTATAACGGTTTTATAATTCTATCCTACTGTCTCAGCGTTGGAAGGATCAGGTTTGTATCAATTAGCGAGAAAGTCCAAAATTATTAGATATGGTTTGGTTTGCAAATATGTCCAGAGCATGCCGTTTTCCTTCCAATTCTTGCAACAGTGCATTTCGTCTTGACTGATAGTAGACCCATTGGATGGAGTGATTTAATGCTGTTTCTGAAACTGAAAGCATTGAAATTGTTTCTGAAGGAGAATGTAAAGTACGTCATCATAATTAAAAGCTTTGAATTATATTCTGTACGTTTTCCCATAAATTGCTTAAATATAATGGATTGATGTTTAAATATCCTCTTAATTTTAATAGTGGAAATGAACATAAATCTTGGCAAAATGAAATAGAAAGTATAGTAGAAAATGGAGAAACGAACGTAAACAAAACTAGAAGAAGTAATAGAAGTATCGAACGAGGAAAATAGAGAGCATATGATTGAATGCAAGAGCCAAAATAAATGCTGCAATGATACTAACATTGTATTAATTACCAACGCAATCATTCACTTTTACTCGCATTAATACAAACGTTAAATCTGACTCCAAGCACGAACATTGCTTTCTGTTGTATAACAGTTAAATTTAAAAATGGTCTTAATACTAACAATTTATTTCCACTTACATCGTGATGTCAAGAAGCCCAACAACGACCAGATGGGACAAATATTTCCAACAAGGCACCGCGCTTTTTAAACCAATCCAAACGTATGAAAGAGTTCAAGTTCAAATCGATGTTTGCCATTTCTATAATTGCCTTGGCTTCATCTGCTTTATATACTAAAAAGCCAAACGTTGTTTAAATTCAATATACGTTCTCAGTAAATTTTTGCATTTTTGATCGAACACTGATCTTATCTCATAATCCACATTTGACTTTTATCAGAGTAGAGTTGCCTTATTCTCAGGTATATCTATACTGATGAAATAATGAATATATTTGACAAAAGTAAATCAAGTTGTGAATGTATATTACTGGAAGAATTTTCGTGCTTACCTTAATACAACTTGTTGAACGATGGAACGATACAGAGAATGGGAACGGATAAAATAAACGGGTTTGTTTTTGATGTATTCCTTAGTTATCAACACACATTGCTTACTTTTCTGGATATCATACATTGTATACCATACGATGTTTCTATTATGTGCCTCGTGTGGAGGATACTAATATCTTTAATTCACCCGGAACTAAGACAGGGACATTAAGTGATATGTTTTATTATCATTGTCGTTACTAGTTTCAAATCTAACTAGTCGCTGTCTTCCAAACCTTGTAAATTGTTTAATGTGAACTTTGTTGTCCATGGAAGTGTGCAAAGGAATTTTAATACTTACCGATTAGTAATTAGTATTACTAAAATATTATAATCAACACTTATATATTTGTTTAGGTCAGTAACATTTAAATAGGTCTGGAATATATGTGCTAAAATCATTGATGAATTGTTTGAACATTTGATAGTTTTATAGATTCTATTATTCAATTTCTTATGTTGCCTTTTCCAGTACGCATTTCTGAGTTGTTTCATCTTCCATGAAATTGAGCGTGTTCTCCATTTCTTTGTCCAAAGCAACTAACTCACGTTTTATATCATGTTCGATTGGTTGTAAAGCCTGTTGAACATTAAACATTCCTTCTCTTCTGCATTATTCACATTAGAGGACAATCTCTGTTTAAACAATCCCGTTGTCTCCGAAACCTTTTCCCCTCAGTTTGCAACAATCTACATTTGAAGCATTCGAGTTGCTCTTTTATAGCATTCTGACCCTCAGCCGTTAATTTACTACATTGTCTCTGCACGTGGTGATAGTCCAAAACCATGTATCCTTCAAATTAAACATACCAGAGTATCAAGATGTCTTTGCAAAATCTATTAGCTACATCGGTTATTCTCAAAGAATCTCTTAAATGTACGATAGAGTTTTATAGAAGATAACATAGAAGGCAATTCTTTCATTTATAATGGGTCATTTCCATGCTCACCCACTTTAGTTTCCCTCTCGGTGCTAACTCGATATCTCACTGGAACGTCTCAGGCATTATTAGGATCTTTGATATATACTGGTCCACCATGATATTCTCGAAGCAAGCTATTTCCGTGGCGTGGAATGTGTGGTGAAAAAGGTAGTTCTCAGGTAATCAGAGGTGAAAAGAAACAGACGTAATTAGTTTGAGGACTTCTTTATTATTAATATTTGACATCAGAAAACTTAAATCTTCAACAACGTTATCAAAAGAGACTGTTCACTGTCGCATGGTAAATAGTCTTGATTGTGGTTAGTGCTATAGTCGATATTTCTTGGTGAATATTATGTGCAGTGTTAAAAAGTTTGTCATGGAAGTGTCTATGTGATATTAGAGAGTCATTTGTGAACCGAAAAGGATTACATTTCTTGTTGTACTTTAATGATTTTTATTGCATACATCTGAAGCATTTTTCAAGTTTAAACTAATTTAAAGCATTACTTGGATGTCGTTGCCCTCTGTGAAGCAAAGTTAATATTTGTTTTAACCAAACGTTAAACTTTCTACGTGCACATGAAGAAAGATTGACAAGAAGTATATAATTCTTTCATTTTCTTTCAGCTAGCGCTGTTGTCGTTCTTGGTATATTTTCGATACAGGTTCAGTGTTTGCTTTTTGTATTTTTGTGAACGTTTTCAAAGGTTTCTACGATGTTCATCTCTACATAGATCGTTAGACCACTTTAGTTACAATACCCCGGGCATATATTCTTTCTGGCGAGCATCGTCTATCTTGTTTTGATTTTATCTTGTCTTGTTCACCTCAATTTAACAAGGAGATTCAGAAACACAATTGAAAATGGTTTCTATTAATAAAAAACGTTAAATTGATTTCTGCTATATAATAGCTAAAGTTGGTCTTAATACGCAAAATTTAATTTTATTTACATCGTTTAATTTCGTTTGATCGTAGACATCAAATAAAATCGAGATATATTATGCCAGGTTTACACATTTGAAATCGTAATTAAATGCCTTCTGGAAGGCTTCGACCTTTATTCTTGATGAGCTCTTGCACAGTAATGTAAACAGAATTTAAATAAATTTAGAGGATCTACTAATAATTTCCGATGACAGAGATATCATTGGTCACTTTAAAGACACATATACAACACATATGTCTTGAGGTATAAAGAATGAAATATACCTACATTCTGAAGGAAAATACGCTGTTGCACATGTAATAAAGATAAAACGCATATAAAGAAACACCAAACGATGGTAAACACGATATTGGCCCAGATTAATACTAAATTAAATCTGGAATACTATTTTTTTCATCAAAGTCATGTTTGCGAAATATATTTTGTGCTTTTGTATTCCATTATTATTTATGGTAAAAGATCAACTCAACGGTTGGTTCAAATTGGTAAAATACACTTTCTAGGCTTAAACGTTCTACTAAAACTTCCACTATGAACGCCATAATGTCTGAGGAAGTTATAAGGCATTCACGTTTTTCCTTTTCCAGAAAATGTTTTACTATATCTTAGCAATGTTTTTCTTTACAAAACAGTATTTTATAAGACTTTCTTTCTTTACGTGTTCGTCTATGTTTTGTGTTCCTTTTATGTAACCTTTTCTGCAACGCGTATTTTGATACATTATCCATTGTTGTACTGGAACCATTGTTTTCCCTTCCATATATTTCCGTGCATATTCCCGTATTATGTTGGATTTTTGGACTATTTAGCGAGCCATTTTACAATTCAGTGTCTTTTGTTTTCTGTTTGCTCAGTTGTTGATTTAATATTTTTTTTGTTCTTTCTCGGCTGTTATAATAGACAGACTTTCGTGACTGTAGAAACGTTGACTTAGTATATCTATCTGCTAATTTTACTACATCTGACACTGACATTTATTTAAAAACAACACATGCATATAATATTTTAGTCGGATAAATTGGCATTAGGTGATATCAAGAAGCCAAAAGAACTCCATATGGGACAAATATTTCCAACGACGCACCGCACTTTTTAAATCAATTCAAGCGTATGAAAGAGTTCAGGTTTAATTCGAATATTGCCATTTCTATTTTTGCAATGGCTTCATCTGCTTCATATCCAGAAAAAAAAAACACGCGTTGGTGTAATTCAATATACATTTTCGATAAATTCCATCCCTTTGAAATCGAAGCATTTGGCTTTAAATTCTTAAGATTATGTGATCTTCAAGTTGTTGCGTTCATTTACCCACACCAAATAAGGAAATATATCGTTTCTTCATATTGATCTGTTTAAACCATGTTGGTGCTTCGTTAACGTTATCGTTATTAACAGCAATCTGGATCTTGCATGAATCAATGAAGCGAAGATTTCCTGTTGCTTTAATTATTATCCTGCATATCTTTTGTCGACAAAACTTTAATCATACGTTTATCCAATCAAATTTATACACATTTCTGGAGACAGAGGATATTGCTTTCGCGTTAATTGCATGAAATTGCTCTCTTAAACTCTCAATGTTGAAGTATTTAATGCAAGGTAGTTTTTGACATTAAGATTTATTTAAAGTAACATATATTCGCTCTGTTAACGATTCAACATGCTACTCGTATTAGGGACTTATTGGCTCTTTTAATATTGTAAGTTTTAATCGCGTTGAATCAGACTTGTATAGAGTTTTGTACGTTAGCGTCCATTGTGAGCATTGGTTGATTAGAATTTCTCAGTTTATCAACTTCATTTGTTGTGGGTTAAAATATGTATTGTTGTATTAAATTCCAGATCTCTCAAAGGTCAGATCCTTCAGTCTGTATTACACTATTTATCAATTTCAGGAGTTAACGGTGTCGAATTGGGCTGTTGTGAAACGAATCCTGCAAACGTCAATACGTAAGTGCAGGTTTGGAGCTTCATATTTTGTGCTTTTCTTAATGGTATTTTAAATGTGTCACCAACATACGGATTATCCACCAGTCACTCACTGATTCACTCACAATCTCTCCCTCTTTCTCTCTCTCCCTCCCTCCCTCTCTCTCTCTCTCTCGCTTGCTCGCTCTCAATATATATATATCTAATTGCATAAAGTTCGTATAATGATGGACCGAATTGTTTGTTTTCCACTTTCTTTGCATACCGACAAGACAGTAATTAGTCTGAATAATATTTGATCTCGACACGCTTTGGAAATAAGACGGTGCACAGTTAGACAAAACAGTAGTAAATGGTAGAAAATAAAATCATCTATTACATAGTTCTTTTCAAACAATAGGGACAAGTGCGCTCCGATATACGTACCCAACGGCGATGGTTTCTTTGCCGATAACACCTGCATGAACGTGCCACGTTCCGCACCGGCGTTAGACGGGAATTGTAATACGCTTCGTAAGTATCAAATTAATTTCAAATAAAAAACTATTACATGTTTGGGACGATATAGCTATGGGTTAAATTAATGGTAAAATGCTTCATAAAATAGATGTTTCAGATGTTGTGAATTTACAATTTTTCTAAAATGCTAATTTTCGTCCATTTCATGGTTGTTATACTCCACTCCTTTCAGGCCCAATGGGAACCGATCTTTCAGTACGCACATGCTTAACCATTTCTTCAAGCCATTCCATTGAATTACAGCTGAAATTGTAAAGTTTATGAAAATGTCGAAAATTTATATCCTCGAAAAATAAATGGCAATTGAGTAACACGATATTCATATATAAGTAATTTTGTCGGTAGTAGCTATAATTCTGTTCCAAACGTTTCTATGAATACATGGTTACCATCATTTTCAACGTTGCGGTAATGAGATGAAAAGACAGTACTTTTCTCAAAATCGTTTCGTACACACTCGCTTTAATTAATAAGTTATTACTGCTGGATGAAGAAAACAGGTGGCACAATATGTATTTCTTTATTTATTTACAGCCGGACCAAGACAGCAATTGAACAGGATCACCTCGTACATTGATGGTTCCAATGTGTATGGGTCCTCAGCGGCAGAATTAATTAAGCTGCGAAATCCAAGTTTGTCTTGCAACCAATCATTGCTGTTATAACTAGTCTCTTGTAATTAAGAATATATGGAACATAATATAAATACAATTACACCAGATTTTGTAAATTCTATTCTGTTAATTTTAAACGTTTCCCATATTCAAATAAAATGTAAGATTAATACGATGTAATTGTCTTGAATAAACATTTGTATATGATTCGATTAAGATGACATGGGGCGCAAAATCCTACTTATAACAAAATACATGCCGCGCATAATTCTTTAAGGAGGCAAAGCCTAAA
Organism: Unio pictorum; assembly: GCA_030141615.1. Lineage (NCBI taxonomy): Eukaryota > Metazoa > Mollusca > Bivalvia > Unionida > Unionidae > Unio > Unio pictorum. The sequence goes on along the minus strand of JARLTB010000064.1, from coordinate 6,801,139 downwards.
CAATACAGCATGCTTTGTTGCTCACGGAAAACCCTTTTATACATTTAGTCCATATTATGTAATCCAAGAAATGAAGTTATAATTCCTTTGATGAAATAACGACTCTAAACAGAAGGCTTTTATTTTTAGATTTTCCTGAGTATATGGCAGTTTCAGATGGAAACAATCTTCCTCCAAACAATGACACTTCGGCGTGCACTTTGACAAAGCAAGGGGAGAGCTGTTCTCTTGCTGGTAAGTTGATAGCAGCTTTACCTGTGTCAGGCGACCACCTATGTTGAATGGATAATTATACTATGTTTTTGCTTTTTTCCCTCTTGATGGGATATTTAATTTGGGGTTAGAAGTAAGGTTAAATAAATGGTTGTTATAATGTTTTCGTTATCTGTCATATAATAAATCGTTTTAGACTGAATCCCATGATAACAAGAAAGACCAGCATTTAGATAAAGGTTCAGACTTTTACAAAAATTACAAAACCTTCGCAAGATGAACAAATATTCATTTTCATTAGATATTGACACCAATATATAATACAAATTTACATAGTGTTATTAATATAAAAATATGTTAAATCCGGCCGAACAATAAAAAAACTATGTGTATGTAATAGCTGCTATTGTTCGATATGGTTAGACACATGCGTGCGGACAGACACTCACACACATCCGAATGTCGATTATACATTTATTTTTAATGTTGAATTTCTAGTATGATAAGGCTGAAATCTCTTCGAATTTAAATAGTACCACTGTCGTTCACAGGTGACTCCAGGGTTAATGTTGTGCCCAGTCTTGGCTCTTACCACACACTATTTGTACAGGAACACAATCGTATTGTGAACCTTCTCAAAGGACTAGGATGGACAGATCAAGAGGAATTATTCCAGGAGGCCAGGAAAATAAATATCGCCCAGATGCAGCACATTACGTACAATGAGTTTCTTTCCTGGATGCTAACACGTAAAGTTTTGCTTGACAATAGCTTAATCATTACTGGTAATAGGACCACATACTTTACTGGCTACGACCCTACAATAAACACTGATATTGCCAATGATTTTGGAATTGCATACAGGTAAATTGTTCTTTTTCAGTAAGTGTTCTGTATTATATTCATACAGTTTCACAGTTTCAACATTCATTTATACTGCTTTGCGAAGTTTTCTTTTGATGCAAATTTTTACGAGTGTGTATATCATTGATATAGTATATATATATATATATATATATATATATATATATATATATATATATATATATATATATATATATATATATATATATATATATATATATCTTATTTTAATCACATACAAATACATATAGTTGCCCTTTGATGGGAATTAATATTAATATACCCCGTGCAACTGTGTATTGACCGAGTTAATGAACTCTTCACATCCCTACCTAGTGTGTCCACTTCAAAATGTAGTTCTCTGCCTTTTTCATGTTGTTCACAATCACCTTTGCAAACTGACAGGTTGATTGTTATCTTTTATGAGTTTCTATTTTTATTTATGCTGAATTTATCATGAAAAGACACATTTATTATTTAAACATGAAAGATGTTTTTTTTAACGAGAAATGTACAGAACTACAAATACACGGATAGCTTCTTGTATACTGAACGCTCAAGAACTCACAACCTGTGGTATGGAAATTAGTGTGGAATCAAAATTAAGCAAAACGACAAGCCAGTAAGAGATAATGAGAATAGTTGAATATATTTACATATCATGTACGTTATTATTCTCCTCTAATTAACAATACTACCGAATATAATATTGTTAGAGCGACGTATGTACAAGTTAAAAGATGGATGAATTATTGGATGATATTAATGGACTTGGAAAAAAGTATGAGTGAAAACATAAATATATATGTTTTCTATCCACATCGTTTAGAATCGGACATTCCTGGATACCGAGTCAAATGAAGCTACATACAGATTTTCCAGAGACGTCAGATATCAATGACCCGGATGTGAAAAAAATTGAGGACACGTATCTAAATCCACATATGCTTTATATGAGGGGAAGAACCGGACCCAATCGAATGCTGAAATGGATGACAGAAACAAGATGTCCTCGCACAGATCGGTAACCTCTCACTGTATCTATCTATCTATCTATCTATCTATCTATCTATCTATCTATCTATCTATCTATCTGTCTGTCTGTCTGTCTGTCTGTCTGTCTGTCTGTCTATCTATCTATCTATCTATCTATCTATCTATCTATCTATCTATCTATCTATCTATCTATCTATCTATCTATCTATCTATCGTTTACTAGTACATGTCCAGATATAAAATATAATCTGACAATATATGTATCAGTCTTTGCATCTAACGATATCTCTGTGTATATGTCGATCTGTACATTTATCTATCGTCCATAAGAGACATTCAAATGGGGTTAGATCAAATTCTAAATGTTTGTGTTTCCAGAACAACACGTGCTTACTGGTCAGGGATGGAGATAATATATATTAGAATGAGAGAAAGTATAGATATGCATAGAGTAAGATATCAAAGGAGAACTAAAGAGCCAAAGGTTGTTGATTTAAAGTACATTACATGGGAGATTAAATGGGATACACTATCTCGAACAGTGTTTTATGTATGTCAACAACTGTTTAGTTTTAAGACCACATGTACGTTCATCCATCGTGCGGCAGAAATTAGGATTATGTTATACTTCACAAAATGTTTTCTTTCTATATTAATTGCTAGCAGTTTTGATTCATCCAATAAGGTGATGTGTTCCAATCATATCATATGATAATTAGTTCACTACATTGTCTCTCCTCAAACACCTCCGTGAATGAATTATGACCATGAAATCTTTTTATATATTTAAAGATTAATGGAAGATGGAGCGAGGAACAAGTTGTTCTTGAAGAACGGTGTAAGTTTCGACCTGGCTGCCTTAAACATAAACAGAGGAAGAGAGCATGGACTTCCTCCTTACTGGAAATACAGGACAGATTTTTGTGGTGAAAACATAGCTGATCCAAGCTCTTGGGCGTCTCTGACATGGCACGATAACATCACCATAGCACTCCTGAAGAGTGTCTATCAGTAAGATAAATGCTCATTACACGCACAGACACATAGACAAAGACAAAAATATGTTTACTAAGTGCAGCAGATTTTTCTAATGATTTTACTATAGAAACTAAATGCATGCTTATCAATTTATGCAAATAAATACTTTTCTAAGAGCTGGATAAAATATTTTCGAAAATGTTGCCGAATTTTGGTTGCATAGTCAAATGCGTATTAAGGGTAACTAATGGGCAGATAAAGCAGACAGGGGCAAACTGCAGTCAAAGGTTGCGAAATAAAGATTCTCTATTACCGACGTATTACATTATATGAATCACCTCTCAGGTATGCCTATTCGGGCTCAAGCGTCCTCGGACCCGGAACGAGTCATTCCAGAAATTTTTCCTATAGCTGTTTGACTATACTCACCATCTCACCATTTTAAACAGTTATACTAATTAAAAAGATATTACATGATCTACCTTTTTACAGGGATACCGTTATCATAGGCTGTATTTATTTACACTGGGAAATTATTTTCCATCTTAATTTCTATAGATCACCGATGGACATTGACCTGTGGACTGGAATTATCTCCGAAACGCCTGTCCTTGCGGTTGTCGGTCCAACACAAAACTGCATCTTTCTTGCGCAGTTCAGGGCACTCAGAAATGGCGACAGATATTGGTTTGAGAGACCGGAACCGGAAGGGTTTTCTCTAGGTAAGGATAAAAAACATCATGTGCAATGATCATCAGGCTAAATCGAAATACAAGCTAGATGCTAAAGATGAGTTAGTACAATGTTTAAATTAGAGTGTATATTCCGGATTATTAGTCTTCTGTGCTTTTGTATGGACGATAAACTATTAGAAATAACATAGTGTAAAATTACGTTTTGAATTTTAAAATTCACCTCTTCCAAATTTATTTTCAGACATATGCATACTATTGTTTCATATTAATGTTATTTTTAAAAGAATTGAATATACCTTTATAATTTGTTACATATGGAAGTTTAATCATTGTGTTTCAGCGAAACTGACCGGCATTAAACAAACCTCCCTATCAGCGGTATTGTGTGCGAATGTATATGATGCAAACTTCCTTATTCCGCCAAACGTCTTCATCCCGGGAGACACCAAGTAAGATTAAAGCATATTCACATCGCATAATTACAAAAATGAAGATATTAATGGTATGGTTTCACGGTTTTAAGGTAGAAAGGTGTTAACAATTCACGATATACAGGTTATGATAAAGGCTTGTATGCGTCGGAATATTGATTACCCAGTATGCACAGCAAAATATCATGCAATCAAATTAACATGACTAACGTTTTGTAAATGTTACTAACTTCTCTTTAGTACCTGTTGGAATGTTCGGTAACAGTCGAAATAAATAAAATAGCTTTAATTTATAGATTTCATTATGAGAATGTTCAGTATAAGTCGAAATAAATAAACTAGCTTTAATTTATGGAGTTCATTATCGGAATGTTCGGTATAAGCCGAAAGAAATAAAATAGTTTTAATTTATACAGTTCATGATTTGATATGAAATAATTAAATACTTTCAGTTATATGAATGTACAGTTTTGTTTTGGAAAATTAATGTTGTTCTCGAGAGACAAACGTTCCTCTGAAACATGCTTCCCATTTTGAATGCCAGCCAAAATCAATTGAATCGAAATCCTGATAAGTTTACAAAGTTATCCAACTGAAACATGATTTATATTGCATACCACTAGGAGGATGCTGTGCTTGACTCGAAGCAAACATAAACTTATATTCGCTTTGCGGAGGCTAACATTGCATTACAGACTGCCTTAAAACTTTATATTTGTGTATTTGTCCATCCGACCTAGTGACATAGATGCAGAAGAAGAGATGTATGAGTACACACAAATAACAAAGATTCTACAGTAATCCAAGTGTTCAACATATTGCAAACGTAATTAACTCGTGAAGTCTAGGTTTCACGGAGCTAATAAATCGGAATTGGAATGACCTTTTGAGGAGAGAACACACGAACATTCTTAGGTGTGTGAGACGTACAAGAGAGGTTATAAATGAGAAATATATGTTTTTAAGTTGGACCTGAAAACAAAATGTTGAGGCGAAAACATCCATGCCTTATCTTAGGCAAATATAAAGTTCTTCATTTGTCGCTGGAGTAATCAAAAGGCTCTGGAAGTGCTCCATTCCCTACGATAGTTACACTACAGGAACATCTGTGTGTATTACTATTGTAAAGTGCATATAATTGAAAAGTTTTGGATGTATTTTGTTTACAATGGTCATATACCTGAAATGAAAATAATTTCAAGTTAGACAGAGATGAAATAGAAAGAAGTTTTATGAAATGTTGAAACTGCAATCCATCGTTAGGCGATGTGGGCTTCAAATGTCATACTTTTCTCTGGTTTAGTGTCCAACACAAACGTAGGTGTTGAAATAAAGCATTTGTGGTGTAAAGGTAATTACTCTCTTATAATTACAGTTGTTGTTTTCATTTGCTGCATTTGACATTTAAGAACAATTATTACATTGAGATGTACATACCTAAAGACAGACAGACAGACACACACACATATATGTTCAACTTTGATAGAATGCAATTAAAATGTAAAATGCAATTTGCACTAACCTGACCTACTTGTAGCAGGTACTTGTTGCTCGGAACTCAAAGTATCTGCCGAAAATAGTAACTAACCTTATCTTAAGCAAAAATGGTGCATAACCATATCTTAAGCAAACATTGAAAGTATTTGCCTAATGAACAGTTTTCATCGAGTATTACATTTGGACAGCACAGCCATTAACTACACCGCCACACATTAATAATTATAAACATATACATTTCTAGGAATACGGCCATTCCCTGCTCACAGATACCAAAACTAGATCTCAGCCCTTGGAGTAGATCAATAAAGAGGAATTTGGACACAGGTAAAGATGAATTCGAAAACAAGTTGGTGCACCTGCTCCTGGAAATTCTGAAAGAGGGAGAGGCTGGTGATGTAAAGAAATAAGAAGCATGACGACTGTGATAACGTCTTATTTTAGTGAGCACCTTCTGCGCATGTATTCACAATTCCTATACAAATAACACTATGACTGAATTAGAATACGACGGAATCATATATATCTAACTGCGGATGTTTCAATCTTTCACTGCTGTATCTTTAATGATTTATATATGTACGTGTTTCTGTCTATCAGTTTCTATGTATGCTTGTTTTCATTGTTGAGATGTATTCAATTTATCTTTCATAAATCCATTTTCTTGTATTTGATTTCAAAGACAATCTTATCTTAATACAGTAGATAGCTATTTTTATGATATCCTTGATGCCTTTTTCTTCTGTTTGTCTCATTTATACTTCCTGCAGATTGTAGGTTGGATCAAGCAATATCAACGTATTTGGAAATGTGACTTGAACTGTTTTTCACACTTGTGCGTTAGTAGTGAAATCATCTATTTTAAATAAAATGAATTACTTCACTTGAATGTTTGTTTCATTCTTATCACCATTCTTGGAACAGTTACCCAAGGTACTAATCAGCAAGGTCTACTCTGATTTAAAAACAATAGACGTTAATTCTAATAGAAAGGAGTTGAAATTTATTTAGTTGATGCAGAACGTAGTAGCGGGAACTTATGTACATGATACAACGCATAGTCTTTTAACGAATTTCATTAGCTAAAGAGACATAAAGTCAATAACGCCAGTCCTGGCACGCACACGTTTACCCATTACCTCTATTTCGTGCAGAAAGAGTTTTTTTTGTTGTTGTTGTAGCCAATAACATTAAGGTATTAAATTAAGGTAAAAATGATCGTTTAAATTTGTATTATTATATCATTTACGTGATATTTGTTACAATTACATACTGGGCATTTAGGAAAAAAAATGATGATTTCAACGTCCACATGCCAATGACAAACTGACGAACATAATATCGTTCCTGGTAGTTCACAATATGTTTTTGAAGTGAACTAAATATTGCTTTTGAACAAAGTGTCTATTGATTAATAATTACAGTAAATATTACGCGTTTATACTCTAATATACGGCAACAAAGAAAGTGTGAAAAGAACAAGCTTTGTAAATTTTAACAAATAATTTATTGCTGCGGAAAAAAATGCAAATAATGGATAAAAAATTTACGGTTTTAAGAATCATATCCAAAAACAATCCAAGAATAATCCATGAATAAATTTTTTAAAGTCCTAGTAATAAAATATTCTAATGAATTTAAGTTTGAGTCCCAGCGAAAATCCAAGATGGAAAGCGATGCTGTACGCTGTATGTTGTATTCTGTACTGTGCTATATCTACAGTTCCTTGTAGAAACATAAGAAATAACACTCATGTGTTGGAAATCCAAAAAGAGCATGATGATCTGCCTTTGTCCAAGAATTCCGAATTAATCTTTAAAAGATCTAAATGATCTGAAGAAATTTATAACTCGAAAACTGGCTACAACAAAATAATACAACTTGATACAAAGTGGAAAAGCGCGAAATTGAAATTATTTATCTAAAACAAGGCTATACCATAATTTGAAACGCAAAATAGATGCCCGTATGAGCCTCCCACGGCCTTGTTTACATCATGTATTACTAACATGACCCTGACGAAAACCAATAATTTTGACTCTAAAAAATAAAATTAAAAAGATATGATTGTTTCAAGAAAACTGTTTACAAGTCTCGGTTCACATATCCAATGCTTCTATTATTCTAATAATAAAAATAAATATAAAAAGAGCTTGTTTATGGGGTTGCATCTTAATTTTGAATGATGGTCTTGATTTAGGCCAGCCATAGGTGTGTACATAAGAAAGAGTCAGGTCAACTGATTTTCTTTAAAAGTTTCCAAATCACGTAAACAAAATTGTATTATAATAAAATGTAATATAGTAATTAAAAAAACCATGACAAATAACAATTACATTGCAAAAAAACATATATATATATATATATATATATATATATATATATATATATATATATATATATATATATATATATATAGAGAGAGAGAGAGAGAGAGAGAGAGAGAGAGAGAGAGAGAGAGTGAGAGAGATGTATTTTAAGAAACAAAAATTCTCAGATGATTATACTCTCCAGTACATACAAAAACACACCTTTACACACACACACACGCACATACGAGCGTACGCACACACACACACACACACGAGCGCACGAACGCATACGCTTTACCTACTAATACAAATAATCTAGCCAGTCATGAGAAATCTAAATAACTGCTTTTCCCATAAATATCATATTTTAAATAATATAATATAATAATAATAATACTTTATAGGTATTTTTGGCCTGTCTCTCCTTTCAGTTTAGTTGACTAAAGGTGGAGAATTCAAATCGGCCAACTTAGCTTGAAAAGTAGGTAGACCTATAAAAATCGAAATAAATTCTACTGTGAGGATATAAAGTGATTTGATACTAATACATTGTCCTTGCAATGCCATGCATCGTGTTTGTTGATAAAATTACTTTCTTCCAAACATATCAAATTATCTACCTATTCATTTAGTCATTAGGTGACTCAGTCATGAACATATATGCAAGTCAGAACAACGCTGTTTGATATCAGGTTTTAGAGTTGTAAAAATGAACGCTTGAGTTCTGCCCAATTATACGTATATTTTTAAAATGTATATTATAAATATATTTAAGCTCTTGTTCTGAGCAGTTAGCCCCATTACGAGAACGGTTTTTGTATTACCTATATTCGAATCATAGTTTAGTGAAAACCTATAAAATACATATAAATTATGGACACATTTGAATGCAAATAATTACTTTCAACTCCGCACGGGTAATTTAAACTTGTACCAAGATGAAACATGCATCCCGAAGCTTTACAGAATTATCTCCAATGTTACTTTATGAAATAAAACCATAATGTATATTCACTAGGTGCTTTTAAAAACCGTTTTAATATATATGGCCCCTAATACGTGATAACACATATGCACTCAACGTAACACTAAATAATTACATTATCGTTAAATAAGTACAAGTGCCCTCATGTATACGTGACAATGGTGCATAAATCGTTCACACACGAAATAATTTTGATATAGCTATCTTCAAGCGTTGTTTGTTGTTTTGAGCATTGTAGCCCTTTTAGCAATGTAAATTTAAAGAGAAACATTTGTGCTCATTCAGTGCTGAGTAGTGGACGTGGTAACAACGTTTGAAAACTATGGAAACACGAGAGAAAGAACGTTTCTAAAAAGATTAAGCAAACATTCACCGTAGCCTTGATCTAGTGAGAAAATGGTAGATACACTCATATAAAACCACTGGCTCCACCTACTGGGATTAACATTCGTCCTTTACCTTTGAGCATAATCTGCTCACATGGTGAAGTTACGAGTCTGGTCATGATCCACTCATAAGCGGGATATAGTGCCCTTTAATACATTTCAAAACTAGTGTTAACGCTGGACGGATAGAGGGAACGACATTGAAATTCAATATCTCACCTTTTGTGATATTCTTCTCAACAGGACGTTAGCTGAAAATGGTAAACCGTCTTGTCAACAAAACAAATGTTGAAAATTCAACATCTATATATCCATCTATTCAAAAGTCCATCAATCTATCCAGTCATTCATGGAACGCACACCCATTCACCCACCCACCCATCCTATGTATACTGTTCAAAGTACGCCAGATATCCTTGTCGTGGGAGGAAAGTGTCACATTGCTAATGGTTCGTAAACACCTGAAATAAATATGTTGACGTCGTTGTGACGTATTTTCATGATATTGTGCTGCAATTAAATATTCACCTATTCGCAAAGGTCACGATATCATAGCCAGATGCGAAATTCAAGACCACATATAACATTTAATGACTTCGTTTGATCTGTTTGATCCGAGAAGACTAGAATTCGCTAGACAATAATTTATTTATAAAATGTCAGGAGAATGCGAAAGAAAAGAGCCAGCCTGTTTTGTGAACGCTTGTCGAGCAAATTGTCCTGAAACATGTTGAAACGGTATCATAACTTTATATACTTTCTTTATATAGTTCACTGTTAATAACATTCAGCGTATTATTTACCGGTTAAATACACAAAGGTAATCCCGCTTAATATTAGGCACAAACATGAACACAAGACATTTAAATATCAGCATCGGTTATGTTGCATTTTTTCTAGAAACCTTTGTTGTTACACGAAATGATATGATCCTTTTAGTGCAATAGTCTTTTCTGAAGCAGCAACACAATTTCATTTGTTTTATTGGGAATGAAAAAAAATGAAAGAAATTAAGTTGTCTTAGAGACTAAAACAAAATCCAATACCAAATCAATGAAAACAAATATTGTAGTCATTACTAAAGAAAAATGTCTTATAAATCCATTCTAAGATTTAGATTTCTTCGACAAACTATAGAAAACACTGGTGGTCTATCAGTTTTCAATACTTTTGATGATTATAACAAATTGAAACGGGACCAATAACCTCATTTAACTAAAGTCACCTTGTCAAATACTGTATTCAAATTCATTTTTTGTTCTATGGCCCTATTCTAATCCATTTGTCATTTAATAAAAGCGATCGTGATTAACCAAATTAAAAATAACTTATATATAGCTGAGTTTTCCAATCAATCATTTTTTTCTATTTAAAATTTCTTTAGGTATTGTGTTAATTATTAAAATTAGCGTACCCATAGCTCAACTATACTGAAATGCTGTAGCGGTGGTAATGGCTTTTAACGTATATCTTTCTGATAGTTATCTGACGTTATCAGAATGTGAAATAAGGGTCATATTTTTCGCCACTGGAATACCACATTATATACCATTTACACAAACAAACGGCATGCTGTTCGCATGTCTATTGAGAGAAATATACTGCTCAGAATAACTGTAGTCTTAATGCATACGTTGAAAACCAGGTCAAACTACGAATATTTATACAATATATTGTTTTCTTAAAATAGGACAAACTGAAATACAATTTGAGATGCTTTAACTTTGGTCGCAAGAAGCATGTGTATACCATGGTTAAGTGAAGGAGCTAATGGCCCGAATACGGTATATCTTCCTGTCATTATTACTGCCATGCAGTAACGTGTACTACCAACTCCATCAACAGAGCAGCTTCAGCAGTATGAAGGTGCTCTGTCAAGTTTTCTAACTGACCTACACTAGTCAAATGTACTTAGACGTTAACTAGGGACTTATCATTCAGAGATGCACGCACCAAGTTGCAAGTAAAGCGATATATAATTGCATTCTGATGCAGGAAGAAAACTGTCTTAAATAATATATACAACATTTCCTGGACGAATTGTTTATTTTAACTTTACTGCTACTTTATTTTTATCTATATAATAAAAAGGTCAGCATGCCCGTCCTGGATTATATTTTTTCTCTTTCTCATTTAGCGAGACGTTGGTTTAAGTAAAAATATACGGTAACTTGTTTTTTCCCAGTCACATTTGTCCAATATTCGTGTCATATCCCAGAGATTCTATATACTGACGTATTAGGGTGCGAAGGAGAGCACTGTTTAGATCTTATGCAAAAAATCAGGTCACTTGTGTAGATCACATTTAGTTTAAATGGGCCATGGAATGCAAGCTTGCTGGATAAAATATCCCTGAGTTTCCCTTTACAAGGGGAAGTAGTTGTACGTAGGATGCTCTTTTGTGTAAATGTGTGAATATCACATGTTCGTTGGTGTACAGTTTCAACAACAAGGATTTAAAATGGACTGCATAGAAACGTTTGTAAAAATGCAATTTAATAATATTATTGCCGAAAGGTGTTTTAAATAATATGCGCATTTGAAAAAGACAACTTAGTAATTTTCTCGAAGGAAATTGTTAGTCAACTGAATGAAGAGAGAGAGAGAGAGAGAGAGAGAGAGAGAGAGAGAGAGAGAGAGAGAGAGAGAGAGAGAGAGAGAGAGAGAGAGAGAGAGAGAGAGAGAGAGAGTATGGACCTGATAACAAGCAAAGAAACGCCATCTTAAGAGTAAAAGCGTCTAGTATACTCTGATATGAGAACATCCAGAATAAATTCGATGGTTTAAAATGTATGAAATAAGGCTGCAGTGAGCATTGCATTTGTGTCAATCGGCAAGCGAAATGCATGAATTTTAGATTTTTTTAATAGTTTGAAGTTTTTTATTTCAGTGGTTTGGAACAGAATATCCTAATTATAAGACATATTTGACTTTTCGATAAAGTCTGAGGTCACTGTCACAAATATATACCAAACCAGCCGTTATCAACAACCACATTAATGTATTATGTTTGTGTTATGGATACAAATAAATAGTTAAATTTTAATTGTGTCGAAAACGCAGCAAAAGTAAGGTAAATGAAACTTCTTTAATAATATTATACCTGAAACGAGAAACTTATGAACATTTGGTCCAAGAGAAAATCACGTAAATCTTTGAATGACTTTTAAGATTACAAGCATAATTTAAATTGTAAACAAACGCCTTCTAACTGATCAGGATAAATGAGTGGAAATATCAGCACAAGTTAGATAATGAAAGTTCTATAATAATGTTATGCTAGAAATGAGACACGTGTAAACGTTTTTATTCAGGAGAAAGTCAATTAAATCTTTGAATGACTTTAAAGATAAATGGGAATTAAAAAAATCAAGACATATGGCGAACAATACACACATTGATTCACAGAAATTAACCGTCATATTTCCAGTGTGGATTTTTGAACATCGACTAAAATTTTGACAGTGTTGCAGATCATACATCGGCGTCTTTTTGGACGCAAATTGTTTAATTACTTCTATTTATCAATGATCATTTTGTTAAGTTTGTTAGTTTCATATTTTATTTTTGCAAAATTAAAACATACGTCTTAAAAGCTGAATAATTTTACAACGAATGCTTTTTTATTTCACTTGTATATGACGTCAACTATCACGTTCCTTATGGCTGTCTCTGCGCTGACATGCGCAGTACAGGGAACGTACTACTACGATCCCGCCTTTGCTGCAAACGTCATATCTGCGGTAAAGTTAGCTTTGACTAACATAGCACAACCAATAGAAGGTACGATTATGTTTCCAGCCAATCATAAAATGACCTCGCAAGGAAAGCTTGTTGTGATTGGTTATGTTCAAAGTTTACGCCTCTAACTAAAGTTTAACAGTTCAATCAACATCAGACTTTTTGTAAGGTGTTCAAAAAACAAGTGTGTGTGTGGGGGTGGTGGGTGGGGGGGGGGTGGGGGAGCATCCGGTTTATAGAAGATGTGCACAGTGATTTGTACAGAGTAGGGTTGCTACCAAAAATGTCAGATTTGAGAGAGAGAGAGAGAGAGAGAGAGAGAGAGAGAGAGAGAGAGAGAGAGAGAGAGAGAGACTGTATGAGAATTTAAATATTTAGATGCATTCAAAATTCATTACTTTGACATAACAGGTTGTAGGATGGGAGCTAATTTTAGTAGCTAATTGCGCGAAAATATGCAAATAATATATTTATTTTGCTCATAATAAAGGGTACCAATACGGAGCGAATCAAACAACTCGTGGGTGAGTGTGGCTCAATCCTAACTTGCTATATTTCCATGGATCTCAGGAAAACAGTCCTTGTCAACTGAAAGTTGCTAACTTCTCAAGCACTATAACAATTTTACGTAACTATATCCACTAGATTCCATATGTTAAGAAATTTTACGAAACTCAAACCTGCACATTTAAGCAAGATTAATGCATAATATCGGTGACCATATTTGTAAGGCAGGTTAAATAGTAATGACAACGAGTTAGCTTCAGTACTACTACTACTACTACTACTACTACTACTACTACTACTACTACTATAAATAACGACAATATAAATAGTAGCCCTGATAATGATTATGATAGTAGTAGTTACAGCAGGAGGTAAAAAGGGTTGTAATCCTCAATCACAAGGAAACATTAATATACTTTAACTTTTTGTTTCAACTTTTATATACATTTTGCTGCCATTTGGTTCCAGACATTGTCCAGCTGTTCCAGTTATTTGACTCTGGAAAATACAATGAAAACAATGCGGGCCTGGTTTCCAAGACGATGGATATACTGAGGACAATGTATTCTCTCTCTCTCTCTCTCTCTCTCTCTCTCTCTCTCTCTCTCTCTCTCTCTCTCTCTCTCTCTCAGATGCACACACTGACTCGTAATAAATTACTACCTTGATACTATTTTACCCTATTGGAATTTTATGAACACAAGTGGGTGGGGTGAGAAGGCATTGTTTGGGAGGTTGTACATACGTAATTATTGTGAATAATTGATACTTTACGAAAACATGCATAACTACTACGTAATTGTGCTTTCGTACATACATTATAGAGCGTATATCATTTATGAATGTAATACTACTTAGCACCTTATTTTTAAATTGAAAAAAAATTTGAGTAAATACATCCACTCATTCATTAAAACAATAAGAATGACTCTACTGCAGATGGTAGGGCAAAAATGAACAATTGTTCAAGTAAACAAATTATAAAAAAAATAAAACCTATTGAATGAACACGGATGATGGTCAAAGGTTTATTTCTAGAATACTCTAAGTTGTCAACAAGATAATGTTTATTGCTAAAGTCATAATAAAGAACATAGTAAATATTGTTGTCCAGGGTTTTTCCATTGGGGAATACCAGTGTCCTAGACTCAGATTATTTACCTCCACTGATAATGATCCTAATATTGAATCTATACTCACTGTGCAGTATTAGCTATTTAGAATGTTGCTTACAACATCAATAGTCCTGTTCAGATAGACCGTGAACATGAATTTGGACTAAGTTCAATCACAAAATACAACTGTACATAACATATAATTATTACAAGAAAACTAATAAATTATATGTATGTATGTATGTATTTATGTATGTATGTATGTATGTATGTATGTATGTATGTATGTATGTATGTATGTATGTATGTATGTATGTATGTATGTATGTATGTATGTATGCATGCATGCATGCATGTATGTATGTATGTATGTATATATGTATGTATGTAGGCAAATATGTGTACGAATATGTAATTAAGTGCGTACGTATATGGTTTGTATTTATTTGAAAATACATAACACAGTAAATCTGTATAGTTTGTATGTGTGCATATTTGTTGATGCATTAATTTACATATAAATGTTTACGAATGTGATTTCGCATGCACGCATGCTAATAATACGATATGTTTCAACAACATTTCTAAATGATCATACTCTTTTTCTTTGATTCAGCTATACGGACTCGCAGTTGAAAAACATTGTGTATAATGAGACACTATATGCCATATTTCAAAGCCGAGGGGTGTGCGTTGTGAAGAATGTTAATTGCACGGGACAAGTGACGACTGTATACCGGACATTGGACGGTTCCTGCAATAACCTGAATCATCCAGAGTGGGGCATGGCCTTTAGACCCCAGAGACGATTGCTAAACCCAGAATATGATGGTAATACATTTGTATCTACTAAAGTATAATTTGCTGTCTGTCTTTCTTAACATGTATGTATCTGCTTTAGTATTGCCATCTTTAAATACCAACCATTTCTTGTTGGTTGGTTCTCTCTCTCTCTCTCTCTCTCTCTCTCTCTCTCTCTCTCTCCTCTCTCTCTCTCTCGTTTTCAGGATTTTTTGCAAACTGAAAGGCGCAACAATCCTTACAATTATTGTCCACTAGACCACAGGAGCGTTCTCTCTCTCTCTCTCTCTCTCTCTCTCTCTCTCTCTCTCTCTCTCTCTCTCTCTCTCTCTCTCTCTCTCTCGATCGAACTGCTTCCCTGTGTATCTCTGTATGTATGTGTCCATTATATTCTGTGATATTATATTGAAATGAATCTACCTCGTTTTCGGGTTTCTTACAAAATAAAAGGCGTAACATTCCTCTTCATTATTGAAATTATACAAGCATTTGAAAAGGCATCAATGCTTTCAATTTCAAATAATAGAAATGTGTGAAGTATTGTGAGAGTAAATTATATGAATCAATCATCGAAGTATTAAATTATTTCAATTACCAGATGGAGTATCGAAGCCACGAATCCAATCTGCAAGTGGAACCGGAACTCTGCCCAATCCAAGAACCATCAGTAACGTAATTCATTCTAATAAAGGCGCACCAACCACTATAGATAATAAGATCTCGCTGCATGTCTTCCAGTGGGGACAGTTTCTGGACCATGACATAATCTCTACCCCAGTTTCCACAGGTTATAACTGTCCTTTTATTTCTTTTTTAATTTAATTAGTTATTTATTCTTACATCCACTCAACTGTCAAGTTGTCTTTCACTTGTGAGTCATTTGTGTTTTAATCTACATCTCTCTGTTCGATCTTTCTTCTTTGCCTTGCTATTTAACATAAGATACCGCTTTCATTAAGAGTGAATAATAATAATAATAATAATAATAATAATAATAATAATAATAATAATGATAATAATACAATTATTATTATTTTTATTATTACTATTATTATTGTTTTTAGTTTCATGTATTTTACTTATAAATACGATTTTTTTGCCTCACACTATATATATATATATATATATATATATATATATATATATATATATATATATATATATATATATATATATATATATATAATGGGCCAGTAACCTATATTACAAATAAACACTAATAATAATAATAATAATAATAATAATTCTATACTACTACTACTACTACTACTACTACTACTACTACTACTACTACTACTACTTATAATACATTGACTATGCTTTAAGAAGTTAGCCAGTTAAGGGATTTGTAAATTTTTTAGTGAAAAAGATGGTCTGTTGGATCTTAAGAAAGGTCTAAGCAATCCAAAATTAAGATAAACAGATTGGTATGCATTTCTGTTCAGTTGACCATCTTCGATACCACTTCAGAAGGCATAGTAAAAATGTTTATGTTGAAATTAAACAAAAAGAAAATAAAAAGAATTAGATAGTTCAATTATTCGTTTACAAATTTAGTTAAAAAGACAGTCAATTGTATCTTAATAAAGGTCAAAGCAATCCAAATGAAGATTAGCAGATTGGTATGCATTTCGATTTAGCTATCTTCGATACATCTTCAGAAGTCATAGTACAATTAAATAGTCGCCGAATGTTTAGTTAGAAATTATACAAAAAGCAAAAAGCAAACCTAAATAGAAACAATTTTAGCTGCCTAATTTCTAATACATACACCGAGAAAACAACAATATGCCGAGTTATTGTTTTCTCATTGTAAACTTTATCGTACTTATGGGCTGGAATAATGCAAGGCCGACTCCAGGTAGTGAATCGGAATTAACAGGAAAACAAAACCAACAATACTCTTAATATGCCAAAGTGTATAAATATATTTATTTTTTCGTTATTAATAATTTACTGCGATGCAACGTCAGAATAACAACTTAAACTGTTATAGTAATCATAGTATAGTTAGTTCATCTCGCAGTTAACGCGCTATTTGTTATTGCGTCTTATCATTGCGTCAATTATTATAGAGAGTATTAAAAATATGTCACAAAGTATCACAATTACTCTTGCACCGCTTTAGAACGAAAACAAGGAAACTGATGAAGATTGTAAAAATGTGTATAACGGTTTTATAATTCTATGCTACTGTCGTTGGAATAATCAGGTTTGTATCAATTAGCGAGAAAGTCCAAAATTATTAGACTTGGTTTGGTTTGCAAAATTTGTCCAGAGCATTCCGTTTTCCTTCCAATTCTTTAAACAGTGCATTTCGTCTTGACTGATAGTAGACCCATTGGATGGAGTGATTTAATGCTGTTTCTGAAACTGAAAGTATTGAAATTGTTTCTGAAGGAGAATGTCAAGTACGTCATCATAATGAAAAGCTTTGAATTATATTCTGTACGTTTTCCCATAAATTGCTTAAATATAATGGATTGATGTTTAACTATCCTCTTAATTTTAATAGTGGAAATGAACATAAATCTTGGCAAAATGAAATAGAAAGTATAGTAGAAAATGGAGAAAAGAACGTAAACAAAACTAGAAGAAGTAATAGAAGTATCGAACGAGGAAAATATAAAGCATATGATTGAATGCAAGAGCCAAAATAAATGCTGCAATGTAACTAACATTGTATGTTTACCAACGCAATCATTCACTTTTACTCGCATTAATACAAAACGTTAAATCTGAATCCAAGCACGAACATTGCTTTCTGCTGTATAACAGTTAAATTTAAAGATGGTCTTAATACTAACAATTTATTTCCACTTGCATCGTGATGTCAAGAAGCCCAACAACGACCAGATGGGACAAATATTTCCAACAAATCAGCGCGCTTTTTAAACCAATCCAAACGTATGAAAGAGTTCAAGTTGAAATCGATGTTTGCCATTTCTATAATTGCCTTGGCTTCATCAGCTTCATATTCTGAAAAGCCAAACGTTGTTTAAAGTCAATATATGTTCTCAGTAAATTTTTGCATTTTTGATCGAACACTGACCTTATCTCATAATCCACATTTGACCTTTGTCAGAGTAGAGTTGCCTTATTCTCAGGTATATCTATACTGATTAAATAATGAATTTATTTGACAAAAGTAAATCAAGTTGTGAATGTATATTACTGGAAGAATTTTCGTGCGTACCTTAATACAACTTGTTGAACGATTGAACGATGCAGAGAATGGGAACGGATAAAATAATCGGGTTTATTTCTGATGTATTCCTTAGTTATCAACACACATTACTTACTTTTCTGGATATCATACATTGTATACCATACGATGTTTCTATTATGTGCCTCGTGTAGACGATACTAAAATCTTTAATTCACCCGGAACTAAGACAGGGACATTAAGTGATATGTTTTATTATCATTGTCGTTACTAGTTTCAAATTTAACTAGTCGCTGTCTTCCAAACCTTGTAAATTGTTTAATGTGAACTTTGTTGTCCATGGTTGTGTGCAAAGGAATTTTAATACTTACCGATTAGTAATTAGTATTACTAAAATATTATAATCAACACTTATATATTTGTTTAGGTCAGTAACATTTATATAGGTCTGGAATATTTGTGCTAAAATCATAGATGAATTATTTGAACTTTTGATAGTTTTATATATTCTATTATTCAATTTCTTATGTTGCATTTTCCAGTAGGCATTTCTGAGTTGTTTCATCTTCCATGGAATTGAGCGTGTTCTCCATTTCTTTGTCCAAAGCAACTAACTCACGTTTTATATCATGTTCGATTGGTTGTAAAGCCTGTTGAACATTAAACATTCCTTCTCTTCTGCATTATTCACATTACAGGACAATCTCTGTTTAAACAATCCCGTTGTCTCCGAAACCTTTTCCCCTCAGTTTGCAACAATCTACATTTGTAGCATTCGAGTTGCTCTTTTTATAGCATTCTGGCCCTCAGCCGTTAATTTACTACATTGTCTCTGCAAGCCGTGATAGTCCAAAACCATGTATCCTTCAAATTAAACATACCAGAGTATCAACATGTCTTTGCAAAATCTATTAGCTACATCGGTTATTCTCAAAGAATCTCTTAAATGTACGATAGAGTTTTATTGAAGATAACATAGAAGGCAATTCTTTCATTTATAATGGGTCATTTCCATGCTCATTCACTTTAGTTTCCCTCTCGGTGCTAACTCGATATCTCACTGGAACGTCTCAGGCATTATTAGGATCTTTGATATATACTGGTCCACCATGATATGCTCAAAGCAAGCGATTTGCGTGGCGTGGAATGTGTGGTGAAAAAGGTAGTTCTCAGGTAGTCAGTGGTGAAAAGAATCAGACTTAATTAGTTTGAGGACTTCTTTATTATTAATATTTGACATCGGACAAACTTAAATCTTCAAAAACGTTATCAAAAGAGACTGTTTAATGTCGCATGGTAAATAGTCTTGATTGTGGTTAGTGCTATAGTCGATATTTCTTGGTGAATATTATGTGCAGTGTTAAAAAGTCTATTATGGAAGTGTCTGTGTGATATCAGAGAGTCATTTGTGAACCGAAAAGGATTACATTTCTTTTTGTACTTTAATGATTTTTATTGCATACATCTGAGGCATATTTCAAGTTTAAACTAATTTAAAGCATTACTTGGATGTCGATGCCCTCTGTGAAGCAAAGTTAATATTTATTTTAACCAAACGTTAAACTTTCTACGTGCACATCAAGAAAGACTGACAAGAAGTACGTAATTCTTTCATTTTCTTTCAGCTAGCGCTGTTGTCGTTCTTGGTATATTTTCGATACAGGTTCAGTGTTTGCTTTTTGTAATTTTGTGAACGTTTTCAAAGATTTCTACGATGTTCATCTCTACATGGATCATTAGACCACTCTAGTTACTATACCCCGGGCACATATTCTTTCTGGCGAGCTTCGTCTATCTTGTTTTGATTTTATCTTGTCTTGTTCACCTCAATTTAACAAGAAGATTCAGAAAGACAATTGAAAATGGTTTCTATTAATACAAAACATTAAATTGATTTCTGCTATATAATAGCTAAATTTAATTTTATTTACATCGTTTAATTTCGTTTGATCGTAAACATCAAATAAAATCGAGATATATTATGCCAGGTTTACACATTTGAAATCGTAATTAAATACCTTCTGGGAAGCTTCGAACTTCATTCTTGATGAGCTCTTGTACAGTAATGTAAACAGAATTTAAATAAATTTAGAGGATTTACTAATAACTTCCAATGACAGAGATATCATTGGTCACTTTAAAGGCACATAGACAACACATATGTCTTGAGGTATAAAGGATGTAATATACCTACATTCTGATGGAAAATACGCTGTTGCACATGTAATAAAGATCAAACACATATAAAGAAAAACTAAACGATGGTAAACACGATATTTGCCCAGATCAATACTAAATTAAAACTGGAATACTATTATTTTCATCAATGTCATGTTTGCGAAATATGTTTTGTGCTTTTGTATTCCCTTATTATTTCTGGTAAAAGATCAACTCAACGTTTGGTTCAAATTGGTAAAATACACTTTCTAGGCTTAAACGTTCTGCCAAAACTTCCATTATGGACGCCATGATGTCTGAGGAAGTTATAAGGCATTCACGCTTTTCCTTTTCCAGAAAATGTTTTACTATATCTTAGCAATGTTTGTCTTTACTAAACAGTATTTTTCAAGACTTTCGTTCCTTACGTGTTCGTCTATGTTTTGTGTTCCTTTTATGTAACCTTTTCTGAAACGCGTATTTTGATGCATTATCCATTGTTGTACTGGAACCATTGTTTTCCCTTCCATATATTTCCATGCATATTCCCGTATTATGTTGGAGTTTTGGACTATTTAGCGAGCCATTTTACAATTCAGTGTCTTTTGTTTTCTGTTTGCTCCTTTGTTGCTTTAAGATTTTGTTTTTTTTAGTTCTTTCTCGGCTGTTATAATAGACAGAATTTGTGACTGTAGAAACGATGACTTTAGTATATCTATTTCCTTATTTAACTACATCTGACACTGCCATTTATTTAAAATCAACACATAATATTATAGTTGGACAAATTGTCATTAGGTGATATCAAGAAGCCAAAAGAACTCCATATGGGACAAATATTTCCAACGACGCACCACACTTTTTAAATCAATCCAAGCGTATGAAAGAGTTCAGGTTTAATTCGAATATTGCCATTTCTATATTTGCATTGGCTTCATCTGCTTCATATCCAGAAGAAACACGCGTTGGTGTAATTCAATCTACGTTTTCGATAAATTCCATCCCTTTGAAATCGAAGTATTTGGCTTTACCTTCTTAAGATAATGTGATCTTCAAGTTGTTGCGTTAATTTCCCCACACCAAATAAGGAGATATATGCTTTCTTCATATTGAACTGTTTAAACCATGTTGGTGTTTCGTTAACGTTATCGTTATTAACAGCAATCTGCATCTTGCATGAATGAATGAAGTGAACATTTCCTGTTGCTTTAATTATTATCCTTTATATCTTTTGTCGACAAAACTTGAATCATACGCTTATCCAATCGAATTTATACACATTTATAGATACGGACGATATTGCTTTCACGTTCATTTCATGAAATTGCTCTCTTAAACTCTCAATGTTGAAGTATTTAAGACAAGGTAGTTTTTGACATTAAGATTTATTTAAAGTAACATATATTCGCTCTGTTAACGATTCAACATGCTACTCGTATTAGGGACTTATTGGCTCTTTTAATATTGTAAGTTTTAATCGCGTTGAATCAGACTTGTATAGAGTTTTGTACGTTAGCGTTCATTGTGAACATTGGTTGATTAGAATTTCCCAGTTTATCAACTTATTTGTTGTGGGTTAAAATATGTATTGTTGTATTAAATTCCAGATCTCTCAAAGGTCAGATCTCTCAATCTGTATTCCACTATTTATAAATTTCAGGAATTAACGGGGTCGAAATGGGCTGTTGTGAAACGAATACTGCAAACGTCAATACGTAAGTGCGGTTTGGAGCTTCATGCTTTTCTGAATGGTATTTTAAATGTGTCATCAACATACGGATTATCCACCAGTCACTCACTCATTCACTCACTCACTTACTCTCTCTCCCTCTTTCTCTCTCTCCCTCCATCCCCTCCATCCTCTCTCTCTCTCTCTCTCTCTCTCTCTCTCTTACTCTCTCTCTGTCTCTGTCTCTGTCTCTCTCTCTCTCTCTCTCTCGCTCTTAATATATATATATATATATATATATATATATATATATATATATATATATATATATATATATATATATATATATATATAATTGCATAAAGTTCGTATAATGATGGACCGAATTGTTTGTTTTCCACTTTCTTTGCATCCCGACAAGACAGTAATTAGTCTGAATAATATTTGATCTCGACACGCTTTGGAAATAAGACGGTGCACAGTTAGACAAGACAGTAGTAAATGGTAGAAAATAAAATCATCTATTGGATAGTTCTTTTCAAACAATAGTAACAAGTGCGCTCCGATATACGTACTCAATGGCGATGGTTTCTTTGCCGATAACACCTGCATGAACGTGCCACGTTCCGCACCGGCGTTAGACGGGAATTGTAATACGCTGCGTAAGTATCAAATTAATTTAAAAAAAAAAAAACTATTACATGTTTGGGACGATATAGCTATGGGTTAAAAATTAGTGGTAAAATGCTTCCTAAAATAGATGTTTCTGATGTTGTGAATTTATAATTTTTCTAAAATGCTAATTTTCGTCCATTGTATGGTTGTTATACTCCACTCCTTTCAGGACCAATGGGAACCGATCTTTCAGTACGCACATGCTTAACCATTTCTTCAAGCCATTCCATTGAATTACAGCTGAAATTGTAAAGTTTATGAAAATGTCGAAAATTGATATCTTCGTAAAATAAATGACAATTGAGTAACACGATATTCATATATAAGTAATTTTGTCGGTAGTAGCTATAATTCTGTTCCAAACGTTTCTATGAATACATGGTTATCATCATTTTCAACGTTGCGGTAATGAGATGAAAAGACAGCACTTTTCTCAAAATCGTTTCGTACACACTCGCTTTAATTAATAAGTTATTACTGCTGGATGAAGAAAACAGGAGGCACAATATGTATTTCTTTATTTATTTACAGCCGGACCAAGACAGCAATTGAACAAGATAACCTCGTACATTGATGGTTCCAATGTGTTTGGGTCCTCAGCGGCAGAATTAATTAAGCTACGAAATCCAAGTTTGTCTTGCAATTACTCTTGACTGTCATAACTAGTCTCTTGCAATTAAGAATATATGGAACATAATATAAATATAATTACACCATATTTTGTAAATTCTATTCTGTTAATTTTAAACGTTTCCCATATTCAAATAAAATGTAAGATTAATACGATGTAATTGTCTTGAATAAACATTTGTATATGATTCGATTAAGATGACATGGGGCGCAAAATCCTACTTATAACAAAATACATGCCGCGCATAATTCTCTAAGGAGGCAAAGCCTAAACAATACAGCATGCTTTGTTGCTCACGGAAAACCCTTTTATACATTTAGTCCATATTATGCAATCCAAGAAATGAAGTTATAATTCCTTTGATGAAATAACGACTCTAAACAGAAGGCTTTTATTTTTAGATTTTCCTGAGTATATGGCAGTTTCAGATGGAAACAATCTTCCTCCAAACAATGACACTTCGGCGTGCACTTTGACAAAGCAAGGGGAGAGCTGTTCTCTTGCTGGCAAGTTGATAACAGCTTTACCTGTGTCAGGCGACCACCTGTGTTGAATGGATAATTATACTATGTTTTTGTTATTTTCCCTCTTCATGGGATATTTAATTTGGGGTTAGAAGTAAGGTTAAATAAATGGTTGTGATAATGTTTTCGTTATCTGTCATATAATAAATCGTTTTAGACTGAATCCCATGATAACAAGAAAGACCAGCATTTAGATAAAGGTTCAGACTATTACAAAAATTACAAAACCTTCGCAAGATGAACAAATATTCATTTTCATTAGATATTGACACCAATATATAATACAAATTTACATCGTGTTATTAATATAAAAATATGTTAAATCCGGCCGAACAATAAAAAAACTATGTGTATGTAATAGCTGCTATTGTTCGAAGTGGTTAGACACATGCGTGCGGACAGACACTCACACATATCCGAATGTCGATTATACATTTATTTTTAATGTTGAATTAGTATGATAAGGCTGAAATCTCTTCGAATTTAAATAGTACCACTGTCGTTCACAGGTGACTCCAGGGTTAATGTTGTGCCCAGTCTTGGCTCTTACCATACACTATTTGTACAGGAACACAATCGTATTGTGAACCTTCTCAAAGGACTAGGATGGACAGATCAAGAGGAATTATTCCAGGAGGCCAGGAAAATAAATATCGCCCAGATGCAGCACATTACGTACAATGAGTTTCTTTCCTGGATGCTAACACGTAAAGTCTTGCTTGACAATAGCTTAATCATTACTGGTAATAGGACCACATACTTTACTGGCTACGACCCTACAATAAACACTGATATTGCCAATGATTTTGGAATTGCATACAGGTAAATTGTTCTTTTTCAGTAAGTGTTCTGTATTATATTCATACAGTTTCACAGTTTCAATATTCATTTATACTGTTTTGCGAAGTTTTCTTTTCATGCAAATTTTTACGAGTGTGTATATCATTGATATAGTGTATATACTATATATATATATCTTATTTTAATCACATACAAATACATATAGTTGCCCTTTGAAGGGAATTAATATTAATATACCCCGTGCAACTGTGTATTGACTGAGTTAATGAACTCCTCACATCCCTACCTAGTGTGTCCACTTCAAAATGTAGTTATGTGCCTTTTTCATGTTGTTCACAATCACCTTTGCAAACTGACAGGTTGATTGTTACCTTTTATGAGTTTCTATTTTTATTTATGCTGAATTAATCATGAAAAGACACATTTATTATTTAAACATGAAAGATGTTTTTTTTAACGATAAATGTACAGAACTACAAATGCACGGATAGCTTCTTGTATACTGAACGCTCAAGAACTCACAACCTGTGGTATGGAAATTAGTGTGGAATCAAAACTAAGCAAAACGACAAGCCAGTAAGAGATAATAAGAATAGTTGAATATATTTACATATCAACGTAATTATTCTTCTCTAATTAACAATACTACCGAACATAATATTGTTAGAGCGACGTATGTACAAGTCGATGTATGGATGAATTATTGGATGATATTAATGGACTAGGAAAAAAGTATGGGTGAAAACATATATATATATATATATATTTTCTATCCATATCGTTTAGAATCGGACATTCCTGGATACCGAGTCAAATGAAGCTACATACAGATCAGAGACGTCAGATATCAATGACCCGGATGTGAAACAAATTGAGGACACGTATCTAAATCCACATATGCTTTTTATGAGGGGAAGAACCGGGCCCAATCGAATGCTGAAATGGATGACAGAAACAAGATGTCCTCGCACAGATAGGTAATTTCGCACTGTATCTATCTATCTATCTATCTATCTATCTATCTATCTATCTATCTATCTATCTATCTATTTTACTAGTACATGTCCAGATATAAAATATAATCTGACAATATATGTATCAGTCTTTGCATCTAACGATATCTCTGTGTATATGTCGTTCTGTACATTTATCTATCGACCATCAGAGACACTCAGATGGGGTTAGATCAAATTCTAAATGTTTGTGTTTCCACAACAACACGTGCTTACTGGTCAGGGATGTATATAATATATATTAGAATGAGAGAAAGTATATATATATATATATATATATATATATATATATATATATATATATATATATATATATATATGCATAGAGTAAGAGATCAAAGGAAAACTAAAGAGCAAAAGGTTGTTGATTTAAAGTACATTACATGGGAGATTAAATGGGATACACTATCTCGAGCAGTGTTTTATGTATGTCAACAGCTGTTTAGTTTTAAGACCACATGTACGCTCATCCATCGTTCGGCAGAAATTAGGATTATTTGATACTTCACAAAATGTTTTCTTTCTATATTAATTGCTAGCAGTTTTGATTCATCCAATAAGGTGATGTGTTCCAATCATATCATATGATAATTAGTTCACTACATTGTCTCTCCTCAAACACCTCCGTGAATGAATTATGACCATGAAATCTTTTTATATATTTAAAGATTAATGGAAGATGGAGCGAGAAACAAGTTGTTCTTGAAGAACGGTGTAAGTTTCGACCTGGGTGCCTTAAACATAAACAGAAGAAGAGAGCATGGACTTCCTCCTTACTGGAAATACAGGACAGATTTATGTGGTGAAAACATAGCTGATCCAAGCTCTTGGGCGTCTCTGACATGGCACGATAACATCACCATAGCACTCCTGAAGAGTGTCTATCAGTAAGATAAATGCTCATTACACGCACAGACACACAGACACATACACACAGATACACAGACAAAGAAAAAAAAACATTTTTACTAAGTTCAGCAGATTTTTCTAATGATTTTACTATAGAAACTAAATGCATACTTATCAATATATGTAAATAACTACTTTACTAAGAGCAGAATAGAATATTTTCGAAACTGTTCCCAAATGTTGCGTATTAAGGGTAACTAAAGGGCAGATAAAGCAGACAGGGGCAAACTGCAGTCAACCTGTTGTGAAATAAAGATTGTCTATTACCGACTTATTACATTATATGAGTCACCTCTCCGGTAGCCTAGGGGCTCAAGCGTCCTCGGTCCCCGAACGAGTCATACCAGAAATTGTTCCTACAGCTGCCTGGCTATACTCACCATCTCACCATTTTAAACAGTTCTACTAATTAAAAAGATATTACATGATCTACCTTTTAACAGGGATACCATTATCATAGGCTATATTTATTTACACTGGGGAATTATTTTCCGTCTTAATTTCTATAGATCACCGATGGACATTGACCTGTGGACTGGAATTATCTCCGAAACGCCTGTCCTTGCGGTTGTCGGTACAACACAAAACTGCATCTTTCTTGCGCAGTTCAGGGCACTCAGAAATGGCGACAGATATTGGTTTGAGAGACCGGAACCGGAAGGGTTTTCTCTGGGTGAGGATAGAAAACATCATGTGCAATGATCATCAGGCTAAATCGAAATACAAGCTAGATGCTAAAGATGAGGTAGTACAATGTTTAAATTAGAGTGTATATTCCGGATTATTAGTCTTCTGTGCTTTTGTATTGACGATAAACTATTAGAAATATCATATTGCAAAATTACATGAAAATGATGACATTAATGCTATGGTTTCTCGGTTTTAAGGTAGAAAGTTTTAAGCAATGCACGATGGACGGTTCATGATAACGGCTTGTATGCGTCGGAATATTGATTACCCAGTATGCACAGCAAAATTTAATGCAATCAAATTAACATGACTAACGTTTTGTAAATGTTACTAACTTCTCTTTAGTACCTGTTGGAATGTTCGGTAACAGTCGAAATAAATAAAATAGCTTTAATTTATATAGATCATTATGAGGATGTTCGGTATAAGTCGAAAGATATAAAATAGCCTTAATTTATATAGTTCATTATTGGAATGTTCGGTATAAGCCGAAAGAAATAAAATAGTTTTAATTTATACAGTTCATGATTTGATATGAAATAATTAAATACTTTCAGTTATATGAATGTACAGTTTTGTTTTGGAAAATTAATGTTTTTCTCGAGAGACAAACGTTCCTCTGAAAGATGCTTCCCATTTTGAATGCCATCCAAAATCAATTGAATCGAAATCCTGATAAGTTTATAAAGTTACCCAACCGAAACATGATTTATATTGCATACCGCCAGGAGGATGCTGTGAAAGGAGGGGGGATGGTGGTGGCTGTGACTCGAAGCAGACGGGGAGGGGGGGTGGAGGGAAGGGGAGGAGGTGTGGATTTTTATATTTATTTTTATTTATATTTATATATTAAATTTCTATTCGCTATTTGGAGGCTAACATTGAATTACAGACTGCCTGAAAACTTTATATTTGTGTACTTGTCCATCCGACCTAGTGACAGACATGCAGAAGAAGAGATGTACGGTACACACAAATAACAGAATAACACGAAAGTATTTGCCTAATGAACAGTTTTCATCGAGTATTAAAGATTGACAGCACAGCCATTAACTACACCCACACACATTAATAATTATATACATATACATTTCTAGGAATGACGCCATTCCCTGCTCACAGATACCAAAACTGGATCTTAGCCCTTGGAGTCGATCTGTAAAGAGGAATTTGGATACAGGTAAAGCTGAATTCGAAAACAAGTTGGTGCACCTGCTCCTGGAAATTCTGAAAGAGGGAGAGGCTGGTGATGTAATGAAATAAGAAGTATGACGACTGTGATAACGTCTTATTTTAGTAAGCACTTTCTGCATATGTGCGCACAATTCCTATACAAATAACACTATGACTAAATTAGAATACGACGGAATCATATACATCTAACTGCGGATGTTTCGATCTTTAACTGCTGTATCTTTAATGATCTATATATATATATATATATATATATATATATATATATATATATATATATATATATATATATATATATATATATATATATATATATATACGTGTTTCTGTCTATCATTTTCTATGTATGCTTGTTTTTATTGTTGAGAAATATTGACTATATCTTCCATAAATTCATTTTCTTTGATTTGATTTCAAAGACAATCTTATCTTAATACAGAAGATAGCTAATATTGCTTTGTTATTTTTGATGCCTTTTTCTTCTGTTTGTCTAATTTATACTTCCTGCAGATTGTAGGTTGGTCAAGCAATATCAATGTATTTGGAAATGTGACTTGAACTCTGTTTTTCACACTTCTGCTTTAGTAGTGAAATCATCTATTTTAAATAAAATGAATTACTTCACTTCATTGTTTGTTTCATTCATAGCACCATTCTTCGAACAGTTACCCAAAGTACTATTCAGCAAGGGCTACTCTGATTTAAAAACAATAGACGTTAACTCTAAAGAAAGGAGTTGAAATTTATTGAGTAGATGCAGAACGTAGTAGCGGGAACTTATGTGCATGATACAACGCATAGTCTTTTAACGATTTTCATTGGCTAAAGAGACATAAAGTCTATAACGACAGTCCTGGCATGTACACGTTTACCCATTACCTCTATTTCGTTCAGAAAGAGTTTTTTTGTTGCTGTAGCCAATAACATTAAGGTATTAAATAGCTATATGAACATTCATAATACAACTTTTAAGATTTTTTATTTGAAAATGAAGTCATAAGTTATAATAAATGTATCAATTGCAAAAAAGCAACCCTCAATTTTTTTTAATAGAAAAGAAATAATGGACTCCCCCCAACAAACAAACAAAATCAAACCAATGAAACACTCGGGTGTTATATTGATGTAACAGGCAACATGCGTTTGTCGTGGTTACCGCTCGGAATGGGAAACTTTTACGAAGAATCTACCAAAGAACAGGTTTCCATGGAAGCTGAAGAAGTCATTATTGGGATGCAAGTGAAGATTGCACAAGATTCTATGAGATTCCTTGCCCAGTATTAAAACTGATGGCTTAATAATATTGACAATAATATTGACCTTATCGGTCAGTATTATTTCCTTCGCCAAACAGTATTTTTTGCTATTATCTACCAGTAGTTTTTCACCTTGCCTGCCAAGAAAAGTAGCATTATTGCCCTTGTCTAACAGTATTGTTGCTTAAAATACAAATAGATTATAAGTTTATAAACTACATGAAAAGTAAAATAGAGGAAAACTACATAACTGCGATTAATGCATAGCACTGGAAACAAAGGGAAGAGAATGGTCATTTAAACAACAAATTATCTAAAATTATTTGGTTAGCTCATCATATGAGCTACTTCGTGGTTTACGACGAATGGACCACTTCCCATGTAGCTTATAACACAAATTCAGATGCTAATATTTTAAAGTTATTATATTTGTTTTTGTCCCAAAAGTTTCCTTTCATTACATGTATTAGTCCAGTTCGAGTTCTACGTGATACTTTCTGTTCGAAATACTATTATTTTGCTTACATACATGCATACATACATACATACATACATACATACATACATACATACATACATACATACATACATACTGTCACGTTGTATGCAAGGAACATTAACCAGATTGCAAGACGCATATGCTAGACCCTGAGACTAATAATTCCACATAATAGATGTTACGAATGTCAGCCTTGCGAGCAATGAGGTGTCAAGCCAGTGTGTATAATAGAAACTCATAACTGGCGCCTTATTTTGGCGGCGCGCGGTTCACAGGTAAGTGTTGAATTGCCGTTGTTGGGCTTCAACGGAGCACATCAAGTGGGGGTTGTACATCCATCCAACCTTCACAGACTGCCAGGAGTGGACAATGTCTGCTAATTATGTTGACCATGGGTGACTCAACAACCACTCGGAGTTGAGGAAGGCGTGCCCACAGTTGGAATCGCAAGCTTACATCTATTATCTTGAGAGCTAAACGACAGTAGTCGCATAATCACTTTGGTCAAGTCTATGAGTTAATCTCAAGCTGACAGACGAAGGATGACAGACAGATGCGATATAATTGAGAATAAAACACAGACAGTCAGGTGAAAGATCACTAGACAGATGAGTGAAACTAAGAATAAATAAATAAATAAATAAATAAATAAATAAATAAATAAATAAATAAATAAATAAATAAGGAATATGATATGATAAACTTCCATCACTGGAACATATGCAGGAAGCTCGTCTGATCTAAAATATGTGATGTGCATTGGTAGCATGCATTATTTTACTGAGGTTCTTGGTTGCAAAGAGTTCCAGTTCCACTTGTAGTTTGGATTAGCTTTTTCGTGAACTCGATTCTCCATTCGGCGACTGAAAATTATTACTTCAATATTTCAATAATTTATTCAAATAATTCACTGTCAGAAATGCTTTCCAATGTCCTATTATTTGAAATTAAATGCAATGATGCAGTTTCTATCTGGTTCGACATTTCGGATATTATCTAATATATACCCTTGTTTTCTCTTTTATTTTGTGAGAATTCTTGAAAACGAGATAGATGCATTTCAATATACAATCACAGTTCATATGAGATATATAGAAAGACAGACAATAAAAGACAGGGATGATAAGTGTACAAGAACGTGTAGCAGAATAGAAACCGAGTGAATTTTGCATTAAATGAATAAATCAAAGACAATGTGTGAAAGTAGAAAATGAATGAACTTAATTAGTAAAGAATATTGTATGATGTATAAATACAATGATTCTCACACGCTCTCAACATACGATTGATCCAATTTCTCTATACGAACATTTCACACATTGAAAATAAACCAAAAGTATTATATCAATCTGAAATACAAATTCAAGAAGCCTAGTTTCAAATCATAGTATACACTGTAAGATATTCACATATTTCACGTATGGACTACAATTAGCATTCAAACAATCTCAAGGTATTCAAATACGTTTCAAATGTTTTGCACTGTAAGTGAGATTCACAGATCTCCTGGAATACAACTAAGATTCAAAATAATTCCATTTAAATAAAAAAGTACCCAACTGAAACAACAATTGGAACAAACATATGCTTCTTGACCCTTGTACAGTCGTACGATTCATACACTGATAAACCGCACAGTCCTTGCGTTGGCCCACACTTGTATCGCCGCTCGCACCCTTCATGGATCCACCACATGTACAGTCATACATATACACACGTACAGATAGCATACAGCACCCATGTATTAGATACGTCTACAGTCGTGGCTCCACCACATGTACATATATACGTACATACATATAGACAGCTCAAGATTACTCCACTCATCAGCTAAACTCGTTAGCTAACTCGTCAGCTTAAACTCATCAGCTACAATAAAGCCAAACTGGTAATACTAATGAGTTCTGGAAAATGCTAATACGTTAAACTCCTAATAGCAACTTATAGTTCACAGTTCACAACGTTTCAAATCTGCGTTGTAATAAATGAATCATTACACGATATGACAATACAAACTCAATAAACTTTGCATATAAAATGAAATATAAATTTAACACTCACCGCTATGGCTTTAGAACACAATGGAGAGCGAGCACTCCTCGACAAAATCCAAAGTAACCAGTGTGTCGGTTATAAATTGGTATTGCTTAAATCCATAGGACAGTAAAAATATTCAAGGTGAAATACCCGTGAATATCATGATTATAATGTCCCTTATCTGTAAAAACACTTGTTCACCCTAGAAAACGTTTTACGCATGCATAACGAAAAATAGTCAGATATTTGAAGTTATTTATTTGTTTGCCTAATTATGTGACAGAAGGAAAGATGGTAGGCAATTAAAATTAGAGAAGAAAAAAATAAAACAGACAAATATACGCCAAGAAAGACAGAGTGTCAAATATAGATTACATATTAATTCCTATTTAATTAAGGGTTTAGAAAGCAACTCTGGGGTCTAACGGAAACGGTCTGTACGGTCCTTGTTTTTTCGGTGATTGTTGATTATGGTGAATCTGTGACAGAAAGATATTTCTCCGCTTTAGTTATTAGCCAAATTTTATTTGCCGACGGCATAATTCATAATGCGAAGAGACTTATGACAACATGGGTTAGTTTTATAAAATTGACCTTTTAGCATTTGCTAACAGAGGGATTCATCTGTATAGTTTTAGTTATAAGTAATTTTATGTTACATAAGAATAGTGCATTGTATTGAGTGTTGAAGTAGGGATTTGTATTACACTGTTAAAATACTAATATTCATCCATTAAACGCTTGCTGATGTGAAACAAGAACAAACATGCAAGCATGAAATTAGTAAATGTTCGTGATGTATTGTCATCAGGTGATCGAATAAAAATATTTATAGCGTTTGAGCCATTAAGAACGGTTCCTTTGAGAATGACTCTTGTCTTGAGATCCAATTAAATGGGGGAAACATGGAATCGCCAAAATATTGTTAGATTCGTTACCGTGGTGAGACCTCTTGCGTGCAACAGTAGTCTATATAGAAGTTGAGTATATTTAGCGCAGATTTAGGCTATGGTAAGGTCCGACCTCCCGACCCCATGTCATATCCAACTAAAAAACCTTGAATATGTATACTTTAATTTGTCACGTCGAGTCTCTCTTTCACTCAGATGTTATGTTTGGGAAGCATCCCCACTATGCACAAACTTGTGTGGTTCTTCAAAATCTAAAACTGACAATTGTAGGATATACATGGCGGCGGGTATAAACTGGCGGAAGACGAACCTAAGAAAACTCCGATAGGAACTTATATCCTCTGCGGCTTCCAACAATTTGCATTGTTTTTTTTTACGTTTTTAGTTTTTCTATTTAGTTCATTATATGCTGTGTAGTTTTGTTTTTAAGACTTTACCTTGTGCAAAAAAGTTCACTTTTAACCTGAGTCATTAACATCTTAATTATGTAAACACACTCCCACATATCTAAATAGTATGAAGATAATGTATGAGTTAGAAGCATGAACTTTGAACCCAGCTGATCACAACATGCTTTGCTTGTGAAGTTCAGATTTTGATTGGCTGAAAACAAATCTCGACCTGAAACTTAAACGTATGATGTTGAATGCAGAATATAGTTTCTAAAATAGTCTGACCTCTGCTAGGGATTTCCTCGTTTGTTGTTCCTATGAATGAATAGTTGGATTTAAAGTGAAACCGGCCACTAGGGTCATATGTTCACTATTTTGCACTGCCATTTATTTACACTATGACGTATTATCAACGTCGCGATCATTGTAATAAGTTGCCTATACTGCGCATGTCAACACAGAAAGAGTTCAGTGAAGTGAGTGTTGAAGTTATCTACAAAGGATACAATGAATATGAATAAAAAAGTTGTAAAAATTATTTAAGCTGTATGTTTTATTTTGCGAAATTAAAGTCTAAAATTAAAAAGCTTTAAAAATGATCATTTTGTTATTAGAAGTCATAACACAATTTACAAAGAGAAGTTGGTTTTATGTGCTACACAAACTTCAAGAATTTCCGTTCAACGGTTGAGATAACGCCTGAAATATAAAGCAAGAATCGTTCGTATTAACGTGCACATTGTTGGCGAAATATCTTGATAATGTCATTAATCTAAAAGTCTTTCAACTATTTAGGTATTTTTCACTTGGACCAAACATCCATACATTACTCTTTAGTCGCGATAATTTTAGTAACTTGCTATTTGTCTATTTGATCATGCGCACTTCATTTCATTTCTATGCACTTTATATCACCCTTCTGAAATATTTCCGAGGTGGATTTTGTTTCTAAAAAGCCTTGGGGTGTTCCGATTAGTGCACTTCTAGGTGTCGCTAACATTCCATTAATAACTGTTTGGACTGCACAAACGTTTGTTTTCAATAATTCTAAAGAAAGTTGGAGAAATGTTTCATGCAGTTAATTTCTCGAGAGGAATTAAAAACAATAATCAAGAATGACGAGTAAGGGTAGCTTGTAAACCAACGCCCTCTAGCACAATGTCGTCATTTTAAATGCACAGAAATGGAAAAGGATGTCCAATGAGAGATCTCGACAGTCAACATTTCTGTTTGCGGTGTTGTGCGCTCAGAGAGACACATTCTATCAGTACTTATGCATTAAGGAAGAAGTCACTATGTTCTAGACACACATATACACTCACACACCAAGGCATACACACATGAATGTACTTATATATTCGTTCTCTTTACAACCCAACCATTGTACATCATCTAAACAGTCAGCTAGATGATATCAATCCAGAACAAATCATGAAAACAAATTTCCACTTAATCCAATTCTTAATCTTTGTTAATCTATTAGAAAACATGGTTATTTTTAAATGTTGCTGTACTGTCATGATTATAAATATAAATATTACACCATCACCGCGAGATGTATAATTGTAACATGTTTCATTTGCTACAATTGATGCATTCAATAACACAAAGCACAGAGTAATAAATTGAGAAGAAAAGACCAAAATGTTGAAAACAGCAAACTCGATGACTATCTGCAGTTAATGTAAACACAACTGTTCACCTCAGCGGTCACCTTGTCTAGACGTAAAGAGATCGGCCCATGGCTTTATATTCAATTCATCCGAGTTTACAGGAAAGAGAGGGAATTAAAATATTGGCAAAGAAAATAAGGAAAATATGTCATAACGGACGCTAGAGAAAAGATGGTTATTCTTATCTTGTTCATTACTTTAATATCGAGGGGACTCTTTAAAGACTGACTTTACTAGCGGTTACCGTCAACACCTCTGTTTAAACATCGTCGCCCATCAAAGGTTAAAGACATTTGCCTTAGCACATATATTTTAAGTTGGACCTGAAAACAATGGGCATGGACATTCATGGATAGTTTGATAAGATACCTATTCCCGCCAGCTTGCAATGTATTGGTTCTAATAGGTTTCATGTGACGTGAGTCACGTGACCTACCCAAGTGACGAGATGTTTTTGTGCAAGTACTCTAAAACTCTGCTTGCTTCCGCTCTCTTTTATCATACTTATGTAATTTCTAGTATATAACTAGGATATAGGACAAAGGTGCGGTAAAAATAAGATTACCTACATTTTTGCCTAAAGCAGTCTTTTTTAGGTAACCCCAACGAAAAAATATATACAACCACAAACAAAGACTGACAATAAATAGAAAAGTAATTACTTGATGACAGAGAAAAGAAAACACTGCACAACGATAATGAAGTATTCTAAAATACAGTACAAATAACAAATAACAAATCTCAAATATTAGCTGTATGTTTCACAACAATTATTAGTCAAGAAGAAAAGGTCTCATTCAACACATGATTTTGTTTCTCTAGATATTTTGCTCTTAATTTATTTTTAGTTATAGAATATCCAGTCAGTATTCATTTAAAGTCAAGATCCTCCAGGTACATTAATAATATGTTTGCGCACGTGACGTTGAATTTGGTACGTGGACATTACAATCGTGTGTTCTATTGATCGTCGCATCTGTATTTTCAATAAATACAAGAGTCTAAACAAATTTAACTTGCGTGCGTGCTAACGTTTTGAAAACCAGAAGTGTCTTACCACGGATATGCACATTGGACGGTATATGAAAACACATTATATTTGTCTGTCTGCATGAATAGATCAATGCTGGACATAACACAATTCATTTGACGCAAGAAGGTTGCGTATTTACTTTTGTTTTGTGTTGTCAAGTACATAAATATATTGCTGAAAACAGATCTTGACTCGCTTGAATTCAAAATGAAGAAAATGAAAGAAAAATATATTTCTAAAGAAAAATATACAACTAAAAATGATATTAAGTGATTTATTACAAGTTATGAAGTAAAATAACACGTATAGCTGATCATTTAACAAAAATAGAAAATAATTTTCTGAAACAATTTCAATAGCATCGAGTCAAACAATACAGTACAGTTAACATGATGTGCAAGGTTACGGCGTATTAATCTAATTGTCACTATCTTTGCAGTGGTTGCTATTATAGCAAAAACAATAGCAAAAACAATAGCAATTCGGATTAAAGAATTAATAAGTGTTAACAGAAGTAATATCAGCGGCAGTCCTGATTACGTTTTAGATAAATATAAATAGGCATTCCAAATATTCCTGAGGTCGTTTTTATATAACTTGATATACCTTATTGATATCAATTATTCAATTTATATTTTGATAAATGACGTACAATGAATTACACAGATATTTCTCTATAATTCATTTTTATTTTAGGTCTTTTCCCACTGGTTAGAATGCCAACACACATGCTACAAATGTAAGTCATGTGTTCAGCAATGTAGTTTAATGACAGTGTAGAAAGATTGAAAGACAAACCATCAAAGCCAGTAGGTTTTGAGTATACATAGTTCTTAATGTTAGTTCTAATGTTGTGACTAATGAATACATCCATTAGCAAGCACACCCACCTCCACCCCCTACCCTCACACACATAAACACAGACACGCACTCTCTCCGAGGCCTATGTATTATTAGTGGATTGAACATATTAAATAAATCCTTTATCAAATATACACGTGTGTAATTAGAGAAGCGTTCCATGTCTAACGTCGTATTCTCACGAGAAAAAAATTTGATCGTTTAAACTTTCAACGTGTCTTTCTTTCATAATACCGGTTGAAGGTAAATATAGGCCAAATGGTGAAATACGTGATCTAAACGCCCTAAATCCAAAATGGAAGCTACATTGACAACAGTATACCCGGTCGCTCTTTATATATTGTAAATCTTAAGTAAACATTGACTTCGTATTTCTTAATTGAAACCGCCAGTACAAAATGTTATGAATTTTTGAATATGGTCAGTTCATATAAATTTTACCTTGAAGCGTCTGATCTCTCTCTCTCTCTCTCTCTCTCTCTCTCTCTCTCTCTCTCTATATATATATATATATATATATATATATATATATATATATATATATATATATATATATATATATATATATATATATATTAACCTTCACCAACTAATGTAATACCAATATAGTTTTAATAGAAACCAAACTGATCTTTTACTAAATCTTCTGTCGATATACACTGTAAACGTATTTAGAAGATACAAGCGGTTTGATGCTGTACAAGGCTGCAGGGTATTCACGGTTGATGGAAAATTTAATTTTGAATAAACATCGTCAGTGATTTAGCGCGGGCTATTTGACGTCACGGCCTGGACACTAATATTTGAAGCTGTAGAGTTTTATGATACTTTCCACCCACGCACAGTTTGTTGTGTGCGGATAGAATTGAATTGAATTTGAGGTTTATAGTAGAAACCGGCCACTAAGGGTCATTTGTTCTACTTTTATAACTAACATGTCGTTAGTCATTTAGTTTTCCCGTGGGGACGGGGTGGATTACTCCCCCGCCCCCACGGGCGTTTGTGCATACAAGTGCACTTAATAATTTGGGCGTCATGTTGAATCACTATATAGTTCCTTTGTTTTTATATTGCCTGAACTCGTTTAATTCAAAATAATCTAAGATGCGGAACTTAACAGCCTCTAACGACCGAGTGCTGAAGGTAGAGTGCACTTAATCTCCACCCCCTTTTGTCAGTAGTCTGATACATAATAATTAATTTCACCTAGGCAAGATCAGCGAAGCTAAATACAGCCGCTGTATATGAACGAGGTGATATCCGAATTCGACAACAGTAAAAAAAGAGAAAGATATTAATACGAGGTCTAATCGAATATTAAACGAGTACGTACCATTTCATTTATGCTCAATTCGTTCCTTAGAAAAAAAATCACGTAATAGTCGGCAGAAATATCTAAATATCTAAGAAAACCGTAAAATTCTTGGTCCCCAGCACTCATACGCGACACATGCTTCACCAATTTTCAAAATATGAAGTCAGTCACAATAACTATGAACACAACTGCTTCTTCAATAAGTATCATATGTTACTATAGTAACACGTTATTGGTAGGCTTTCCATATTATGATTTTGTCCTGACTTTCCTTTTAGTTTAATTTAGTAAAGGCTGAGATTCCAAACAGGCCAACTTATCTTCTTTGGACTGAAACGGATACACTGCCAATAATCATGTTTGTTGACGAATGTTTTCTCCTACATACCTGTCTATCTGGGTGTAATTAAGTTGAAGGTGAATGCTGTACAAAACGGCCCAGTTTGACAATGGGGTATATAATTGCTAAAGTGTACGGACATGAACTTTATATTTATGCTAGTTCTGAGCAATTAGTGCCAGTATAGTAATGCTATTTATTTAATAAGTAATTGTTTAATTTTTACTTTAAAATAATTATGTAAATTTTAATCACGCTCTTAAGACTAGGTTTAAACTTTATGGAAATTATCGCAATATCTGTGTGATGAATATTGATAATTACTTTGAGTTCATCACTACTAGATTAAACTTGAATGTAAGATACCAAGATGAGAGATATACAGCATAAGGCTTCATATTTTACCTTATTAAATCACCGCTCCGATGACCTAGTGGGTAGAGCGTCCGCCGCGGAAGTGGGAGGTAGTGGGTTCGATCCCCGGCCGAGTCATACCAAAGACTTACAAATATAATAATAACAGCTGCCTCGCTTGGCACTCAGCATTAAGAAGTTAGTGTTAGGACTGGTCGGCCTGGTGTCAGGATAAGGTGACTGGGTGGGAAATCATGCTACATGCCTGCGGCATGATGCCCCAGTACTAGACATCACTATAAAAACTGCCTCCCTGCAGACATCCTAGCGATATGACTGAAAAATTGTTAAAGCTACGTTAAAAATCCTAATCAATCAATCAAACAAACTTTATTAAAAAAACAACATACTACATTTGGGAATTTGAACATCGTACGTAGCCATTCAGTGCATTTGAAAGAATCTTAAATACAATATGGCTCTCGATAAGTGAGGATACATCTACACTCAAACACAAATTTCCACTATGTTCCTCCAGACGAATGTTGTAATTACATCCACACTTACCTAACCTTTTACACTGTTCAATATATATATATATATATATATATATATATATATATATATATATATATATATATATATATATATATATATATATATATATATATATATATATATATATATATATATATTAGAAATTTTGCTAATGGATCGTTAAAACATTTGTAATAATATGCAGGCGTTGTTGTGACTTGTTTCAGGATAATATGCTGAAATTAAATATTTACCTGGATAGAAAGGTCAGGAGTTCAACGCCAGCATACGTGATTCAACACCACATATGCCATTTAATGTATTCTATTGATCTTTTGTTTGTATTTTATCATGGCATGTATGAAATCCATTTAGATCTGAAAAGACTATATTTTTTGGCTAGAATTCGCTTGTTACTAATTCATTTATAACATCTCAGGATAATGTGAACGAAAAAAGCAAGCCTGTTCCATAAATACTTGACGCAGCAATTCCCCTCAAACATGTTTAGATGGTACCTTTATATCAGCATTTCAGTGCGTTATTAATACGTTTAAAAAGGTACCAGGACTATCACACTTTATATTAAGTATATATATATATGCTACTGTGTCTGTAGAGAATGTCAAACGCTCATATCCAATATTTGCGATCGTGTTCAATACTACTACTACTACTACTAATGATGATGATGATAACGATGATCATAATAATAATAATGATGATGATGATAATGATAAGATAATAATATAAACAAAAATATCAATAATGATAATAATAATACAATACTACTACTAATGATACTACTACTACTACTACTACTACTACTACTACTACTACTACTACTACTACTAATGATAATATATTTTTTTTAGAGATTAAAGGTTAAAAGTTATCGTTTTTTTTAGCGGCTAATCTTACAAGTATAACTTAACTCGACATTTGTGTGGTTTTGATATAAGAAAATATTTCCGTTAGAAATGCCTGTCAATTATCGTTCTTAAATTTTGCAAAATTATTGTTACGGTAATTTCTAACCTCTTTTGGCTGCTATTAAACAGACGTAACACAACCTGCTGATCACGTATAAAGGGTAAAGGGAAATATTTTTACGGTCCCAATAGAGATATATTGATCATAGTGATCGTTTTAGTTCGTTTTCCCTGTAATCTAATCATGGTGACCAAATAATGTACCTCAGTGTCCAGCAACAGCAATATTCAGAGATCTAATGTTTTGTCCAGAGGGTCATTTTGTGGAAAATGGAGTACTTATAAAAAATGGAGACCACCTACGTTACCACTGGCGATGAGATGCACGTGCGATAAATTGTGGTTTCTAAGTTGTTTAAGCAGTGAGATTTTGTTTTCAGCCCATGAAACTCATTTGGTTGGTCATTTAAGAATCTATAAGATTTATCACAAGATTTTATATTGTTCTTTTTGGACGGAAATTGAAAATGATGTTTGCAAGTATTGTAAATTTTGTTGTATGTATGTATGTATGTATGTATGTATGTATGTATGTATGTATGTATGTATGTATGTATGTATGTATGTATGTATGTATGTATGTATGTATGTATGTATGTATATATATATATATATATATATATATATATATATATATATATATATATATATATATATATATATATAGAGAGAGAGAGAGAGAGAGAGAGAGAGAGAGAGAGAGAAGCCAATTATAGATTAGAGATTTCAAGGTATAACATATCAATTATCTGAGTACGCAGATCGACTAGATTAATTCTTTAGTGAAACTGTTTTGCACTCATCTAATAAATGGCCGTTATTCAGTTCAGGTTCAGAATATGTCACGAGCAATTAGGTATAATATTGTACTGCTAGCCTTGAAATCTATATGTAGACGAAGTAAAATCGGGTCATAATAATTAAATATCATGAATGTACGTCACGATGACTAAACTTAAATCAACTCGTTTGCTTCACGTGTGTTAGTTCTACTATCAAAATGACAAATGTCCTAGCGATTAAAATGATACCTGATGTACGATGCCTACCCTATATTTAAATAATAAATATAGATATAGTTTGGACAGCGTATGTATGTATGTATGTATGTATGTATGTATGTATGTATGTATGTATGTATGTATGTATGTATGTATGTATGTATGTATGTATGTATGTATGTGTGTGTGTGTGTGTGTGTGTGTGTGTGTGTGTGTGTGTGTGTGTGTGTGTGTGCGTGTGCGTGCGTGCGTGCGTGCGTGTGTGTGTGAATTTATGTATGTAAGACATATTTATACAACGAGTGGTATATCATTGATACAGCGTAAATACTGTACACAGGTTTTATTTATATGGTT
The DNA here is from genome assembly GCA_030141615.1 of Unio pictorum. Classification (NCBI taxonomy): domain Eukaryota; kingdom Metazoa; phylum Mollusca; class Bivalvia; order Unionida; family Unionidae; genus Unio; species Unio pictorum. The sequence goes on along the minus strand of JARLTB010000064.1, from coordinate 6,758,631 downwards.
GTATTTAATATGATACACACACACACACTCACACACAAACACACACACACACACACACACACACACACACACACACACACATCCTTTATAACGGAGTTTAGATTTACTATAGGCAGCTGTGTATTAACATGGTGAATGAACTCCTCATAGGGTACCCCGAGTGGCCATGTGGTCTAAAACGCTCTCCGTTACAGATCACTGCCATCTCACCTCTGTCTGCTTCTGGTCGAGTCTCAGATTCGGACAATGTCGGGTTCTTCTTCCACCATTAATACTGGCTGTCACACATAGCCTATCGTGTGCTGAAAAATGGCTTGAAACACAACAACAGCAACAACATCTCCTCACATTTTCGAGTGTGTCCGCTACAAAATGTAATTCTATTTAATTCACCTTTGCATATTATTAAGTTGTTTTCTTTTTTAGTTTCTTTTTTTGTTGTTCCGAGTGATTCAATCAATATAATACACACTTATGGTTTAGACATGAAAGATGGTTTTAATAATAATACCGGCTCATGCAAATTAATGTGGAATATAACTAAACGAAATGATGAACCAACAAGAGACAATTAAAATATTTTAATATATTTAAAGTTGATCTAAGTCATTATACCACTTTAGTAACACTACAACCAACCATAAACTTTGTCACTTTCTCTCCCTCTATGTCTCTCTGTCTGTCTTTCTTTCTCTGTCTCTCTTTGTCTTACTCTCCGTCTCTATCTCTCTGTCTGTCCACCTGCCTACTTGCCTCTCTGTCTTTCTATCTATCTCTATCTATATATTTGTCTGTATGTCTGTCCGTCTCTCTGTCTGTCCGGTGGCCTAGTGGTAAAGCGTCTGCCTCGGATGCGGGAGGCTGCGGGTTCGAAGTTTGTCCGGGTTATTCCAAAGACTTTTAAAAAAATGGTACTAACAGTTGCCTCGCTTGGCGCTCAACTTAAAGAGGATAGTGTTAGGATTGGTCGGTCTGGTGTCAGGATTTGTTTGTACCGCTGGGTTAGATAAACCACATCGGTCTTTTTATGCCTACCTCGGGAAAATTTTCGAGCAGGATTCGAGCGTTTATCCAACATCACATCAACATACACGGTTAAATTATTAATACTCCAATTAATATCATATGCAGATGGCGCTTCATTAATATTAGTGATAAAATTAATAATATTATCATTATCTTCATTTATCGTCGCTGCGTTTTGATTAAAAATCTTTAAGTACATCAAATCATCTCTGATCATCTACAGACGGAGCTATCGGATACAATTTATACCATTTAACCACTAAATTATCAAATTAAGCAGCAGTTGCGTGATTCTGATAGAATTGGTAGCGCTGCACGATGCTTGACCTGTTCTCGCGCTCTTGTCGCCATGATATATACTATATAATATGTACTTATATTGTGCTAAATGCATGCGACATACTTCCATAGGTTAATTAATGACCATCAGAATGAAAAATAATATACCAGAAATTTCTGGAAGGTGTGAACAATGCTTTACAATTTTTTTTTAAAAAATGTATCCCCATGACACAGTCGAGTGACACATCAATAAAAAAATGAGGAGGTGATATTGCAGAACAATTAACAAAATGACCGGGGGACTTCATGGGTCAAATACCCAGGAGAAAAACATCTTACAGGATATAATTACTGCGGTCCCGGGACCATACTTGATATCCGACTGGACAATCAAGATCAACCAAGACCAGGTGAATATCCGATAATTTAAATTGACCAAGCTTCTCACGCTCATGATGTGTCTTATAAAAGTAACAATCTGCAGCATATACATATCTCATATGTGAAGTTGATTCACGCATTAAATAATTCCATGAAAAATAAATCTTCCAAGGAATCATTGGCAAACAGGCTAGCAAGATCTGCGATGAAAGGTAAAATAGTATTAGCGGCTGGTAATTAATATAGAGGATACTGGAGAGGCAGAGCAGTGATTAGTAAACTCACAGAAGCAGCAAATTGTTACCTGTGCTGCTGCTGAACAAGGGCTATCATGACAGGCAATATGTCAAATTTATCTACCACTGCATAAAAGAATCGAATATTTTTTGTATATCAGTTCCTAATAAAGTTCATCTGGCTGATACTTAAGTTTTTCCTACATGATACTTGACGGAGAGAAATGTAACATACGCGTTTACTGTAGTTGATATTGCAAGCAGACACAAAGAAGCAGAGACATTATCAACAAAGCAGCAGCAGAAGTTGCTTCTGGCTCTGCGTTTGAACGAATTAATCAATGCGGTGGTCTACGATGGCCAGAGCTGTTACATGTTGATAATGGCAAGGACTTTCAAGGTCGCTGATGAAGCGACATAATATCAAAATATGACGAGGACATACTGCAATACACGTGACCAGGCAATTGCTGAGCGATTTAATCTAACTATTGCTGTGCGGTTATATGGATATCAGTATGCAAAGGAATTAATGCCAAAAATATAAGATCTTTGTAATGGGTTGCAAGATTACCAAGCGTGACAAATGCTCTAAATAATGAAATTACTTTTACAACCAATATGAAACCTTTTAACTCGATCACAAAAATATATACCTATAAAACATGATTTTTCTATCAGATATTTATATGAACCGGGTGAACTTGAAGGTAGTACAAAAAAGAGCAACTGATCCTATCTGGAGTATCACATTACACAAAATGTCTAGTGTAGTTACATCCTCGGGTACACCTGCAATAGAGAGATTAGATTCAACCGCTCCTCAGCGTGAATTTACACGTCAACAATCAACAATTGCAACAAAATACCCGAGGATACACAATTACCACCGCGATCACTTAACTAGCACCTCGACGTCGATTACATTCAAGACAGGTCAGCATCGTATTTGCACGTGTATGATTGCGACTACTACCCTTTCTATCTACATCTACAGTAAATTGTACTGGATGTTTATCGGAATACTGAAATATCATTACTGTGTTACAGATCTCACAATTATTATTCTGTTGCTGTTTCAGCATTATCATAAATTCACATGAAAGTAACGATTATTGTTTTTGTCACATTGTTAATAACTAGCTCATTGTTTTCTTACTATATCATCCTTAACAATTTCGTTGTTGGTGTCAGTAAAATTTCCAATAACCCTCCGCAGCTGAGATATTCTTCTAGCTCGTGATAATGCGAGATAGACTAAGTTTGACCACTCGATATGATCATCAATAATCCAAACAATTGTTTTAGAAATAGTTAACCCCTGAGATGAGTGGATTGGCATTGCGTATCCTAACGTCTATGGAGGTTTGTCAGCGCGTAATGGATCATTGACAGCGCTGATAGGAACTGCGACAAGATCATTTAACACAATATTATGTTTCCTTGACTCCCTTGGTATATCAGCTTCATTATTTTGTCGTCCTGTCTCAACTGGTCCATAACATAACGGTACAGGCAATTCGACAAACGTTTCTTTTGGTAACTTAATTAATTGATGTTGAAGTTTATCACGAACTATCTTTCTACTTGCCACTATCAGACCGTTTGGTGTAAATTTATCCCAAAACTCGTTTATGGAAATTATTGAAACTATTTCGCGCATTATATCACATTGAATGTTATTCGGTTGTAGTCTGATTACTTTCTTAAACTCTCTTAATTTTGGATCAAGCGTTCTATGATCATCAGTTATTTCTTTGCAGTAATCTACAAAATACTTCAACCATCCATGCGGAGACAATCCAACAAATGATGGTGGTTGACCGTGATCGCCACACATTATCACAGCTGTATTCGTTAACAATAACCAACCAAGAACCATGTTTAATATATCTAGCGACACTGTGGATATTTCATCCCAAATTATTATTCCAGGTATATATTTCTCACCCATTCGATCAGGAGTGGATTTACCTCCCTTGTACCAAAAAAAAGCTATAATAAGTACATGACTTTACACCTCTCTCTTTCATTTCTCTTGCGAGTCGGTGGGTAGGAGTGAACACAATTAAATCCGAATTTTGTCTAATTCTGTCGAGTTGTTTTGCCGAATCCACCGGGTCCATTTAGATATCTGATTACTACGATAAGTATCTTCGATTTCAGCATCTGCTGATTTAGTATAATTATATCAAATTTATTCTTTTATTCTCCACGATCCCCACGGTGCATCAGCATTTGTAAAACGAGTAACTAATTCTGTATATTTTGTTCGATATAAAATGAATCCATTGCATTTCTAACTGTGGTGTCAGGGAACATATTTATTATAAATAGTAAATTTATAGAAACATAAGCGAGCATGGATGATCTTAGATGTATATTTTGCGAATAGACGTCATCGATATAGCCAGCAATCGTACCCAACCGTGTTCCGTTAGACAAGTAGGCATTTATTTTCTCGAATTACACATATATTTTTGGCTGTTGCATCTGCGATTATTAAATTGTATTCAGCATCGTCTAAAATTAATCGTGGTAATGTCGTTTATAGTCATACGCACCACCTTGAGTAAATTTACCGATTATTCTTCTACCAAGATCCTTTACGGTTTTATCATCATCGTGTGTAACCAAACTTCGGTCTGCATCCGATACGATATATAATTAATTATATAATTGCTCTTATTTTCAATCAGCGATATCAGTATTTTACAATCAATCATATAACGCAATAAAACTATTGGAGCCAAGTGTTTCTCAGAGAAATGTCTACCAAATCAAGCATATCAGATAGGAGGAAGACCCTTAGCGAATTCAAATGATACGATACGAGCGAATCCAGTTAGATCAAAATCAGGTAGTGATTTATTAATTTAAAGTATCCAGAACACCATTCTACCAACTCTGAAAAACTTCCCGGATAACTCACGACCGAGATAACATCTTTACATTTAGTGTTCCACAATCCGCCGTGTCCGTATTTACAGCAGCTTAGCTGCACATCTTTGAGGAATTCAGCGTGTGTTGGTTTCCACGAAATTTTTTCACTTGCAGCGTGGGTTGCAACTGACATGAACGGTAAGACAGTTGCTTAGCAACTCGTTAATATTATCAGTTGAAAATTTCTGCGCAACATTTCACATCGTTTCGTGGAGTTTTCTAACCGGTATATTTCACCGTTATGTCGTACAAATTGATAATATTTTCATCACTTTAAAATAGCCATACTGATACTGGGTCGTTTTTACTTATTTTGTGAATGAAATCAAACATATTTCGTTCAGATGTCTGGTGATAAAATCTTACAGTTCGATGTTGTGGGAATATTGTTACAGCGTTAGCCCACGCGTGCGCATTATGATCATTATGATCAATTATATTTATTGTAGCTCCTTTTAAATAATGTTTCGAATCGCATAAAAATTTATCCTTTATATTTGCTACTTTTATTGGACATTTTAGTATTTTTTCTAACTTAGATACATCATTAACTGTAGCTCCTTTATTTTTGACTAATTCAGCCCATTAGTTTATCTTTTAACGTCAGTTAGTCCATTTCCACGTATCGCGTTTGTAAAATGTTCTATGACTCGCTCAGCGACACAGTTTTTTTTGGAAAAATTAATCTCAGGTTTATCATTTAGCCGATAAATCCCATAAATAACCGCGGCTACTGGGTGTGCTTGTATATAATATGGTTTATTAATCCCAGTCAACATTACTAGTTAGGAATTTGTACTTAACACAGCTAGAGTTTTGTTATGAAAAACAGGGACATGTTCATCGCCAATAATCCACACAGTAGAATCTGTTTCTGATCGCACAAAACATTGTATTCTGAAAAATACCTTTGATCAAGATAATTAATAATTTGTTTCGCTCGCTTAACGTTCATTGTAATGTCAATGACTTCGTCAACACCTATATTTTTCAATGTGGACAGTACTTGAGATGCCTTATCATCATGAAATTCGTTTAAAGCACTCTGTATAATATTAATCAGATTATTATTCTCAACCAGAACTCTCCTCCGAATGTCAGGAGCTATTCTGTCAAGGTCAAATCTTGATCCGTTCCGAAGCTTGATTTTTGATAGATCTTCCGTGCTATCATTAAGATAAATATTTAAATAAAAAGCATTATATATACCACGACTCAAATACATAATCATTAAAGGTGGTTGATTATAAGGTTTAGAACCCCTTCTAACAAATCCTGTGTAAATGAATTCTGCGGACAGCATTTACAAAGTGTACGGCGAGTCAGTCTAGTCTGAAACCGTTTTTACAATGTGGTACTGAAGTTCAAGGAAAACACAATTGGGTGGTAAAAGATATAGAGAACTTAAAATCTATTTTGACTAAAGAAATATAGATAGTGACAAGGTTATAAAAAATGTAGAAGATTATTTGTCTAGATTACCAAGTAGCAATTTAAACAAATAATGATTTAAAGAAATAATAATATTATATAAATGAGCCAAGAAAATACTGGTAATCTCAGATTTACTGCTGGAAAGAAAGATATCTTTTTCATAAATTCATCTTCGAGAATTATTTCTGAGAAATCAATGATGGTCTTGTGATCGATCCCATTAACGGTCACAGACTAGATAATTCTCTTGAAAATTTACAAGTTGTTACAAGGAACAAACACTGCAAAAATTAGGAAGTTGAAAAATGTGACAAAATATTTACGAAGAGGCCGGTTAGATCCACCAACGCAGAGACTGGCGAAGAATTAATATTTCAATCAATATACGCAGCCTGCAAATATTTTGATATCTGCATGCCTTCGGTTCAACGTGTAGTAGACAATTTGCACAAATCTTCTCTCTCGCTAAGCGATTTAAACATAGAGTAACTTTTAAATATTGCTGAATAGAGATCAGCATTATTTAAATGAGAAAACTCTATTACGAATACGTATAATCTTGTAAGAGAAATCATCGCGTAATTCTGCATAGTTATCAAATTCTGTTAGATAAGTTGAAATTTAAACTTTACAATTTTTTTTAGCGAAAACAAATCTTTTTTCTGCATCTGTCAGAATTCTTGCTTCATTTAGATTTGTCAACCGTTATGATGAGCAGCAAAGAGGATGAACAGACCGAAACTAATTCAGACAATCCGAAACTATTTCAAAAACAAAACTGTTTCAGGCAGACCAAACCTAGAGAGAGAATGGACCATAGACGCTACGGGGAGAATAAATAGACCGAGTTTTCAAACCTACGGAGACAAACTATTTCAGTGTTTTGGTAAAATCTTTTAGGATTTCACATACAGACTAATTTGTAAAATATCTGCTCCTAAGTCAGTCAAATTATTGGACTGGTCAGTTAGTTTAAAATTAATTCTCGTTAACGAATCATTATGACATCGCATTTAGACCGGATTAGTTGGATCTTCAATTATTAGAAATCCGGGTGGAGCCGTTGGTGCAAATGAATATAAAATATGTACCTGCTGAGCCTGATTTGATCTTTCGAGATTTATTTTTTAACTTCCATCGATAGCGTCACAAACTAAACTTATTGCAATCACTAGAGGATATATTCACATTTTGAGGAGCAATATGCATACCACCACCGTCTGGGTAATTATTATGTTTGAGGATGGTTGAACCTCTGTGTTGTTGTCTCCATGCGGTGAGTATCACAGTAAAATTTTCATTGATAAGATCATTAACGGATTTTTTTTAGTTCGTCTGCGTTATATCCAAGAAACTTAAAATTCGGTAGATCAGTTTCTGTTATATTGTATATGGCTAAAAAATTTTGTTTAGAGAGATTTAATTTATTATCAGTATGAATAATTACCTGAATTATTCGCTTGTAAATATATTCCATGTCGGATACAAGCTGATTTAATATTTCAATTCGTTTAATGATTTCACTTCGATTAGACTCACGAAAAGCCTGTTGTAGTCGCTGTAGTTGTTGACTGTGTTCTTGATTGATCTCTCTAAAGTATTCAATAATTTTACTTTGTAAAATTTCTATATAATTTAATTCTGGGTTTGGTTCAATATTAAATCTACAAAAGGCGTAATTCTGATTAGGGTAATAAAAATTACTACCCTGCAGTGTTGGATTTTTTATATTGAGGAGGTGTTCTTTATATGATGGGGTAAATTCGTGGTATGATTATTTATCCGTGGCATAATCAGACTTCATTGGTTCGGGTAGTGGTGTTATTTCAGGCCATTCTAACACGATTCTTAGAGAGTTCTGATAGATGTCTATGGCATATCCGGGTGTGTTTATCTCAATCGCATATGATAGTGTTGGTTTATGAATTGTTATAGCGATTTTTGATTCTTTTACCGTAATGGATTTTATTCTGTGTTGTAATTCATTATTGATCTGTTCGATTTGGTAAGACCCAGATGGTAAGGAAACAACGTTCCAGTCTGGAGTTCCGTCTTGTTTATTTTTACTCGCAAACACCAAGGAATTATTCGGTTGCTGACCACCAAATGGTTTTGATCTAATATTTGGCCAGCTGTAGTATAGTCGTAATTTTTCCAGCGCTATCTCTGTAACGGGAATCGCAGTGGGGAAATTGACACTGAATCCAGGGATGGTTGAGGTTATTGAGATCATGGTTGTCTATTGCGGCGTTGTGTTTGTCGTTATTTGTTGAAGTAATTCCGTCGTTGATGTTGTCATTGTTATTATTGTACTGATTTTCAAATTTTGATGCTGCGTTGTGGTAGATATTCATCATCGCGGAAAATTCGTTATCTGATATTGTTGTCATCAAGACTAGATGATATCAGCGACGATAATTGGGAATGCGCGGTTGATGCAATATGTAACTTAATTATATACTCGTGTAGTTTATTCTGACTGAATGTCGATATTTTTTTGTGATGATGCTAAGAATTCCTGTAATTGTTGTCGCCAAAGACACACAAAGTGTGACAACTACAGGAGCCAGTGCTGTTATCGCTGATAACAATATACCAGTTGCAGCAACTACACTTGAAACCGAATGCACAATAACGTCGACGCTGGTAATTCGCCTGCGGTATTTTTTTTTAGTTTTACTGTATACTCGTCAATAAGAGTTTTTAGTTTAGTTTGAAACTCACGGACTTGATCATCATGTTGATACTGTTGGACATTCATTATACTATTTACTTAAATCAATTACAAAGTCGACATAAACCGTAAATGACGCTGATGCTAAATTACCACTGAGGGGGGTTATTGTAAATGTTTCACTGGATCCCTTATCCCTTATTGCACTTGAAGTATTCACACCAGTAAAAGTACTAGTTGATACGTTAAATTGCAACGGTGAAATCAGAGTCAATCTATAGATACCCTTAACATCTGCAGACACTCCAGTGATGTTATTTTGAGGTGTCCAGGTGAAAGAACTATGATGTATCGAGTACACGGTACAAGGTATAACATATCAATTATCTGAGTACGCAGATCGACTAGATTAATTCTTTAGTGAAACTGTTTTGCACTCATCTAATAAATGGTCGTTATTCAGTTCAGGTTCAGAATATGTCACGAGCAATTAGGTATAATATTGTACTGCTAGCCTTGAAATCTATATGTAGACGAAGCAAAATCGGGTCATAATAATTCAATATCATGAATGTACGTCACGATGACTAAACTTAAATCAACTCTTTTGCTTCACGTGTGTTAGTTCTACTATCAAAATGACAAATGTCCTAGCGATTAAAATGATACCTGATGTACGATGCCTACCCTATATTTAAATAATAAATATAGATATAGTTTGGACAGCGTATGTATGTATGTATGTATGTATGTATGTATGTATGTATGTATGTATGTATGTATGTATGTATGTATGTATGTGTGTGTGTGTGTGTGTGTGTGTGTGTGTGTGTGTGTGTGTGCGTGCGTGCGTGCGTGCGTGCGTGCGTGAATTTATCTATGTAAGACATATTTATACAACGAGTGGTATATCATTGATACAGCGTAAATACTGTACACAGGTTTTATTTATATGGTTTTATTTAATATGATACACACACACACACACACACACACACACACACACACACATATCCTTTATAACGGAGTTTAGATTTACTATAGGCAGCTGTGTATTAACATGGTGAATGAACTCCTCATAGGGTACCCCGAGTGGCCATGTGGTCTAAAACGCTCTCCGTTACAGATCACTGCCATCTCACCTCTGTCTGCTTCTGGTCGAGTCTCAGATTCGGACAATGTCGGGTTCTTCTTCCACCATTAATACTGGCTGTCATACATAGCCTATCGTGTGCTGAAAAATGGCTTTAAACACAACAACAGCAACATCATCTCCTCACATTTTCGAGTGTGTCCACTACAAAATGTAATTCTATTTAATTCACCTTTGCATATTATTAAGTTGTTTTCTTTTTTAGTTTCTTTGTTGTTGTTCCGAGTGATTCAATCAATATAATACACACTTATGGTTTAGACATGAAAGATGGTTTTAATAATAATACCGGCTCATGCAAATTAATGTGGAATATAACTAAACGAAATGATGAACCAACAAGAGACAATTAAAATATTTTAATATATTTAAAGTTGATCTAAGTCATTATACTACTTTAGTAACACTACAACCAACCATAAACTTTGTCACTTTCTCTCCCTCTATGTCTCTCTGTCTGTCTTTCTTTCTCTGTCTCTCTTTGTCTTACTCTCCGTCTCTATCTCTCTGTCTGTCCACCTGCCTACTTGCCTCTCTGTCTTTCTATCTATCTCTATCTATATATTTGTCTGTATGTCTGTCCGTCTCTCTGTCTGTCCGGTGGCCTAGTGGTAAAGCGTCCGCCTCGGATGCGGGAGGCTGCGGGTTCGAAGTTTGTCCGGATTATTCCAAAGACTTTAAAAAAAATGGTACTAACAGTTGCCTCGCTTGGCGCTCAGCTTAAAGAGGATAGTGTTAGGATTGGTCGGTCTGGTGTCAGGATTTGTTTGTACCGCTGGGTTACATAAACCACATCGGTCTTTTTATGCCTACCTCGGGAAAATATCCGAGCAGGATTCGAGCGTTTATCCAACATCACATCAACATACACGGTTAAATTATTAATACTCCAATTAATATCATATACAGATGGCGCTTCATTAATATTAGTGATAAAATTAATAATATTATCATTATCTTCATTTATCGTCACTGCGTTTTGATTAAAAATCTTTAAGTACATCAAATCATCTCTGATCATCTACAGACGGAGCTATCGGATACAATTTATACCATTTAACCACCAAATTATCAAATTAAGCAGCAGTTGCGTGATTCTGATAGAATTGGTAGCGCTGCACGATGCTTGACCTGTTCTCGCGCTCTTGTCGCCATGATATATACTATATAATATGTACTTATATTGTGCTAAATGCATGCGACATACTTCCATAGGTTAATTAATGACCATCAGAATGAAAAATAATATACCAGAAATTTCTGGAAGGTGTGAACAATGCTTTACAATTTTTTTAAAAAAATGTATCCCCATGACAGTCGAGTGACACATCAATAAAAAAAATGAGGAGGTGATATTGCAGAACAATTAACAAAATGACCGGGGGACTTCATGGGTCAAATACCCAGGAGAAAAACATCTTACAGGATATAATTACTGCGGTCCCGGGATCATACTTGATATCCGACTGGACAATCAAGATCAACCAAGACCAGGTGAATATCCGATAATTTAAATTGATCAAGCTTCTCACGCTCATAATGTGTCTTATAAAAGTAACAATCTGCAGCATATACATATCTCATATGTGAAGTTGATTCACGCATTAAATTCCATGAAAAATAAATCTTCCAAGGAATCATTGGCAAACTGGCTAGCAAGATCTGCGATGAAAGGTAAAATAGTATTAGCGGCTGGTAATTAATATAGAGGATACTGGAGAGGCAGAGCAGTGATTAGTAAACTCACCGAAGCAGTAAATTGTTACCTGTGCTGCTGCTGAACAAGGGCTATCATGACAGGCAATATGTCAAATTTATCTACCACTGCATAAAAGAATCGAATATTTTTTGTAGATCAGTTCCTAATGAAGTTCATCTGGCTGATAATTAATTTTTTCCTACATGATACTTGACGGAGAGAAATGTAACATACGCGTTTACTGTAGTTGATGTTGCAAGCAGACACAAAGAAGCAGAGACATTATCAACAAAGACAGCAGCAGAAGTTGCTTCTGGCTCTGCGTTTGAAGGAATTAATCAATGCGGTGGTCTACGATGGCCACAGCTGTTACATGTTGATAATGGCAAGGACTTTCGAGGTCGCTGATGAAGCGACATAATATCAAAATATGACGAGGACATACTGCAATACACCGTGACCAGGCAATTGCTGAGCGATTTAATCTAACTATTGCTGTGCGGTTATATGGATATCAGTATGCAAAGGAATTAATGCCAAAAATATAAGATCTTTGTAATGGGTTGCAAGATTACCAAGCGTGACAAATGCTCTAAATAATGAAATTACTTTTACAACCAATATGAAACCTTTTAACTCGATCACAAAAATATATACCTATAAAACATGATTTTTCGAAACATTCAGTATTAAGTGATGTTACTATCAGATATTTATATGAACCGGGTGAACTTGAAGGTAGTACAAAAAAGAGCAACTGATCCTATCTGGAGTATCACATTACACAAAATGTCTAGTGTAGTTACATCCTCGGGTACACCTGCAATAGAGAGATTAGATTCAACCGCTCCTCAGCGTGAATTTACACGTCAACAATCAACAATTGCAACAAAATACCCGAGGATACACAATTACCACCGCGATCACTTAACTAGCACCTCGACGTCGATTACATTCAAGACAGGTCAGCATCGTATTTGCACGTGTATGATTGCGACTACTACCCTTTCTATCTACATCTACAGTAAATTGTACTGGATGTTTATCGGAATACTGAAATATCATTACTGTGTTACAGATCTCACAATTATTATTCTGTTGCTGTTTCAGCATTATCATAAATTCACATGAAAGTAACGATTATTGTTTTTGTCACATTGTTAATAACTAGCTCATTGTTTTCTTACTATATCATCCTTAACAATTTCGTTGTTGGTGTCAGTAAAATTTCCAATAACCCTCCGCAGCTGAGATATTCTTCTAGCTCGTGATAATGCGAGATAGACTAAGTTTGACCACTCGATATGATCATCAATAATCCAAACAATTGTTTTAGAAATAGTTAACCCCTGAGATGAGTGGATTGGCATTGCGTATCCTAACGTCCATGGAGGTTTGTCAGCGCGTAATGGATCATTGACAGCGCTGATAGGAACTGCGACAACATCATTTAACACAATATTATGTTTCCTTGACTCCCTTGGTATATCAACTTCATTATTTTGTCGTCCTGTCTCAACTGGTCCATAACATAACGGTACAGGCAATTCGACAAACGTTTCCTTTGGTAACTTAATTAATTGATGTTGAAGTTTATCACGAACTATCTTTCTACTTGCCACTATCAGACCGTTTGGTGTAAATTTATCCCAAAACTCGTTTATGGAAATTATTGAAACTATTTCGCGCATTATATCACATTGAATGTTATTCGGTTGTAGTCTGATTACTTTCTTAAACTCTCTTAATTTTGGATCAAGCGTTCTATGATCATCAGTTATTTCTTTGTAGTAATCTACAAAATACTTCAACCATCCATGCGGAGACAATCCAACAAATGATGGTGGTTGACCGTGATCGCCACACATTATCACAGCTGTATTCGTTAACAATAGCCAACCAAGAACCATGTTTAATATATCTAGCGACACTGTGGATATTTCATCCCAAATTATTATTCCAGGTATATATTTCTCACCCATTCGATCAGGAGTGGATTTACCTCCCTTGTACCAAAATAAAAGCTATAATAAGTACATGACTTTACACCTCTCTCTTTCATTTCTCTTGCGAGTCGGTGGGTAGGAGTGAACACAATTAAATCCGAATTCTGTCTAAATAATTCGATCACTCGAGTTGTTTTGCCGAATCCACCGGGTCCATTTAGATAACAGTCTTATGTCTGGATACTAGAACGGATATATATGGCGCAGACGATTATTCTGATATCTGATTACTACGATAAGTATCTTCGATTTCAGCATCTGCTGATTTAGTATAATTATATCAAATTTATTCTTTTATTCTCCATGATCCCCACGGTGCATCAGCATTTGTAAAACGAGTAACTAATTCTGTATATTTTGTTCGATATAAAATGAATCCATTGCATTTCTAACTGTGGTGTCAGGGAACATATTTATTATAAATAGTAAATTTATAGAAACATAAGCGAGCATGGATGATCTTAGATGTATATTTTGCGAATAGACGTCATCGATATAGCCAGCAATCGTACCCAACCGTGTTCCGTTAGACAAGTAGGCATTTATTTTCTCGAATTACACATATATTTTTGACTGATGCATCTGCGATTATTAAATTGTATTCAGCATCGTCTAAAATTAATCGTGGTAATGTCGTTTATAGTCATACGCACCACCTTGAGTAAATTTACCGATTATTGTTCTACCAAGATCCTTTACAGTTTTATCATCATCGTGTGTAACCAAACTTCGGTCTGCATCCGATACGATATATAATTAATTATATAATTGCTATTATTTTCAATCAGCGATATCAGTATTTTACAATCAATCATACAACGCAATAAAACTATTGGAGCCAAGTGTTTCTCAGAGAAATGTCTACCAAATCATGCATATCAGATAGGAGGAAGGCCCTTAGCGAATTCAAACGATACGATACGAGCGAATCCAGTTAGATCAAAATCAGATAGTGATTTATTAATTTAAAGTATCCAGAACACCATTCTACCAACTCTGAAAAACTTCCCGGATAACTCACGACCGAGATAACATCTTTACATTTAGTGTTCCACAATCCGCCGTGTCCGTATTTACAGCAGCTTAGCTGCACATCTTTGAGGAATTCAGCGTGTGTTGGTTTCCACGAAATTTTTTCACTTGCAGCGTGGGTTGCAACTGACATGAACGGTAAGACAGTTGCTTAGCAACTCGTTAATATTATCAGTTGAAAATTTCTGCGCAACATTTCACATCGTTTCGTGGAGTTTTCTAACCGGTATATTTCACCGTTATGTCGTACAAATTGATAATATTTTCATCACTTTAAAACAGCCATACTGATACTGGGTCGTTTTTACTTATTTTGTGAATGAAATCAAACATATTTCGTTCAGATGTCTGGTGATAAAATCTTACAGTTCGATGTTGTGGGAATTTTGTTACAGCGTTAGCCCACGCGTGCGCATTATGATCATTATGATCAATTATATTTATCCTTTATATTTGCTACTTTTATTGGACATTTTAGTATTTTTTCTAACGTAGATACATCATTAACTGTAGCTCCTTTATTTTTGACTAATTCAGCCCATTAGTTTATCTTTTAACGTCAGTTAGTCCATTTCCACGTATCGCGTTTGTAAAATGTTCTATGACTCGCTCAGCGACACAGTTTTTTTTTTGAAAAATTAATCTCAGGTTTATCATTTAGCCGATAAATCCCATAAATAACCGCGGCTACTAGGTGTGCTTGTATATAATATGGTTTATTAATCCCAGTCAACATTACTTGTTAGGAATTTGTACTTAACACAGCTAGAATTTTGTTATGAAAAACAGGGACATGTTCATCGCCAATAATCCACACAGTAGAATCTGTTTCTGATCGCACAAAACATTGTATTCTGAAAAATACCTTTGATCAAGATAATTAATAATTTGTTTCGCTCGCTTAACGTTCATTGTAATGTCAATGACTTCGTCAACACCTATATTTTTCAATGTGGACAGTACTTGAGATGCCTTATCATCATGAAATTCGTTTAAAGCACTCTGTATAATATTAATCAGATTATTATTCTCAACCAGAACTCTCCTCCTAATGTCAGGAGCTATTCTGTCAAGGTCAAATCTTGATCCGTTCCGAAGCTTGATTTTTGATAGATCTTCCGTGCTATCATTAAGATAAATATTTAAATAAAAAGTATTATATATACCACGACTCAAATACATAATCATTAAAGGTGGTTGATTATAAGGTTTAGAACCCCTTCTAACAAATCCTGTGTAAATGAATTCTGCGGACAGCATTTACAAAGTGTACGGCGAGTCAGTCTAGTCTGAAACCGTTTTTACAATGTGGTACTGAAGTTCAAGGAAAACACATTTGGGTGGTAAAAGATATAGAGAACTTAAAATCTATTTTGACTAAAGAAATATAGATAGTGACAAGGTTATAAAAAATGTAGAAGATTATTTGTCTAGATTACCAAGTAGCAATTTAAACAAATAATGATTTAAAGAAATAATAATATTATATAAATGAGCCAAGAAAATACTGGTAATCTCAGATTTACTGCTGGAAAGAAAGATATCTTTTTCATAAATTCATCTTCGAGAATTATTTCTGAGAAATCAATGATGGTCTTGTGATCTATCCCATTAACGGTCACAGACTAGATAATTCTCTTGAAAATTTACAAGTTGTTACAAGGAACAAAAACTGCAAAAATTAGGAAGTTGAAAAATGTGACAAAATATTTACGAAGAGGCCGGTTAGATCCACCAACGCAGAGACTGGCGAAGAATTAATATTTCAATCAATATACGCAGCCTGCAAATATTTTGATATCTGCATGCCTTCGGTTCAACGTGTAGTAGACAATTTGCACAAATCTTCTCTCTCGCTAAGCGATTTAAACATAGAGTAACTTTTAAATATTGCTGAATACAGATCAGCATTATTTAAATGAGAAAACTCTATTACGAATACGTATAATCTTGTAAGAGAAATCATCGCGTAATTCTGCATAGTTATCAAATTCTGTTAGATAAGTTGAAATTTAAACTTTACAATTTTTTGTTTGGCGAAAACAAATCTTTTTTCTGCATCTGTCAGAATTCTTGCTTCATTTAGATTTGTCAACCGTTATGATGAGCAGCAAAGAGGATGAACATACCGAAACTAATTCAGACAATCCGAAACTATTTCAAAAACAAAACTGTTTCAGGCAGACCAAACCTAGAGAGAGAATGGACCATAGACGCTACGGGGAGAATAAATAGACCGAGTTTTCAAACCTACGGAGACAAACTATTTCAGTGTTTTGGTAAAATCTTTTAGGATTTCACATACAGACTAATTTGTAAAATATCTGCTCCTAAGTCAGTCAAATTATTGGACTGGTCAGTTAGTTTAAAATTAATTCTCGTTAACGAATCATTATGACATCGCATTTAGACCGGATTAGTTGGATCTTCAATTATTAGAAATCCGGGTGGAGCCGTTGGTGCAAATGAATATAAAATATGTACCTGCTGAGCCTGATTTGATCTTTCGAGATTTATTTTTTAAC
The DNA here is from genome assembly GCA_030141615.1 of Unio pictorum. Lineage (NCBI taxonomy): Eukaryota > Metazoa > Mollusca > Bivalvia > Unionida > Unionidae > Unio > Unio pictorum. Next base: position 6,741,240 of record JARLTB010000064.1, on the reverse strand, counting down.
TTCCATCGATAGCGTCACAAACTAAACTTATTGCAATCACTAGAGGATATATTCACATTTTGAGGAGCAATATGCATACCACCACCGTCTGGGTAATTATTATGTTTGAGGATGGTTGAACCTCTGTGTTGTTGTCTCCATGCGGTGAGTATCACAGTAAAATTTTCATTGATAAGATCATTAACGGATTTTTTTTAGTTCGTCTGCGTTATATCCAAGAAACTTAAAATTCGGTAGATCAGTTTCTGTTATATTGTATATGGCTAAAAAATTTTGTTTAGAGAGATTTAATTTATTATCAGTATGAATAATTACCTGAATTATTCGCTTGTAAATATATTCCATGTCGGATACAAGCTGATTTAATATTTCAATTCGTTTAATGATTTCACTTCGATTAGACTCACGAAAAGCCTGTTGTAGTCGCTGTAGTTGTTGACTGTGTTCTTGATTGATCTCTCTAAAGTATTCAATAATTTTACTTTGTAAAATTTCTATATAATTTAATTCTGGGTTTGGTTCAATATTAAATCTACAAAAGGCGTAATTCTGATTAGGGTAATAAAAATTACTACCCTGCAGTGTTGAATTTTTTATATTGAGGAGGTGTTCTTTATATGATGGGGTAAATTCGTGGTATGATTATTTATCCGTGGCATAATCAGACTTCATTGGTTCGGGTAGTGGTGTTATTTCAGGCCATTCTAACACGATTCTTAGTGAGTTCTGATAGATGTCTATGGCATATCCGGGTGTGTTTATCTCAATCGCATATGATAGTGTTGGTTTATGAATTGTTATAGCGATTTTTGATTCTTTTACCGTAATGGATTTTATTCTGTGTTGTAATTCATTATTGATCTGTTCGATTTGGTAAGACCCAGATGGTAAGGAAACAACGTTCCAGTCTGGAGTTCCGTCTTGTTTATTTTTACTCGCAAACACCAAGGAATTATTCGGTTGCTGACCACCAAATGGTTTTGATCTAATATTTGGCCAGCTGTAGTATACTCGTAATTTTTCCAGCGCTATCTCTGTAACGGGAATCGCAGTGGGGAAATTGACACTGAATCCAGGGATGGTTGAGGTTATTGAGATCATGGATGTCTATTGCGGCGTTGTGTTTGTCGTTATTTGTTGAAGTAATTCCGTCGTTGATGTTGTCATTGTTATTATTGTACTGATTTTCAAATTTTGATGCTGCGTTGTGGTAGATATTCATCATCGCGGAAAATTCGTTATGTGATATTGTTGTCATCAAGACTAGATGATATCAGCGACGATAATTGGGAATGCGCGGTTGATGCAATATGTAACTTAATTATATACTCGTGTAGTTTATTCTGACTGAATGTCGATATTTTTTTGTGATGATGCTAAGAATTCCTGTAATTGTTGTCGCCAAAGACACACAAAATGTGACAACTACAGGAGCCAGTGCTGTTATCGCTGATAACAATATACCAGTTGCAGCAACTACACTTGAAACCGAATACACAATAACGTCGACGCTGGTAATTCGCCTGCGGTATTTTTTTTTAGTTTTACTGTATACTCGTCAATAAGAGTTTTTAGTTTAGTTTGAAACTCACGGACTTGATCATCATGTTGATACTGTTGGACATTCATTATACTATTTACTTAAATCAATTACAAAGTCGACATAAACCGTAAATGACGCTGATGCTAAATTACCACTGAGGGGGGTTATTGTAAATGTTTCACTGGATCCCTTATCCCTTATTGCACTTGAAGTATTCACACCAGTAAAAGTACTAGTTGATACGTTAAATTGCAACGGTGAAATCAGAGTCAATCTATAGATACCCTTAACATCTGCAGACACTCCAGTGATGTTATTTTGAGGTGTCCAGGTGAAAGAACTATGATGTATCGAGTACACGGTACAAGGTATAACATATCAATTATCTGAGTACGCAGATCGACTAGATTAATTCTTTAGTGAAACTGTTTTGCACTCATCTAATAAATGGCCGTTATTCAGTTCAGGTTCAGAATATGTCACGAGCAATTAGGTATAATATTGTACTGCTAGCCTTGAAATCTATATGTAGACGAAGCAAAATTGGGTCATAATAATTCAATATCATGAATGTACGTCACGATTACTAAACTTAAATCAACTCGTTTGCTTCACGTGTGTTAGTTCTACTATCAAAATGACAAATGTCCTAGCGATTAAAATGATACCTGATGTACGATGCCTACCCTATATTTAAATAATAAATATAGATATAGTTTGGACAGCGTATGTATGTATGTATGTATGTATGTATGTATGTATGTATGTATGTATGTATGTGTGTGTGTGTGTGTGTGTGTGTGTGTGTGTGTGTGTGTGTGTGTGTGCGTGTGCGTGCGTGCGTGCGTGCGTGTGTGTGTGAATTTATGTATGTAAGACATATTTATACAACGAGTGGTATATCATTGATACAGCGTAAATACTGTACACAGGTTTTATTTATATGGTTGTATTTAATATGATACACACACACACACACTCACACACACACACACACACACACACACACACTCACACACACACTCACACACACACACACACACACACACACACATATCCTTTATAACGGAGTTTAGATTTACTATAGGCAGCTGTGTATTAACATGGTGAATGAACTCCTCATAGGGTACCCCGAGTGGCCATGTGGTCTAAAACGCTCTCCGTTACAGATCACTGCCATCTCACCTCTGTCTGCTTCTGGTCGAGTCTCAGATTCGGACAATGTCGGGTTCTTCTTCCACCATTAATACTGGCTGTCATACATAGCCTATCGTGTGCTGAAAAATGGCTTGAAACACAACAACAGCAACAACATCTCCTCACATTTTCGAGTGTGTCCACTACAAAATGTAATTCTATTTAATTCACCTTTGCATATTATTAAGTTGTTTTCTTTTTTAGTTTCTTTTTTTGTTGTTCCGAGTGATTCAATCAATATAATACACACTTATGGTTTAGACATGAAAGATGGTTTTAATAATAATACCGGCTCATGCAAATTAATGTGGAATATAACTAAACGAAATGATGAACCAACAAGAGACAATTAAAATATTTTAATATATTTAAAGTTGATCTAAGTCATTATACCACTTTAGTAACACTACAACCAACCATAAACTTTGTCACTTTCTCTCCCTCTATGTCTCTCTGTCTGTCTTTCTTTCTCTGTCTCTCTTTGTCTTACTCTCCGTCTCTATCTCTCTGTCCATCTGCCTACTTGCCTCTCTGTCTTTCTATCTATCTCTATCTATATATTTGTCTGTATGTCTGTCCGTCTCTCTGTCTGTCCGGTGGCCTAGTGGTAAAGCGTCCGCCTCGGATGCGGGAGGCTGCGGGTTCGAAGTTTGTCCGGGTTATTCCAAAGACTTTAAAAAAAATGGTACTAACAGTTGCCTCGCTTGGCGCTCAACTTAAAGAGGATAGTGTTAGGATTGGTCGGTCTGGTGTCAGGATTTGTTTGTACCGCTGGGTTACATAAACCACATCGGTCTTTTTATGCCTACCTCGGGAAAATTTTCGAGCAGGATTCGAGCGTTTATCCAACATCACATCAACATACACGGTTAAATTATTAATACTCCAATTAATATCATATGCAGATGGCGCTTCATTAATATTAGTGATAAAATTAATAATATTATCATTATCTTCATTTATCGTCGCTGCGTTTTGATTAAAAATCTTTAAGTACATCAAATCATCTCTGATCATCTACAGACGGAGCTATCGGATACAATTTATACCATTTAACCACTAAATTATCAAATTAAGCAGCAGTTGCGTGATTCTGATAGAATTGGTAGCGCTTCACGATGCTTGACCTGTTCTCGCGCTCTTGTCGCCATGATATATACTATATAATATGTACTTATATTGTGCTAAATGCATGCGACATACTTCCATAGGTTAATTAATGACCATCAGAATGAAAAATAATATACCAGAAATTTCTGGAAGGTGTGAACAATGCTTTACAATTTTTTTTAAAAAAATGTATCCCCATGACACAGTCGAGTGACACATCAATAAAAAAAATGAGGAGGTGATATTGCAGAACAATTAACAAAATGACCGGGGGACTTCATGGGTCAAATACCCAGGAGAAAAACATCTTACAGGATATAATTACTGCGGTCCCGGGACCATACTTGATATCCGACTGGACAATCAAGATCAACCAAGACCAGGTGAATATCCGATAATTTAAATTGATCAAGCTTCTCACGCTCATGATGTGTCTTATAAAAGTAACAATCTGCAGCATATACATATCTCATATGTGAAGTTGATTCACGCATTAAATTCCATGAAAAATAAATCTTCCAAGGAATCATTGGCAAACAGGCTAGCAAGATCTGCGATGAAAGGTAAAATAGTATTAGCGGCTGGTAATTAATATAGAGGATACTGGAGAGGCAGAGCAGTGATTAGTAAACTCACAGAAGCAGCAAATTGTTACCTGTGCTGCTGCTGAACAAGGGCTATCATGACAGGCAATATGTCAAATTTATCTACCACTGCATAAAAGAATCGAATATTTTTTGTATATCAGTTCCTAATGAAGTTCATCTGGCTGATACTTAAGTTTTTCCTACATGATACTTGACGGAGAGAAATGTAACATACGCGTTTACTGTAGGTGATATTGCAAGCAGACACAAAGAAGCAGAGACATTATCAACAAAGCAGCAGCAGAAGTTGCTTCTGGCTCTGCGTTTGAACGAATTAATCAATGCGGTGGTCTACGATGGCCAGAGCTGTTACATGTTGATAATGGCAAGGACTTTCAAGGTCGCTGATGAAGCGACATAATATCAAAATATGACGAGGACATACTGCAATACACGTGACCAGGCAATTGCTGAGCGATTTAATCTAACTATTGCTGTGCGGTTATATGGATATCAGTATGCAAAGGAATTAATGCCAAAAATATAAGATCTTTGTAATGGGTTGCAAGATTACCAAGCGTGACAAATGCTCTAAATAATGAAATTACTTTTACAACCAATATGAAACCTTTTAACTCGATCACAAAAATATATACCTATAAAACATGATTTTTCTATCAGATATTTATATGAACCGGGTGAACTTGAAGGTAGTACAAAAAAGAGCAACTGATCCTATCTGGAGTATCACATTACACAAAATGTCTAGTGTAGTTACATCCTCGGGTACACCTGCAATAGAGAGATTAGATTCAACCGCTCCTCAGCGTGAATTTACACGTCAACAATCAACAATTGCAACAAAATACCCGAGGATACACAATTACCACCGCGATCACTTAACTAGCACCTCGACGTCGATTACATTCAAGACAGGTCAGCATCGTATTTGCACGTGTATGATTGCGACTACTACCCTTTCTATCTACATCTACAGTAAATTGTACTGGATGTTTATCGGAATACTGAAATATCATTACTGTGTTACAGATCTCACAATTATTATTCTGTTGCTGTTTCAGCATTATCATAAATTCACATGAAAGTAACGATTATTGTTTTTGTCACATTGTTAATAACTAGCTCATTGTTTTCTTACTATATCATCCTTAACAATTTCGTTGTTGGTGTCAGTAAAATTTCCAATAACCCTCCGCAGCTGAGATATTCTTCTAGCTCGTGATAATGCGAGATAGACTAAGTTTGACCACTCGATATGATCATCAATAATCCAAACAATTGTTTTAGAAATAGTTAACCCCTGAGATGAGTGGATTGACATTGCGTATCCTAACGTCTATGGAGGTTTGTCAGCGCGTAATGGATCATTGACAGCGCTGATAGGAACTGCGACAACATCATTTAACACAATATTATGTTTCCTTGACTCCCTTGGTATATCAGCTTCATTATTTTGTCGTCCTGTCTCAACTGGTCCATAACATAACGGTACAGGCAATTCGACAAACGTTTCTTTTGGTAACTTAATTAATTGATGTTGAAGTTTATCACGAACTATCTTTCTACTTGCCACTATCAGACCGTTTGGTGTAAATTTATCCCAAAACTCGTTTATGGAAATTATTGAAACTATTTCGCGCATTATATCACATTGAATGTTATTCGGTTGTAGTCTGATTACTTTCTTAAACTCTCTTAATTTTGGATCAAGCGTTCTATGATCATCAGTTATTTCTTTGTAGTAATCTACAAAATACTTCAACCATCCATGCGGAGACAATCCAACAAATGATGGTGGTTGACCGTGATCGCCACACATTATCACAGCTGTATTCGTTAACAATAGCCAACCAAGAACCATGTTTAATATATCTAGCGACACTGTGGATATTTCATCCCAAATTATTATTCCAGGTATATATTTCTCACCCATTCGATCAGGAGTGGATTTACCTCCCTTGTACCAAAAAAAAAAGCTATAATAAGTACATGACTTTACACCTCTCTCTTTCATTTCTCTTGCGAGTCGGTGGGTAGGAGTGAACACAATTAAATCCGAATTCTGTCTAAATAATTCGATCACTCGAGTTGTTTTGCCGAATCCACCGGGTCCATTTAGATAACAGTCTTATGTCTGGATACTAGAACGGATATATATGGCGCAGACGATTATTCTGATATCTGATTACTACGATAAGTATCTTCGATTTCAGCATCTGCTGATTTAGTATAATTATATCAAATTTATTCTTTTATTCTCCATGATCCCCACGGTGCATCAGCATTTGTAAAACGAGTAACTAATTCTGTATATTTTGTTAGATATAAAATGAATCCATTGCATTTCTAACTGTGGTGTCAGGGAACATATTTATTATAAATAGTAAATTTATAGAAACATAAGCGAGCATGGATGATCTTAGATGTATATTTTGCGAATAGACGTCATCGATATAGCCAGCAATCGTACCCAACCGTGTTCCGTTAGACAAGTAGGCATTTATTTTCTCGAATTACACATATATTTTTGGCTGTTGCATCTGCGATTATTAAATTGTATTCAGCATCGCCTAAAATTAATCGTGGTAATGTCGTTTATAGTCATACGCACCACCTTGAGTAAATTTACCGATTATTCTTCTACCAAGATCCTTTACGGTTTTATCATCATCGTGTGTAACCAAACTTCGGTCTGCATCCGATACGATATATAATTAATTATATAATTGCTATTATTTTCAATCAGCGATATCAGTATTTTACAATCAATCATATAACGCAATAAAACTATTGGAGCCAAGTGTTTCTCAGAGAAATGTCTACCAAATCATGCATATCAGATAGGAGGAAGACCCTTAGCGAATTCAAACGATACGATACGAGCGAATCCAGTTAGATCAAAATCAGGTAGTGATTTATTAATTTAAAGTATCCAGAACACCATTCTACCAACTCTGAAAAACTTCCCGGATAACTCACGACCGAGATAACATCTTTACATTTAGTGTTCCACAATCCGCCGTGTCCGTATTTACAGCAGCTTAGCTGCACATCATTGAGGAATTCAGCGTGTGTTGGTTTCCACGAAATTTTTTCACTTGCAGCGTGGGTTGCAACTGACATGAACGGTAAGACAGTTGCTTAGCAACTCGTTAATATTATCAGTTGAAAATTTCTGCGCAACATTTCACATCGTTTCGTGGAGTTTTCTAACCGGTATATTTCACCGTTATGTCGTACAAATTGATAATATTTTCATCACTTTAAAATAGCCATACTGATACTGGGTCGTTTTTACTTATTTTGTGAATGAAATCAAACATATTTCGTTCAGATGTCTGGTGATAAAATCTTACAGTTCGATGTTGTGGGAATATTGTTACAGCGTTAGCCCACGCGTGCGCATTATGATCATTATGATCAATTATATTTATTGTAGCTCCTTTTAAATAATGTTTCGAATCGCATAAAAATTTCTCCTTTATATTTGCTACTTTTATTGGACATTTTAGTATTTTTTCTAACTTAGATACATCATTAACTGTAGCTCCTTTATTTTGACTAATTCAGCCCATTAGTTTATCTTTTAACGTCAGTTAGTCCATTTCCACGTATCGCGTTTGTAAAATGTTCTATGACTCGCTCAGCGACACAGTTTTTTTTTGAAAAATTAATCTCAGGTTTATCATTTAGCCGATAAATCCCATAAATAACCGCGGCTACTGGGTGTGCTTGTATATAATATGGTTTATTAATCTCAGTCAACATTACTAGTTAGGAATTTGTACTTAACACAGCTAGAGTTTTGTTATGAAAAACAGGGACATGTTCATCGCCAATAATCCACACAGTAGAATCTGTTTCTGATCGCACAAAACATTGTATTCTGAAAAATACCTTTGATCAAGATAATTAATAATTTGTTTCGCTCGCTTAACGTTCATTGTAATGTCAATGACTTCGTCAACACCTATATTTTTCAATGTGGACAGTACTTGAGATGCCTTATCATCATGAAATTCGTTTAAAGCACTCTGTATAATATTAATCAGATTATTATTCTCAACCAGAACTCTCCTCCGAATGTCAGGAGCTATTATGTCAAGGTCAAATCTTGATCCGTTCCGAAACTTGATTTTTGATAGATCTCCGTGCTATCATTAAGATAAATATTTAAATAAAAAGTATTATATATACCACGACTCAAATACATAATCATTAAAGGTGGTTGATTATAAGGTTTACAACCCCTTCTAACAAATCCTGTGTAAATGAATTCTGCGGACAGCATTTACAAAGTGTACGGCGAGTCAGTCTAGTCTGAAACCGTTTTTACAATGTGGTACTGAAGTTCAAGGAAAACACATTTGGGTGGTAAAAGATATAGAGAACTTAAAATCTATTTTGACTAAAGAAATATAGATAGTGACAAGGTTATAAAAAATGTAGAAGATTATTTGTCTAGATTACCAAGTAGCAATTTAAACAAATAATGATTTAAAGAAATAATACTATTATATAAATGAGCCAAGAAAATACTGGTAATCTCAGATTTACTTCTGGAAAGAAAGATATCTTTTTCATAAATTCATTTTCGAGAATTATTTCTGAGAAATCAATGATGGTCTTGTGATCGATCCCATTAACGGTCACAGACTAGATAATTCTCTTGAAAATTTACAAGTTGTTACAAGGAACAAACACTGCAAAAATTAGGAAGTTGAAAAATGTGACAAAATATTTACGAAGAGGCCGGTTAGATCCACCAACGCAGAGACTGGCGAAGAATTAATATTTCAATCAATATACGCAGCCTGCAAATATTTTGATATCTACATGCCTTCGGTTCAACGTGTAGTAGACAATTTGCACAAATCTTCTCTCTCGCTAAGCGATTTAAACATAGAGTAACTTTTAAATATTGCTGAATACAGATCAGCATTATTTAAATGAGAAAACTCTATTACGAATACGTATAATCTTGTAAGAGAAATCATCGCGTAATTCTGCATAGTTATCAAATTCTGTTAGATAAGTTGAAATTTAAACTTTACAATTTTTTTTAGCGAAAACAAATCTTTTTTCTGCATCTGTCAGAATTCTTGCTTCATTTAGATTTGTCTACCGTTATGATGAGCAGCAAAGAGGATGAACAGACCGAAACTAATTCAGATAATCCGAAACTATTTCAGACAAACCGAAACTATTTCAGACAACGAAACTATTTCAGACAAACCGAAACTATTTCAAAAACAAAACTGTTTCAGGCAGACCAAACCTAGAGAGAGAATGGACCATAGACGCTACGGAGAGAATAAATAGACCGAGTTTTCAAACCTACGGAGACAAACTATTTCAGTGTTTTGGTAAAATCTTTTAGGATTTCACATACAGACTAATTTGTAAAATATCTGCTCCTAAGTCAGTCAAATTATTGGACTGGTCAGTTAGTTTAAAATTAATTCTCGTTAACGAATCATTATGACATCGCATTTAGACCGGATTAGTTGGATCTTCAATTATTAGAAATCCGGGTGGAGCCGTTGGTGCAAATGAATATAAAATATATACCTGCTGAGCCTGATTTGATCTTTCGAGATTTATTTTTTAACTTCCATCGATAGCGTCACAAACTAAACTTATTGCAATCACTAGAGGATATATTCACATTTTGAGGAGCAATATGCATACCACCACCGTCTGGGTAATTATTATGTTTGAGGATGGTTGAACCTCTGTGTTGTTGTCTCCATGCGGTGAGTATCACAGTAAAATTTTCATTGATAAGATCATTAACGGATTTTTTTTAGTTCGTCTGCATTATATCCAAGAAACTTAAAATTCGGTAGATCAGTTTCTGTTATATTGTATATGGCTAAAAAATTTTGTTTAGAGAGATTTAATTTATTATCAGTATGAATAATTACCTGAATTATTCGCTTGTAAATATATTCCATGTCGGATACAAGCTGATTTAATATTTCAATTCGTTTAATGATTTCACTTCGATTAGACTCACGAAAAGCCTGTTGTAGTCGCTGTAGTTGTTGACTGTGTTCTTGATTGATCTCTCTAAAGTATTCAATAATTTTACTTTGTAAAATTTCTATATAATTTAATTCTGGGTTTGGTTCAATATTAAATCTACAAAAGGCGTAATTCTGATTAGGGTAATAAAAATTACTACCCTGCAGTGTTGAATTTTTTATATTGAGGAGGTGTTCTTTATATGATGGGGTAAATTCGTGGTATGATTATTTATCCGTGGCATAATCAGACTTCATTGGTTCGGGTAGTGGTGTTATTTCAGGCCATTCTAACACGATTCTTAGAGAGTTCTGATAGATGTCTATGGCATATCCGGGTGTGTTTATCTCAATCGCATATGATAGTGTTGGTTTATGAATTGTTATAGCGATTTTTGATTCTTTTACCGTAATGGATTTTATTCTGTGTTGTAATTCATTATTGATCTGTTCGATTTGGTAAGACCCAGATGGTAAGGAAACAACGTTCCAGTCTGGAGTTCCGTCTTGTTTATTTTTACTCGCAAACACCAAGGAATTATTCGGTTGCTGACCACCAAATGGTTTTGATCTAATATTTGGCCAGCTGTAGTATACTCGTAATTTTTCCAGCGCTATCTCTGTAACGGGAATCGCAGTGGGGAAATTGACACTGAATCCAGGGATGGTTGAGGTTATTGAGATCATGGTTGTCTATTGCGGCGTTGTGTTTGTCGTTATTTGTTGAAGTAATTCCGTCGTTGATGTTGTCATTGTTATTATTGTACTGATTTTCAAATTTTGATGCTGCGTTGTGGTAGATATTCATCATCGCGGAAAATTCGTTATCTGATATTGTTGTCATCAAGACTAGATGATATCAGCGACGATAATTGGGAATGCGCGGTTGATGCAATATGTAACTTAATTATATACTCGTGTAGTTTATTCTGACTGAATGTCGATATTTTTTTGTGATGATGCTAAGAATTCCTGTAATTGTTGTCGCCAAAGACACACAAAGTGTGACAACTACAGGAGCCAGTGCTGTTATCGCTGATAACAATATACCAGTTGCAGCAACTACACTTGAAACCGAATACACAATAACGTCGACGCTGGTAATTCGCCTGCGGTATTTTTTTTAGTTTTACTGTATACTCGTCAATAAGAGTTTTTAGTTTAGTTTGAAACTCACGGACTTGATCATCATGTTGATACTGTTGGACATTCATTATACTATTTACTTAAATCAATTACAAAGTCGACATAAACCGTAAATGACGCTGATGCTAAATTACCACTGAGGGGGGTTATTGTAAATGTTTCACTGGATCCCTTATCCCTTATTGCACTTGAAGTATTCACACCAGTAAAAGTACTAGTTGATACGTTAAATTGCAACGGTGAAATCAGAGTCAATCTATAGATACCCTTAACATCTGCAGACACTCCAGTGATGTTATTTTGAGGTGTCCAGGTGAAAGAACTATGATGTATCGAGTACACGGTACAAGGTATAACATATCAATTATCTGAGTACGCAGATCGACTAGATTAATTCTTTAGTGAAACTGTTTTGCACTCATCTAATAAATGGCCGTTATTCAGATCAGGTTCAGAATATGTCACGAGCAATTAGGTATAATATTGTACTGCTAGCCTTGAAATCTATATGTAGACGAAGTAAAATCGGGTCATAATAATTAAATATCATGAATGTACGTCACGATTACTAAACTTAAATCAACTCGTTTGCTTCACGTGTGTTAGTTCTACTATCAAAATGACAAATGTCCTAGCGATTAAAATGATACCTGATGTACGATGCCTGCCCTATATTTAAATAATAAATATAGATATAGTTTGGACAGCGTATGTATGTATGTATGTATGTATGTATGTATGTATGTATGTATGTATGTATGTATGTATGTATGTGTGTGTGTGTGTGTGTGTGTGTGTGTGTGTGTGTGTGTGTGTGTGTGTGTGTGTGTGTGTGCGTGCGTGCGTGCGTGCGTGCGTGTGTGTGTGAATTTATGTATGTAAGACATATTTATACAACGAGTGGTATATCATTGATACAGCGTAAATACTGTACACAGGTTTTATTTATATGGTTGTATTTAATATGATACACACACACACACACACTCACACACACACACACACACTCACACACACACACACACACACACACACACACACACACACATATCCTTTATAACGGAGTTTAGATGTACTATAGGCAGCTGTGTATTAACATGGTGAATGAACTCCTCATAGGGTACCCCGAGTGGCCATGTGGTCTAAAACGCTCTCCGTTACAGATCACTGCCATCTCACCTCTGTCTGCTTCTGGTCGAGTCTCAGATTCGGACAATGTCGGGTTCTTCTTCCACCATTAATACTGGCTGTCACACATAGCCTATCGTGTGCTGAAAAATGGCTTGAAACACAACAACAGCAACAACATCTCCTCACATTTTCGAGTGTGTCCACTACAAAATGTAATTCTATTTAATTCACCTTTGCATATTATTAAGTTGTTTTCTTTTTTAGTTTCTTTTTTTGTTGTTCCGAGTGATTCAATCAATATAATACACACTTATGGTTTAGACATGAAAGATGGTTTTAATAATAATACCGGCTCATGCAAATTAATGTGGAATATAACTAAACGAAATGATGAACCAGCAAGAGACAATTAAAATATTTTAATATATTTAAAGTTGATCTAAGTCATTATACCACTTTAGTAACACTACAACCAACCATAAACTTTGTCACTTTCTCTCCCTCTATGTCACTCTGTCTGTCTTTCTTTGTCTGTCTCTCTTTGTCTTACTCTCCGTCTCTATCTCTCTGTCTGTCCACCTGCCTACTTGCCTCTCTGTCTTTCTATCTATCTCTATCTATATATTTGTCTGTATGTCTGTCCGTCTCTCTGTCTGTCCGGTGGCCTAGTGGTAAAGCGTCCGCCTCGGATGCGGGAGGCTGCGGGTTCGAAGTTTGTCCGGGTTATTCCAAAGACTTTAAAAAAAATGGTACTAACAGTTGCCTCGCTTGGCGCTCAACTTAAAGAGGATAGTGTTAGGATTGGTCGGTCTGGTGTCAGGATTTGTTTGTACCGCTGGGTTACATAAACCACATCGGTCTTTTTATGCCTACCTCGGGAAAATATCCGAGCAGGATTCGAGCGTTTATCCAACATCACATCAACATACACGGTTAAATTATTAATACTCCAATTAATATCATATACAGATGGCGCTTCATTAATATTAGTGATAAAATTAATAATATTATCATTATCTTCATTTATCGTCGCTGCGTTTTGATTAAAAATCTTTAAGTACATCAAATCATCTCTGATCATCTACAGACGGAGCTATCGGATACAATTTATACCATTTAACCACCAAATTATCAAATTAAGCAGCAGTTGCGTGATTCTGATAGAATTGGTAGCGCTGCACGATGCTTGACCTGTTCTCGCGCTCTTGTCGCCATGATATATACTATATAATATGTACTTATATTGTGCTAAATGCATGCGACATACTTCCATAGGTTAATTAATGACCATCAGAATGAAAAATAATATACCAGAAATTTCTGGAAGGTGTGAACAATGCTTTACAATTTTTTTAAAAAAAATTTATCCCCATGACACAGTCGAGTGACACATCAATAAAAAAATTAGGAGGTGATATTGCAGAACAATTAACAAAATGACCGGGGGACTTCATGGGTCAAATACCCAGGAGAAAAACATCTTACAGGATATAATTACTGCGGTCCCGGGACCATACTTGATATCCGACTGGACAATCAAGATCAACCAAGACCAGGTGAATATCCGATAATTTAAATTGATCAAGCTTCTCACGCTCATGATGTGTCTTATAAAAGTAACAATCTGCAGCATATACATATCTCATATGTGAAGTTGATTCACGCATTAAATTCCATGAAAAATAAATCTTCCAAGGAATCATTGGCAAACAGGCTAGCAAGATCTGCGATGAAAGGTAAAATAGTATTAGCGGCTGGTAATTAATATAGAGGATACTGGAGAGGCAGAGCAGTGATTAGTAAACTCACAGAAGCAGCAAATTATTACCTGTGCTGCTGCTGAACAAGGGCTATCATGACAGGCAATATGTCAAATTTATCTACCACTGCATAAAAGAATCGAATATTTTTTGTATATCAGTTCCTAATGAAGTTCATCTGGCTGATAATTAAGTTTTTCCTACATGATACTTGACGGAGAGAAATGTAACATACGCGTTTACTGTAGTTGATATTGCAAGCAGACACAAAGAAGCAGAGACATTATCAACAAAGACAGCAGCAGAAGTTGCTTCTGGCTCTGCGTTTGAACGAATTAATCAATGCGGTGGTCTACGATGGCCACAGCTGTTACATGTTGATAATGGCAAGGACTTTCAAGGTCGCTGATGAAGCGACATAATATCAAAATATGACGAGGACATACTGCAATACACGTGACCAGGCAATTGCTGAGCGATTTAATCTAACTATTGCTGTGCGGTTATATGGATATCAGTATGCAAAGGAATTAATGCCAAAAATATAAGATCTTTCTAATGGGTTGCAAGATTACCAAGCGTGACAAATGCTCTAAATAATGAAATTACTTTTACAACCAATATGAAACCTTTTAACTCGATCACAAAAATATATACCTATAAAACATGATTTTTCTATCAGATATTTATATGAACCGGGTGAACTTGAAGGTAGTACAAAAAAGAGCAACTGATCCTATCTGGAGTATCACATTACACAAAATGTCTAGTGTAGTTACATCCTCGGGTACACCTGCAATAGAGAGATTAGATTCAACCGCTCCTCAGCGTGAATTTACACGTCAACAATCAACAATTGCAACAAAATACCCGAGGATACACAATTACCACCGCGATCACTTAACTAGCACCTCGACGTCGATTACATTCAAGACAGGTCAGCATCGTATTTGCACGTGTATGATTGCGACTACTACCCTTTCTATCTACATCTACAGTAAATTGTACTGGATGTTTATCGGAATACTGAAATATCATTACTGTGTTACAGATCTCACAATTATTATTCTGTTGCTGTTTCAGCATTATCATAAATTCACATGAAAGTAACGATTATTGTTTTTGTCACATTGTTAATAACTAGCTCATTGTTTTCTTACTATATCATCCTTAACAATTTCGTTGTTGGTGTCAGTAAAATTTCCAATAACCCTCCGCAGCTGAGATATTCTTCTAGCTCGTGATAATGCGAGATAGACTAAGTTTGACCACTCGATATGATCATCAATAATCCAAACAATTGTTTTAGAAATAGTTAACCCCTGAGATGAGTGGATTGGCATTGCGTATCCTAACGTCTATGGAGGTTTGTCAGCGCGTAATGGATCATTGACAGCGCTGATAGGAACTGCGACAACATCATTTAACACAATATTATGTTTCCTTGACTCCCTTGGTATATCAACTTCATTATTTTGTCGTCCTGTCTCAACTGGTCCATAACATAACGGTACAGGCAATTCGACAAACGTTTCTTTTGGTAACTTAATTAATTGATGTTGAAGTTTATCACGAACTATCTTTCTACTTGCCACTATCAGACCGTTTGGTGTAAATTTATCCCAAAACTCGTTTATGGAAATTATTGAAACTATTTCGCGCATTATATCACATTGAATGTTATTCGGTTGTAGTCTGATTACTTTCTTAAACTCTCTTAATTTTGGATCAAGCGTTCTATGATCATCAGTTATTTCTTTGTAGTAATCTACAAAATACTTCAACCATCCATGCGGAGACAATCCAACAAATGATGGTGGTTGACCGTGATCGCCACACATTATCACAGCTGTATTCGTTAACAATAACCAACCAAGAACCATGTTTAATATATCTAGCGACACTGTGGATATTTCATCCCAAATTATTATTCCAGGTATATATTTCTCACCCATTCGATCAGGAGTGGATTTACCTCCCTTGTACCAAAAAAAAAGCTATAATAAGTACATGACTTTACACCTCTCTCTTTCATTTCTCTTGCGAGTCGGTGGGTAGGAGTGAACACAATTAAATCCGAATTCTGTCTAATTCTGTCGAGTTGTTTTGCCGAATCCACCGGGTCCATTTAGATATCTGATTACTACGATAAGTATCTTCGATTTCAGCATCTGCTGATTTAGTATAATTATATCAAATTTATTCTTTTATTCTCCACGATCCCCACGGTGCATCAGCATTTGTAAAACGAGTAACTAATTCTGTATATTTTGTTCGATATAAAATGAATCCATTGCATTTCTAACTGTGGTGTCAGGGAACATATTTATTATAAATAGTAAATTTATAGAAACATAAGCGAGCATGGATGATCTTAGATGTATATTTTGCGAATAGACGTCATCGATATAGCCAGCAATCGTACCCAACCGTGTTCCGTTAGACAAGTAGGCATTTATTTTCTCGAATTACACATATATTTTTGGCTGTTGCATCTGCGATTATTAAATTGTATTCAGCATCGTCTAAAATTAATCGTGGTAATGTCGTTTATAGTCATACGCACCACCTTGAGTAAATTTACCGATTATTCTTCTACCAAGATCCTTTACGGTTTTATCATCATCGTGTGTAACCAAACTTCGGTCTGCATCCGATACGATATATAATTAATTATATAATTGCTCTTATTTTCAATCAGCGATATCAGTATTTTACAATCAATCATATAACGCAATAAAACTATTGGAGCCAAGTGTTTCTCAGAGAAATGTCTACCAAATCAAGCATATCAGATAGGAGGAAGACCCTTAGCGAATTCAAATGATACGATACGAGCGAATCCAGTTAGATCAAAATCAGGTAGTGATTTATTAATTTAAAGTATCCAGAACACCATTCTACCAACTCTGAAAAACTTCCCGGATAACTCACGACCGAGATAACATCTTTACATTTAGTGTTCCACAATCCGCCGTGTCCGTATTTACAGCAGCTTAGCTGCACATCTTTGAGGAATTCAGCGTGTGTTGGTTTCCACGAAATTTTTTCACTTGCAGCGTGGGTTGCAACTGACATGAACGGTAAGACAGTTGCTTAGCAACTCGTTAATATTATCAGTTGAAAATTTCTGCGCAACATTTCACATCGTTTCGTGGAGTTTTCTAACCGGTATATTTCACCGTTATGTCGTACAAATTGATAATATTTTCATCACTTTAAAATAGCCATACTGATACTGGGTCGTTTTTACTTATTTTGTGAATGAAATCAAACATATTTCGTTCAGATGTCTGGTGATAAAATCTTACAGTTCGATGTTGTGGGAATATTGTTACAGCGTTAGCCCACGCGTGCGCATTATGATCATTATGATCAATTATATTTATTGTAGCTCCTTTTAAATAATGTTTCGAATCGCATAAAAATCTCTCCTTTATATTTGCTACTTTTATTGGACATTTTAGTATTTTTTCTAACTTAGATACATCATTAACTGTAGCTCCTTTATTTTTGACTAATTCAGCCCATTAGTTTATCTTTTAACGTCAGTTAGTCCATTTCCACGTATCGCGTTTGTAAAATGTTCTATGACTCGCTCAGCGACACAGTTTTTTTTGGAAAAATTAATCTCAGGTTTATCATTTAGCCGATAAATCCCATAAATAACCGCGGCTACTGGGTGTGCTTGTATATAATATGGTTTATTAATCCCAGTCAACATTACTAGTTAGGAATTTGTACTTAACACAGCTAGAGTTTTGTTATGAAAAACAGGGACATGTTCATCGCCAATAATCCACACAGTAGAATCTGTTTCTGATCGCACAAAACATTGTATTCTGAAAAATACCTTTGATCAAGATAATTAATAATTTGTTTCGCTCGCTTAACGTTCATTGTAATGTCAATGACTTCGTCAACACCTATATTTTTCAATGTGGACAGTACTTGAGATGCCTTATCATCATGAAATTCGTTTAAAGCACTCTGTATAATATTAATCAGATTATTATTCTCAACCAGAACTCTCCTCCGAATGTCAGGAGCTATTCTGTCAAGGTCAAATCTTGATCCGTTCCGAAGCTTGATTTTTGATAGATCTTCCGTGCTATCATTAAGATAAATATTTAAATAAAAAGCATTATATATACCACGACTCAAATACATAATCATTAAAGGTGGTTGATTATAAGGTTTAGAACCCCTTCTAACAAATCCTGTGTAAATGAATTCTGCGGACAGCATTTACAAAGTGTACTGCGAGTCAGTCTAGTCTGAAACCGTTTTTACAATGTGGTACTGAAGTTCAAGGAAAACACAATTGGGTGGTAAAAGATATAGAGAACTTAAAATCTATTTTGACTAAAGAAATATAGATAGTGACAAGGTTATAAAAAATGTAGAAGATTATTTGTCTAGATTACCAAGTAGCAATTTAAACAAATAATGATTTAAAGAAATAATATTATTATATAAATGAGCCAAGAAAATACTGGTAATCTCAGATTTACTGCTGGAAAGAAAGATATCTTTTTCGTAAATTCATTTTCGAGACTTATTTCTGAGAAATCAATGATGGTCTTGTGATCGATCCCATTAACGGTCACAGACTAGATAATTCTCTTGAAAATTTACAAGTTGTTACAAGGAACAAAAACTGCAAAAATTAGGAAGTTGAAAAATGTGACAAAATATTTACGAAGAGGCCGGTTAGATCCACCAACGCAGAGACTGGCGAAGAATTAATATTTCAATCAATATACGCAGCCTGCAAATATTTTGATATCTGCATGCCTTCGGTTCAACGTGTAGTAGACAATTTGCACAAATCTTCTCTCTCGCTAAGCGATTTAAACATAGAGTAACTTTTAAATATTGCTGAATAGAGATCAGCATTATTTAAATGAGAAAACTCTATTATGAATACGTATAATCTTGTAAGAGAAATCATCGCGTAATTCTGCATAGTTATCAAATTCTGTTAGATAAGTTGAAATTTAAACTTTACAATTTTTTTTAGCGAAAACAAATCTTTTTTCTGCATCTGTCAGAATTCTTGCTTCATTTAGATTTGTCAACCGTTATGATGAGCAGCAAAGAGGATGAACAGACCGAAACTAATTCAGACAATCCGAAACTATTTCAGACAAACCGAAACTATTTCAGACAACGAAACTATTTCAGACAAACCGAAACTATTTCAAAAACAAAACTGTTTCAGGCAGACCAAACCTAGAGAGAGAATGGACCATAGACGCTACGGGGAGAATAAATAGACCGAGTTTTCAAACCTACGGAGACAAACTATTTCAGTGTTTTGGTAAAATCTTTTAGGATTTCACATACAGACTAATTTGTAAAATATCTGCTCCTAAGTCAGTCAAATTATTGGACTGGTCAGTTAGTTTAAAATTAATTCTCGTTAACGAATCATTATGACATCGCATTTAGACCGGATTAGTTGGATCTTCAATTATTAGAAATCCGGGTGGAGCCGTTGGTGCAAATGAATATAAAATATGTACCTGCTGAGCCTGATTTGATCTTTCGAGATTTATTTTTTAACTTCCATCGATAGCGTCACAAACTAAACTTATTGCAATCACTAGAGGATATATTCACATTTTGAGGAGCAATATGCATACCACCACCGTCTGGGTAATTATTATGTTTGAGGATGGTTGAACCTCTGTGTTGTTGCCTCCATGCGGTGAGTATCACAGTAAAATTTTCATTGATAAGATCATTAACGGATTTTTTTTAGTTCGTCTGCGTTATATCCAAGAAACTTAAAATTCGGTAGATCAGTTTCTGTTATATTGTATATGGCTAAAAAATTTTGTTTAGAGAGATTTAATTTATTATCAGTATGAATAATTACCTGAATTATTCGCTTGTAAATATATTCCATGTCGGATACAAGCTGATTTAATATTTCAATTCGTTTAATGATTTCACTTCGATTAGACTCACGAAAAGCCTTTTGTAGTCGCTGTAGTTGTTGACTGTGTTCTTGATTGATCTCTCTAAAGTATTCAATAATTTTACTTTGTAAAATTTCTATATAATTTAATTCTGGGTTTGGTTCAATATTAAATCTACAAAAGGCGTAATTCTGATTAGGGTAATAAAAATTACTACCCTGCAGTGTTGAATTTTTTATATTGAGGAGGTGTTCTTTATATGATGGGGTAAATTCGTGGTATGATTATTTATCCGTGGCATAATCAGACTTCATTGGTTCGGGTAGTGGTGTTATTTCAGGCCATTCTAACACGATTCTTAGAGAGTTCTGATAGATGTCTATGGCATATCCGGGTGTGTTTATCTCAATCGCATATGATAGTGTTGGTTTATGAATTGTTATAGCGATTTTTGATTCTTTTACCGTAATGGATTTTATTCTGTGTTGTAATTCATTATTGATCTGTTCGATTTGGTAAGACCCAGATGGTAAGGAAACAACGTTCCAGTCTGGAGTTCCGTCTTGTTTATTTTTACTCGCAAACACCAAGGAATTATTCGGTTGCTGACCACCAAATGGTTTTGATCTAATATTTGGCCAGCTGTAGTATACTCGTAATTTTTCCAGCGCTATCTCTGTAACGGGAATCGCAGTGGGGAAATTGACACTGAATCCAGGGATGGTTGAGGTTATTGAGATCATGGTTGTCTATTGCGGCGTTGTGTTTGTCGTTATTTGTTGAAGTAATTCCGTCGTTGATGTTGTCATTGTTATTATTGTACTGATTTTCAAATTTTGATGCTGCGTTGTGGTAGATATTCATCATCGCGGAAAATTCGTTATCTGATATTGTTGTCATCAAGACTAGATGATATCAGCGACGATAATTGGGAATGCGCGGTTGATGCAATATGTAACTTAATTATATACTCGTGTAGTTTATTCTGACTGAATGTCGATATTTTTTTGTGATGATGCTAAGAATTCCTGTAATTGTTGTCGCCAAAGACACACAAAGTGTGACAACTACAGGAGCCAGTGCTGTTATCGCTGATAACAATATACCAGTTGCAGCAACTACACTTGAAACCGAATACACAATAACGTCGACGCTGGTAATTCGCCTGCGGTATTTTTTTTTTAGTTTTACTGTATACTCGTCAATAAGAGTTTTTAGTTTAGTTTGAAACTCACGGACTTGATCATCATGTTGATACTGTTGGACATTCATTATACTATTTACTTAAATCAATTACAAAGTCGACATAAACCGTAAATGACGCTGATGCTAAATTACCACTGAGGGGGGTTATTGTAAATGTTTCACTGGATCCCTTATCCCTTATTGCACTTGAAGTATTCACACCAGTAAAAGTACTAGTTGATACGTTAAATTGCAACGGTGAAATCAGAGTCAATCTATAGATACCCTTAACATCTGCAGACACTCCAGTGATGTTATTTTGAGGTGTCCAGGTGAAAGAACTATGATGTATCGAGTACACGGTATTAATATTTTGTTTATGTGGTATTTTGATTTTATCAAGCCTGGTCGCGATAGCAGGAAAATTACTACCAATATCGTCTTGTTTTTGTTTAATTGTATTAATAGTATTTTTAATATCAGAAAGTTTCATTGAGACTTCTGGTGGTTCTACAAAGAAATCATCCATTTTTCTAAAATTCTTACGGAGGTTTGTAAAAGCATTTACATGAACATCATACTCAGCTCGTAGCGTCGATAGTTTATAATATGTGGTTTTATACTCGTCGTGCAGCGTTGTTAGTTTATCATCTGTGGTTTTATGCTGTCATTGTGTCACCGGATTTTTTTACTCGACTGTTAATACTATCTATCACAGTTGGTAAAAGAACTCCTGGTTTAATCTTACCAGTGGAATCAAACACCGCTAGGGAATTTTCGGTCACTCCATTTATTTTAACAAGAATATAATTCAAGGAATCATTACTCGTTTTGAATTTACCCTGCTTTTCTTGAAATACAGCTATTTCATTTGGATCCACACATGCGAGGTTTAACATCTCGGATATTTCATCTTCAATTATTTTTTTTACTTCTCTGGTTGCAGATATTTTCCCGGTGGGTGTTCTTAGACTTGAGAGAGATCTTCTCCAAATATCAACCATTATATTTTAAGGTCTCTCTAAAAGGCGATTGCTTGTATATTCGTGTACGGTTTTATGGGGTGGTTTAGTTGAGTACGCATATTGGTGGGTCGGTCATTTTATGTGTTGGTAGCGTGGAATACCAGATAGGAATTTTTAATTGATATATATAACGCATAAATTATTTAGGCGGCGATAACCCATATGAAACGAAATAACAATTGCACGCGGATCAATTGCGTATGCAACCCAGTGAGTTGCATGTCCGGTGCTTTTATCGAGATTAATGATACCAGTTTCAACGCTGTATGGTTGTTGTGGTAATTGATCTCGCATAAAAACACCTCTAAAGTTTTTATCGCTAATTTGTTTAGCAGCATTGAGTAAATCAAAATTTGACATCGGCGATATCTGCGATATTGGAGTTAGTAAACTGTTCCTAGTCTCAGGCTGTTTCCGTTGTACCATGAATATGGAGTTCCTGGTAGTATTAGACCCTTTCCTTTTTTGTATTCTTTTCCAGTCGCTTTCTTTAGTGCCTTCCCTGCCGCGGTACCAACGGCTCAGAGGGCTGCTGCTTTCGCGACCGCGGGTGCGGCGGCTGCAATTAGTGCTGGAATCTCAGCGAGAAGTGGAAATATACCACCTGATTTTATCATGTCTTTGATCGCGGCCGCAGAGAGAGAGAGAGTGACCTGAACACCTTTTTTATCTTTGATATCATCATTGAAATGTTTAATATGAAGAGCTGTCAGTAATAGTTTATTCTGAGCACCAGACATTTGATTGTATTTTAACGATATCGTAGTTCCACATTTTTTAGGTGAATCCGATTACAATTTTTTAATCTGACCAGGAGTCAGAGTTACATTAACATGACTATATATCATTTTATTTAATAACAGATTGATCTAATTGTCGACATGTTTACATGTTTTCTACTGGCGCATCAACTACTCTCATTCGTCCACCAACACCTTCGAGTAGCATTGATTTGTCACTAAGAATGACATCAACTGCTCTGTAACCACCAGTAGGAGGAGCGGTTACACGAGCTCGGAAATGTATGTCAACGACGGACTGTCTGGTTAAATCAAGATGTTCCAATGAAAAGTAATAAATCGGATATCGATTTCTAAAATCCGTGATATTTGCAGACCAGTATCTACTTTATTATCACGTCCCATAAATGTCAGCCAACGATGATACGCGCGTGCTATTTGGTTTTGTCCGTAATTAAGTAAAATATCCTCGGATGGTTCTTGTTGGCTTTTTATCCTCAGCGAAACTTCATTAACTCCCAATTGATCAAATGTCATATGACTGCGTGTTTGTGAACCTAATCGCGCCTTATCCTGTAACGAAACAAATATATGCCTTGTTTTGATGCCATATGCTATGTAAATACACCGTTAACAGAACTCTCTATAGTATCCATAGTCATTGTTTGCCATGATAGCAATGATTTACCACCTGTATCCATAAATGATAGTAATTTTTCCTGTGCGGTGATTGATGGATTCATTACTGGCATCCGCAGTGATAGTTTTGATATATTTACTCTACCAGCAGCAACACCATCATCACGACAGATTGCATCATTATCATCGCCTTTTCGCACGAGGACTACTGTATGTTTCGCTCCAAATATAACTTTTCTAACATTTCTACAAAATCCAAATATATGAGATAGTGGAATCGCATATGAGAATAATCTACGCGGTCCTTGCAACATTGATACGCATGTTGCAAACCCTAGGTTGTAACGAGAACTATCATCTTTAATAACATCAAAAGGATTAGCTGGTCTAGCTTCATGTTGATCGTCGTCTGGTTGATCAGCAACTCCAGTAACTACTGGTGTCCGTATTTTAATATAATTATTGGTTTCAGCGTGATCAGTAATATCCTTAGCGAACATCATAGATGGACCTGCTGATCTTGTATAATCATCAGAATATCTTGCTAACCCCACAATTGTTGTGGCAACATCAACATCATACTCTATAGATTCAATCTCTCTTCCATCAATCATATATCTAGCGCTACTAAATAATGCCATAATACCATTATTGACAAGGCCGACTTTGACGTCATCTGCATATGGTGCTGGTACAGCAGGGGTATCAGCAGCTGTTACAAGTTCTCCTTCTACTTCGATAAATGCTTCAGCGGGTAGAAAGTATTTGCTGGTATCTTGAACCTGAAGTTCGATTCTTGATCGACTATTTGGTTGTATTGCATTATAGGAATATAATTGATAATCGCGTACAGAATCATCTTTGCGCACTGAGGCATCTAAATCAAACGCCGTATCAGGTGACGATTTGAACATTTTATTATATATTTCTTGATCTAAATCGCAATTTCGATGACTGTGTCAGGCCACTTCCCGCTATCATATTTGCTGTAATATTTCCCAGAGTGTCATATCCCTCATTTATCCGCGATGCTGTTGTTTGATCCACCGCGTTGTTTATTATTTTGCTAATACTCGCAGGCATAATCTCCGTAGATGGTAGTTGTCCTAGTGTTGGTTTCTTTCGTCTTCGAACTAATATTAGTAGTTTTTCTTTGCCCGCGGAAATGCTTTACCGGCAACATCACCAACAGCGCTAATACCCTTATCACGAATAACATCAATAGCTTTCATTGATAATTGTTTTGCGATTGGTGCTATTTTTGGAGCCATCCTTGCGAATAACCCTTCAATACCATTACCGAGTCCATCTCCATAATACGCCCTATAAATAGGCAGTCGTGGATTTACTACGTAGGTCATGGTTGGTTTGTTGTAGTTGTAGTGTATGATCATCTTATTTAAATGCTATTTATCTAAACCGACCGCGAGTTCATCAATAAACTCTCGATATACGCTAATATCCATGACACCTACTTCAAATAGTCGTCTGCAGATATCAGCGGTTTCATTAATTATTTCCGGTGAGTTATTTCCAGCTTATTTTCCCCCAATGAGAATTTCTAATCGTTCTATGTCTCTGAGATTATTATTAGGACAACGAACTAGACCACTACCCAAAGCGGGGCTTGAGGTTACACTCTGAGAAAATCCACTTGCGAATTTTTCACCAGTTGCACCTTGCTCGCGAGATAATTCATCTAGTTATATGTTAATTCATTCTAAATCATCGTCTTCGAGTTGCTCAGGTGGTGTATCCCATTGATGTTCTTCTTGTTCTTTTTGTCTTCGTGTTTGTCACCGTGTTGGTGTTTGACGTTTCCTCTCTTGTCGCTCTTCGATTTGTCTTTGTCGTTCTTCCTGTTGTTGTACACCATAATCAGTAACACCATTTCGATATTTTATATACCCCAATTCTTTTGTATCTATACGACCAATCCCCCTGTTCCATTTATATAACCAATCAATCCAGTCATCGCGCTTTATTCTATTTTGTTAATACTCTTCTTTTAAAAATTCATTTCTTGAATGATAGCTTTTAGCAGCAAAATCTCCAAAAGCGTGATAATCGCTGGGTTTTAATATTTGAACATTTTTTTTTATTAGTGTTTTAGCCTCATTACCAGCTGCATTCATTGATTATAATAATCTTTCTTCGTTATTTTATATATTGAGTGACTTGTCAGGTCTTTTTCCAATTGATTTACAAGTACCAGTTTTTCCAAATGCAGTATTCTCACTCTGAGTGATAGCTCGTAAATTATCCAATTTATTATCTTTGGACATCCATCAATATGGGCAATTAAAAAACCTTCGTTGATCACCTCAAAGAAACAGTCAAAAATAAATTAGTGATTAAGATGACCTTTCCCAGCAGCAGAAAATCTGAGAAATCCTCGATTATTAACCGTACCTAATGGTTTCTTCAATCTGTGGTGTCTGACAACACCATCACCATATGCTTCATAATCGATGATCATGGGATGTGGTTGATATTCTTGGTTCATTTATATACACAAGTATTATTTGTCTAATTAATTATTTGGTTTAATTATTATTATCGAAAATCTATCAATGTAGTCCTGAGGTGTTCTTCTGATTTTGTCCTTGACAGATTCAAGGACGCTGACAGAATTTTTAATTCGTTTATCATTATAGCGCTTAAGCTCCATGTATCGCTTACCACCACAATTGAGACACAGAATTCATTTCTGCATGATTTGTTACAAGCAGTTACTGATCCTATCATAAGCCAATTACAAAGATTCATTATATATAAATTCTTTATTTAAATACTTGTTTTACTTATAATATGGAGGAGTTCGAGAGATTATCGAAAATCGAGCCTAGGAAAAATTCTAAATTCAATCTCGATAGTCTCCGTAGATGTACCAAATAAGAGTCTAATAAGTGATAGAAGCATGACAAATAAAATCAATGATGCATTTAACGAATTTAAGCGCGATGGTGCATCTCACTGTTGGTCAACATTTCGAGTCGAGGGTGGTGTTGATGCTACCGTGAACGACCAAAGAGTAGCGGTGATAATCTCGCATCTTGACCAGAAAAGCATTTTTTTAGAGTGAAATTTATTATCCGTTCAGAAACAGGAAATTGGATTATACGCGACAAATTTGATCCTGTATTAAAAGATAAAAGAACTGTCACTGTGAGTCAGGGTTCCAAACCAGGAACGCTGACTGGAATTGACTAACCGTATTACGAGAGATCTCCTTATATCTGTATAACTCTTATCCTGTAACTGCAGTTGTTTATGGAATCTATCTGATAAATGACAAACCGAGTATTGAGAAATTAAAAACCATGAGACATTCATCGTTGAATTGTGTAGCCGAACGAAAAATAGAGCATTTTACAAATGCGTTGCGTGCAAACAAATTGACGGATCTAAGACGTAAAAAAATAAATGAATGGGAATTAACAGTCCGGAAGAGCGGTGAAACAATTCAAAATGTAGCCGAACGTAGAAAATATACTAAAATTTTCAATAACCGTAACGACGATAACAGGAGAAGTATTATATGAATCGAAATATAAATCGAGAGGATCTCCAATCAAAATTATGGACCATAATGCCCACGCTTAGACCTCAGCGGTAACAATATTTGCGCGGGATAGAACCATAAAATAATACTACACGGGAAATTTGTTTGATTTTATTTATCAGTTAAGTAAAAACGATCCTGTGTCAGTGTGGTTTTTTCAGAGTTTGGAAGACGAAGAGTGTAAATTCGATAAAGTTTTAAGACTTAACGGCGAAATATATCGTACTAAATCTCATAACGACGAGATGAGAAAACTAGCTAGTGATCTTTCAACGGATAACGACGAACAATTACTAACAAACTGTTTTACAATCCCGTCAGTTGCAGCTCATTTCGCGAGAAAGAAAAATCTGTGGAAACCAACACGCGCTGAATTTTTCTCAGATGTCCAGTCAAGCTGTGTCGAGTTTGACCATAGTGGATTATGGAATACCAAATATGACCCTGAAAGTGTTATTTCAGTTGAGATGGTTGCGTGTTATCCAAGGAGTTTTCTCGGGTACGGAGAATGCTCTGAGTATTTTAAACGATTTGGGCATTGTACACACTAGATGACCCGTGTTGCGATTAATGGACCGCTACCCGATTTTGATCTAACCGGATTCGCTCGTGTAGTATCATTTGAATTCGCTAAAGGATTTAATCCGTGCTGTTATGTTTGGTTTGGTAGACATATATCTGAAAAAACACTGGATGCCAATAGTGTTATTACGGTATATGATTGATTCTAAAATACTGATATCGCTGATTGTCAGTCAAGCAATTATATCATATCGGGCGCAGACTGAAGTTTGGTTACCACAACCCGATAGTCTAGATAGTATAATTAGCGTATACAAAGCAAAAGTTCCTTCGCTTGACGATGAATATATCGTTAGGTGGTCAAGGGAGATCTTTGAAGTTAGAATAAACACGCAAAAGATCTCGGTAGAAGAATAATTGGTAAATTCAGCCAGGGTGGAAAATATGATTACAAGCGATATTCTTCACGATTAATTATAGATGATGCTGAATACGATTTTATAATCGCAGATGCAACATCTAGAGGTATATATGTCAATTGTAAAGACGCCTTCTTGTCCGATGGAACAAAATTTGGTACAATTGTTACTTACATAGATGGAGATAATCCTCAATACACATACTTAAGGGCGTCTATGCTGGCTTATGTTTTCATCAATTTGCCATCGATGATAAATAGATTTCGGGAATCCGCGGTTAGAGTCGCCACTGATTCACTTTACATAGATGTAAAACACAGCGAAGCAGTGGATAAATTTACAAATTCCGACGAGTGTTGGGGATCATGGTGAATTAAAAAAGAGATATTGCGTGATTATTCTAAATCAGCAGATGTTACAATTGTTACGATCCAATATGTAGATATAAAACCAGTTATCTAAGCGGTTGTGGTGGGTCAGGGAAGACGACTCGTGTGATTTCGAGGAAAATCAAACATAAATATGCTAATAACAACACACAGACTTGCAAGAGAGATGAAATAGCGAGGAATTAATGCTTTCACTTATCACAGTTTAGTTCGATGGAAAGGTGACAAATGGACTCCTGATCGAATGGGCGAGAAATATATTCCTGAAATTATTATTTGGGATGAGATATGCACAGTGTCGTTAGATATATTAAAAATGTTTCTTGATTAGCTATTGCTAGCGAATACAACTGTGATAATGTGTGGCGATCATGGTCAACCACCACCATTTGTCGGTTTATCTCCACATGATTGGTTGAAAACTTTGTAGATTATTATGAAAAAATTAATACTGATTATAGATCACTTGATAAAAAATTAAGTGAATTCAAGAAACTAATTAGATTACAACCGGATAAGATCCAATGTGAAATAGCGAGTCAAATAATTTCAGAAACCACATTAAATGATTTTTGGAAGCGTGGAAATCAAAGTATTTGATAGTGGCAAGTAGAAAGATAGTCAGAAATACACTTCAGATGAAGTTATTTAAAACACACAAAGAAAAATTCGCAACACTTCCAGTGCCATTGTGTTATAGGATTACAGGTACACGAAGACAGAATATTGAAATTGATATTCCTGGCCAGACAGAGAAGCAGATTCTCGTGTTAAATGATATTGTGTTGGCTGATATCAGTGTTGTCGAAGATGCATTGCGTGCTGATAAATCCCCATGGAAGCTAGGATACGCAGCGACGATACATTCTTCGCAGGGATTGACTATATCCGATACGATTGTTTGGATCGTAGATGATCGCATCGAGTGCTCAAATTTAGTTTATCTCGCAGTGTCCAGAGTACGAAGATTAAATCAACTTCGAAGAGTTGTTTTAGATGCTAATGACACCACAATCAGTGATATTGAGAACTATGACATAATCAGGAAGAAACTCGCTGGTTATAAACGGCAGGATAAAAAAATAACAGAAAATTTGATATTGATGCTGAATTGATAATTACACTGAAACAACAACAGAATAATCACTGCGCGAGTTGTAATTGTATAATGCGTTGTTGTTGGTCGGATAAAGATCCTATCCAATTTACCGCAGACAGAAAAGATAGCAGTGTTGGTCATACCAGAGATAATGTGATGTTGACTTGTCTTAAGTATAACAGACGCAGAGGTGCTAGTTAAGACCACGCGGCGGTAATTGAGTATCCTCGGGTATCACTTGTAATTGTTCCTGTGTAAATGCTCGCTGAGGAGCAGTTGATCTAATCTATAGATTGCTGATCTACCCGTGGATCTTGTTATGTTAGATATTTTATGTGTAGTGACACTCCAAATAGGATCAGTAGCTCTTTTTGTACCGCCTTCAAGCTCTCCTAGTTCATATAAATATCTCACAGTGACATTACCGTGTATTCGTTGTTTTGAAAAATCATTTGTGGTTTTTGTTCACGAATATACTTCTTTTTGATGGCGTTAATAGGTTTCATATTAATTGTTCGAGTAATTTCATTATTCAGCGCAGTAATTACAATTGGTAATCTCTTGACCCATTCACGAAATCGTTTATCCTGAATAAATTCCTTTGCGTATTGTTATCCAAATAACCGCTCAGAAAGTGTCCGATTAAATCGTTCAACAATTGCCTGATCGCGATGTAGTGCAGTTTGTCCTCGTCTGATGGTGACATTATGCTGCTTCATTGTTGATAACACTGCACCTTAAAATTCCTTGCCAGGATCAGCTTGTAATATATTTGGCCACTGCAGAGGACCTAGTCGATAAATCCTTTCAAACGCAGAAGCTATTTCAATTGATGACTTTGCCTTTAATGGTTCAGCTTGTTTGTATCTACTCGCAACATCAACTACGGTTAGTGCATACTTGTATGTTTGTTTATTAACAGTATCATGCGGCAGAAATAATATATCAGCTTGATGAACTTCATTAGGGGTGCTGACATCAAAATGTGAGAAGTTAATTTGTTTAGGCGGTGGTAGATAAATCTGCCATATCGTCTGTTTCGATAACTAATCCGCCGCGGTTGTATTTTTCACTTTTGCGGTGTTAGCGAGTTTATCGATTGCTGATTTACCCCTCCAATATCCTCTTGGGGAATAATAGATTCCATGCTGTTATTAATTAGCAGCACCCAGCATTAATTTACCTTTCATCGCTGATTTTAGCAAATATGAGACTAAATTTTGTTTGAAGGATTTATCAGTGATAAAATTTAACGCATGGATCAATTTAACATCAGCGATATGTCTGTGCTGCAGATTGCTGCTTTTATAAGCAACATCATGAGCATAACACGCCTTATCAATAGCGTTTATTGGTTATTCACCAGGTCGGGGTTGGTTTTGATCATCGAGTCGGATATCGAGTCTGGTTCCAGGTCCACAATGACTATATCCTGGAAGGTGTTTTATCCTGGATATTTTGCCCATGGAGTCCCGGGAAGTTTTACTAGTTTGGCTGCAATATCACCTCCTCGTTTTTTTAAAATAAAAACATCTCCAGATTTCATAGAAACAAATCTAAATTTGTTTGTATCACATTGTACACTCTTGCCAGTGATAGCTTCTCTGTTATTCTTAGTTTTAACAGGCATTGGGTCAATTGTTGGGGTACGCGTCCTACAGTTCAAACAATATAGATCCATAATTTATTTATAATAACATGAATGTAATTGATTTTTCGGCGACAAAAACACGAGCATCATGCAGCGCTACCAAATTCTATTCGCATGAGTATAACTGGACCATCTGGAAGTGGCAAGACGCAGTTGTTACTTAATTTGATGACGAGATGGATGAAATGGGATAAACTATATTTGGTAGCCCCAAGTGTAGAGTATCAGCGATGTTATGAGGTGTTAAAAGATTTTAACGAGAAAGTAAAATCAGAAATCGATGAGGATATTATTGAATTTATAACCCATATCGAAGAAACACCGAGTATTGATTCTTTTGATAGAAGTATTGACAATTTAGTCGTATATGATGATGTGATGTTAGATAGACAAGCAAAGCCTGCCAGAATATTTTATTGAGGTAGGCATAAAAATACTGATGTGATATATGTTACTCAGAAGTATACACAAATACCAAAAGTGATCAGGGAAAACTGTAATATTCTTGCTGTATTTAATGGAGTTGACACACATACACTACGAAATATTCACCAGACCTGGTGCAGTGGAGATATGGATTATAATCTCTTTAGAAATTTCTTTAGTCACGCTCAGTCAATCCCACATGGATTTGTAACGATAAATTTGCATGACCCTAGATCAAGATATCGTATAGGACTTGATCAAATATTTGGTTAAGATCAGAACCGCAACGGTTTGAAAACTTGGTCTATTTACTCTCTCTCCGTAGCGTATATGGTCCATTCTCTCTCTAAGTTTGGTCTGCCTGAAATAGTTTCATTTTTGAAATTGTTTCGGTTTGTCTGAAATAGTTTCGGTTTGTCTGAATTAGTTTCGGTTTGTCTGAAATAGTTTCATTTTTGAAATTGTTTCTGTTTGTCTGAAATAGTTTCGATATGTCTGCAATAGTTTCGGTTTGTCTGAATTAGTTTCGGTCTGTTCATCCTCTTTGCTGCTTGATGTAATTATTAATTGCAGAATTCATTCTATAATAAATATATATGTAAACTCCATTTCCTCAACCAACAAGAATACAGTATCGTGCAATTACAACAAACGAATGCTTTAGATACCACTATTCACACTTACAGACCGACTTTGAGAAAAACAAATCGGACTGCATCTTAAAGTGCTATTACGCCTACACGGAATTCCTAATGAATTTTTGGTAGAAATTCCCAAACCGTTCTAGAAAATACGTTTGAAAATTCCGTGTAATAGTTTTTTTTTGAATTTCGCAAACCGGTCTAGAAATTAAGTTAGGACATTCCGTGTAGGCGTTAGTTTTGAAATTCCTAAACCTTTCTGGAAAATGCGTTGGAAATTCCGTGTAGGCGATATCATGACTATAAATGCAGCCAGAATGTTTGTCTCAGTCAGTTGGAATAGAGGACCCAATCGGTATGTATGTATGTATGTATGTATGTATGTATGTATGTATGTATGTATGTATGTATGTATGTATGTATGTATGTATGTATGTATGTATGTATGCATGTATGTATGTATGTGCCGTCTTGTATATATGTGTATATATAATCACTTACAATATTATCATGTGTTCGTTTAATCGTATCAATGTTCGTATTGATATCAGAAAGTTTCATGTCAATATTCAACGGAGGACCAAAGGAATGATTTGTGATTTCATCAATTGCTCTAAACTGTCTACGGAGATTTGCACACGCGCTTATTGTCGCTTATTGTCTAGGAGGATTTTGTTAGCATATATATATATATATATATATATATATATATATATATATATATATATATATATATATATATATATATATATATATATATATATATATATATATACTAATTTGTTTCCTCATCCTTGTCTGATACTGGATCTCCAAGTACGGATATGTTATTCCTGTTCATGTTGAGTTCGCCTGTCATTGTATCATCGGAATTTCGTACTCCAGCACAAATATTTTCCGATATGGTCGAAATAGTAACACTGGGATTAATTCCTCCTTTTGTTACGTGCTTAGGCTCGAATAAGCAGCAACACAGAAAGAGTGAAAACTAACAAGCTTGTAAAACTTTAACAAACAAATTTATTAAGTACAATTATTTTCATAAAAGAACATAAATAAAGTTACGGGTTTAGAAAATCAAATCCAATATAGAATTCACAAAAATAATCCACTAATGGAATTGCAACAGTCCTGATAAATAAATGTTCTAATAGTTCCAGGTTTGAATCTTGACGATGTAATCCAAAATGGCTGACGATGTCACGTGATGCAGTTCTTGTTTTCCTAAGAATCCAAATGAAAATCTATGAGCACATATTC
The DNA here is from genome assembly GCA_030141615.1 of Unio pictorum. NCBI lineage: Eukaryota > Metazoa > Mollusca > Bivalvia > Unionida > Unionidae > Unio > Unio pictorum. The sequence goes on along the minus strand of JARLTB010000064.1, from coordinate 6,707,231 downwards.
TTTTCCAGATAAATAAAATAATTCCTCTAGCTCCAACGAATTGACACATTTTATCACAGAGGCTTTTGATATTCTTTTAGTGAATTATTGTTTCCAGATATATCTTCCGTAAATATCTACCATTATACTTTAAGGTGATTACTCATGTACTCGTGTACAGCTGCATGGGGTGGTTTGGTTGATTTTAATACAGAATCAAGTACAACAAATACTTCCCGACCGCATATTGGTGGATCAGTTATTGTCTGTATTGTTAATGTTGAATACCAGATCTTAACTTTGTGAGGATGGATAAACTCGATAAATTCTTTTGGCGGGGCTAACCCATACGAATTGAAATAAAGACTTCCACGTATATCAATCGCGTATGCGGTCCGGTGAGTTCCAGGTCCGGTGGAATTATCGAGATTAATGATACCGGTTTCAGCGTTGTTTTGTCTGGAAGGTAACTGGTCTCGCATAAGGTTTTTAATTTTAATATTTTTAGCAGCATCGATTAAATCAAACTTTGACATCGGCATTATTAAATCATCACTGGTAGTCTCATACATTTTCCGTACGAGTAACGACTCCCTTGTAATCTCAGACTTTTCAGTACGTGAAACAACTCCCCGGTAATCTTAGACATTTTCCCTTTTTTGTATCCCTGCACTGTTACTTTCTTTAGTGCCATTCACGCCGCTGTCCCGACAGCCCCAAAGGGAACAGTTTTTGCGACAGAAGGTGCAGCTGATGAGATTAATGCTGGCATTGCTGAGAGAAATGGAAATATCCCACCTGATTTAGTAATATATAAAATAGCACCTTCGGATAGATTAAGTCGGATTCCGATTTCGTCATGTTTAGCATCATTGAATGTTTTATGCTACCGTTCTGTGACTGACAGCTTATTCTGAACACCTCTAACCTGTTTAAGTGTCATTGTAATTCCTGATTGTTTCACTGACTCGATTTGTAGTGTTTTAATCTGATTCGGAGTCAGAGTAACATTTCATGATAATATGACATTTATAATGATACGAGTGATCTAATTGTGTTACACATTTTCAACTGGTGCATCAATGACTCTCATTCGTCAACCAGCACCTTCAAGTAGCATCGATTTGTAATTGAATATAACATCAATTACTCTGTAACCATCAGCTATTACTTCACCTACGCGTGTTACTGTCAGGAATCACACCACAATTAATACTTCCAGTTCAGTACCCACGAATGTAGTTCCAGTCTATTTTTAGAACATTTTTTCCTCTCTCATTTTGGTGGTGGTAGAAGAGTTATATTGATGCATATTTGGTATGGATTTAAAGGTAATTGTTTATTCTTGAGAATATGAGCAGAGAGAGTGGTTGTCAGTGTGTAATTTGGCGACAGTGCACATGGAGTAATAAGGCCTTGGTGATGATCCGGAAGTGAAATATGTGTTCTGTTTACATGCTGCTCTGTTTACAGTGCAGCAGCTCAAAAAAATGCCGATCAACCCTTGACAAGAATTTCACCGTGAAGTCATCTTTGGAGGTATTTTAGATTAACATATGATTTGTATTGATTGTCACAATGTGGAAAGGTCAGTACTGAGAAACATATGTAGAGAACATATAGTAAAATTAATTGTGGTCTATGTCCTGGAGCTCCGAGAAACAGGATATTATCATGTTCACGGAAGACGACATTCCAGACAAGGACATTCTCATGGACACGAAGTAAACGATATGTGACAGCCTCCTCATCATGGCACCTAAATTGAATCATTACTACCAATATACTTTGAATTTTTGGATCTCATTTTTTGTCGTTCTCTAAATATAAATTTTAATGCCGAAACTACGTTTCTATTTAGTAGCTTTAATCGCATGCAGAAGTGAGTTATGGAAAAACGATGATCTACCTTTGGGTACTTTAATGGCATATCTCCTGTACACAATTCATGCTATATCTTATATATCTTTATCGCATAAAAATGGAACTAAATGTTTTAAAACTTTATATTATTATACAACAACCGTGTTAATGATTTATTTTAATTGTTTAGTCATTTGAAACTTGTATAAAGGTTATTTCATTCTTTTCTCTCCCAAACTTTTAATTTCTGGTATACAAACTTTATGCGTTACATTTATCAATATGATTTGAAGCGTACACTCCTGAACGTCAGTTATAAATGCGCACTGCAACACACTGCAATTTGTTTCCCTGATAGATGGATCCTCCCTCTACATATGTCGCAAAAGTAACGCGTGCAAGTGTTCTAGTCTTAATTTGGCCGTCGGATGTTTGATAGAGGGTTTGTTTCTTTCGTTCCACTTTTGTTTGTTAATTTTGTTTTGTTTGAAGGGTTTTGTGTCTGTGTGTGGTGGTGGTGGTTTTGTTTGCTGTTTTACTATTGATACATTTATTATAACTATAGACACATTTATTTTAACCTATTCCTCTAATCTTCAAAGCTATCTTGGCTACACAAAGAAAGAAATGTCTTTATGTTACAGAGGAAATGGATAGACTGGTGTGAGCGCGTGCAGATGACTGTTGCATTCATGAATCTGCGGCAAATGTAAATTATTGAATGACTATGCTTTGTATCATGCACATAAGTTCCCGCTACTACGTTCTGCATCTACTAAATAAATTTCAACTCCTTCCTTTTATATTTAACGTCTATTGTTTTTATATCAGAGTAGTCCTTGCTGATTAGTACCTTGGGTAAGTGTTCGAAGAATGGTGATAAGAATGAAACAAACAATAAAGTGAAGTAATTCATTTTATTTAAAATAGATGATTTCACTACTAAAGCACAAGTGTGTAAAGCAGAGTTCAAATGACATTTCCAAATACGTGTAAATCAGAGTCCAAATGACATTTCCAAATACGTTGATATTGCTTGATCTAACATACAATCTGCAGGAAGTATAAAGAAGACAAAAACAAGAAAAGGGCATCAAGGATATCATACAAATAACAGAGCAATATTAGCCATCTACTGTATTAAGACAAGACTGTCCTTGAAATGAAATAAAAGAAAATGAATTTAAAAAGATATAGTCAATACATCTCAACAATAAAAAGAAGCATACATAGAAACTGATAGAAACACGTACATATAGAAATCATTAAAGATACAGCAGTGAAAGATTGAAACATCCGCAGTTAGATATATATGATTCCGTCGTATTCTAATTCAGTCATATTGTTATTTGTATATGAATTGTGCATACATGCGCAGATGGTGCTCACTAAAATAAGACGTTATCACAGTCGTCATGTTTCTTATTTCTTTACATCACCAGCCTCTCCCTCTTTCAGAATTTCCAGGAGCAGGTGCACCAACTTGTTTTCGAATTCAGCTTTACCTGTATCCAAATTTCTCTTTAAAGATCGACTCCAAGGGCTAAAATCCAGTTTTGGTATCTGTGAGCAGGGAATGGCGTCATTGCTAGAAATGTATATGTATATAATTATTAATGTGTGTGGGTGTAGTGAATGGCTGTGCTGTCCATGTTTAATACTCGATGAAAACTGTTCATTAGACACATACTTTCGTGTTTGCTTAAGATAAGATTATGCACTATTTTCAGTAGATACTTTGAGTTACGAGCAACAAGCACCTGCTACAAGTAGGTTAGGTCAGTGCAAATTGCATTTTACAATTTAATTGCATTCAAGCAAAGTTTAACACACACACACGTACGTACGTACGTACATACATATGTATGTATGTATGTATGTATGTATGTATGTATGTATGTATGTATGTATGTATGTTTCTATGTATGTATGTATGTATGTATGTCTGTCTGTCTTTAGGTATGTACATCTCCATGTAACAATTGTTCTTAAATGTCAAATGCAGTAAAGGAAAACAGCAACTGTAATTATATAAGGTAGTAAATACCTTTCCACCATAAATGTTTTATTTCAAGACCTAAGTTTGTGCCAGATTGGACACTAAACCAGAGAAAGTAACATTTAGGAAAAGTTAGTCATGTTAATTTGATTGCATGATATTTTGCTGTGCATACTGGGTAATCAATATTCCGACGCATACAAGCCTTTATCATAACCCGTATATCGTGAATTGTTAACACCTTTCTACCTTAAAACCGTGAAATCATAGCATTAATGTCTTCATTTTTGTAATGATGCGATGTGAATATGCTTTAATCTTACTTGGTGTCTCCCGGGATGAAGACGTTTGGCGGAATAAGGAAGTTTGCATCATATACATTCGCACACAATACCGCTGATAGGGAGGTTTGTTTAATGCCTGCCAGCTTTGCTGAAACACAATGATTAAACTTCTATATGTAACAAATTATAAAGGTATATTCAATTCTTTTAAAAATGACATTAATATGAAACAATAGTATGTATATGTCTGAAAATATTTTTGGGAAAATGTGAATTTTTAAATTAAAATTTTTATTTTACAAGCTTTTATCTTTAATAGTTTATCGTTCATACAATAGCACAGAAGACTAATAATATACGCTCTAATTTAAACATTGTACTACTTCAGCATTAGCATTTATTTTGATTTAGCCTGACAATCATTGCAAATGATGTTTTCTATCCTCACCTAGAGAAAAGCCTTCCGGTTCCGGCCTCTCAAACCAATATCTGTCGCCATTTCTGAGTGCCTTGAACTGCGCAAGAAAGATGCAGGTTAGTGTTGGACCGACAACCGCAAGGACAGGCGTTTCGGTGATAATACCAGTCCACAGGTCTATGTCCTTCGGTGATCTGTATGAATTAAGACGTAAAATATTTTGCTTGTGTAAATAAATACAGACCAACCTTTGATAAAGGTATCACTGTAAAAAAGTAGATCATGTAATATCTTTTTAATTAGTAGAATTGTTTAAAATGGTGAGATTCGCCAACATTTTGCGCATGTCTTCTGTTGTCTGCAACAATTTTAAAATAAGATATAACTGGTATATGTTCTTCAATTCAGCTGATTTGACGTTTACCGATTTTAATGGAGAAGTATATTTCTATGAGATAGAATATGTTGGATATCACAATGAACTACTCTCTTGCACTTGTGGATACCGTTTGAACCATTGAAATTAGTACAATCTCAACGGTAAACAAGATAAATATAAGGCGCAATGAGACAATATTGCATTGAACCCCTCCTCTCCTAAAATCTCAACAATGGCTACATAAACATATGTCTTTGCATCATTATTATTATTAAATCTCTAATTATATTGGAAAAGCAGATGCCGAATGTTTTAAGGACCGGAAATTTACAGATAACTCCCATCTCACCTCTGTCCGCATCAAATCTAGTCTCTGCTCGACCATAAATAGGTATTTGCCAAGGCGTGTCAGTAGAGGATAGGTGGTTCGACCCGTGGTTTTCCGAGTTCTTCCTCCACCAAAAATACTGTCCGCCGGGTACAGCATATCATGTGCTGAGGTGTGGCGTTAGACATATAAAACCGAACCTAACCGAATATATCATGACATATACCATGACATAAGTAACGTCAACAGGTTGTATACATGCATAGATAAGGATTTGCAAAAATAATTAACACATTAGACACCTAACGCATCCCAGAAAATCATAAAGATATAATATTTAAAACAGGGATAAAAGGTAAAGATATTAAAGTCATGTTAAAGACTTATAATAAAAACCATAGCATTAAAAAGTGCATACAAATTTACCATTAAAAAAATTACCATTTTTAAAATTGTCATTCTTCGAAACGTTAGAAATTGTAACTTGTGCCAAATCCTCCAGAAGTTCATTAATATAATTTTAATCAAACAAACAACATATGTTTTATATGATTGATTTTGATACATGCCACAAGAATGTGTCTTATTGTCTGTTAACATGTCAAGACACTGTAGTCATGGCAACCCCTACATATATTATGTAACAGTCATCTATGTGTTTATACGCTATAAGCACAATGTCGTTTTCATCACTGCAGTTTGTTTTATAAGAGAGATGCCATACCAAGGACGAATGTCACTTTCCCATGCTTGTTTGCCGACTCGTATAATATGTGTGTGTGTGTGTGTGTGTCCGTGTATGTGTATGTGTCTGTGTGTGTGTAATTTGGATATTTAACGTAACTTTAAACAATTTTGTATTCATATTGCTACGATATCTGCAGTGTGGCAGTATATTGTGATGCCTAGCACTGGGGCATCATCGTGCAGACATATCTCACCCAGTCGCATTATCCTGACACCAGACCAACCAGTCATAACACTAACCCCCCAATGCTTCTGGTATTGAAAGCGAGCTTCCGCATCCGAGAACGCTCGAGCCCCTAGACTACCGGAGAGTTGACTCGTATAATGTAATAAGTCGGTAATCATCATCAATACTCTCTGCGTCGTCTGGTGCTTGAGGCAACAGCAAGGGAGCACCATTTCAGTCTGTCGGCAGCTGTTGCGGGGGCGGTCTGCAGGGTGAGGACTCTGGTCTTAAGGTCTCGCTCAACGGTTCGTCGCCAGGTCTCTTTGGGTCTGCCAAGGTTTCTTATCCCCTGTGGGGTCCATCTCAGTGCCATCCACTGACGAGTTGCAATGATCTCAGAGATGGTGCTTGCACCCGCTCTGTGCCGGAGTTCCTCGGTAATAGAGAATCTTTATTTCACAACAGGTTGACTGCAGTTTGCCCCTGTCTGCTTTATCTGTCCATTAGTTATACTTAATAAGCATTTGACTATGCAACCAAAATTTGGGAACATTTTAGAAAATGTTTGTTTTTCAGCTCTTAGTAAAGATGGTATGGATTCAAAGTAGTTACATATATTGATAAGCATGAATTTTGTTTCTATAGTGAAATCATTAGAAAATCTACTGAACTTAGTTAATGCAGAGCGTAAATATGTTTTTGTCTTTGTCTGGGTGTATGTGTGTCTGTGTGTGTAAAGAGCAATTATCTTACTGATATACACTCTTCAGGAGTGCTATGGTAATGTTATCGTGCCATGTCAGAGACGCCCAAGAGCTTGGATCAGCCAGGGTTTCACCGCATAAGTTGGTCCTGTATTTCCAGTAAGGAGGAATTCCATGGTCCCTTCCTCTGTTTATGTTTAAGGCAGCCAGGTCGAAACTTACACCGTTCTTCAAAAACAGCTTGTTTCTTGCTCCATCTTCCATTAATCTTTAAATATAGATAAAGTTTTGATGGTCACAATTCATTCACGAAGGCGTTTGAGAAGAGACAATTCAGTTGGCTAATTAGCAGATGTTATGATTGGAACATATCACCTGATTAGATGAATCAAATCTGCTTGCAATTAATATATAAAGAAAGCATTTTGTAAAGTATCACATAATCCTACTTTCTGCCGCACGATGCATGAACGTACATGTGGTCTTAACATTAAACACTGTTCAAGATAGTGTATCCCGTTTAAATCGTACAATCTCCTATGTAAGTTACTTTAAATCAACAACCATGTATTTTGCTCTTTAGTTTACCATTGATCTCTTACTTTATGCATATCTATATTTTCTCTCATTCTAATATATATTATCTCCATCCCTGACCAGTAAGCACGTGTTGTTGTGGAAACACAAACATTTAGAATTTGATCTAACCCCATCTGAATGTCTCCTATGGACGATAGATAAATGTACAGATCGACAGATACACAGAGATATCGTTAGATGCAAAGACTGATACATATATTGTCAGATTATATTTTATATACGGACATGTACTAGTAAACGAGAGAGAGAGAGAGAGAGAGAGAGAGAGATAGATAGATAGATAGATAGACAGACCTATCTGTGCGAGGACATTTTGATTCTGTCATCCATTTCAGCATTCGATTGGCCCCTGTTTTCCCCCTCATATAAAGCATATGTGGATTATGATACGTGTCCTCAATTTGTTTTACATCCGGGTCATTGATATCTGACGTCTCTGGAGAATCTGTATGTAGCTTCATTTGACTCGGAATCCAGGAATGTCCGATTCTAAACGATATGGATAGAAAATATATATATTTATGTTTTCATCCATACTTTTTCATAGTCCATTAATATCATCCAATAATTCATCTATCCATCCACTTGTACATACGTCGCTCTAACAATATTATGTTCGGTAGTGTTGTTAATTAGAGGAGAATAATTACGTTGATATGTAAATATATTCAACTATTTTCATTGCCTCTTACTAGCTTTTCGTTTTGCTTAGTTTTGATTCCACACTAATTTACATACGACAGGTTGTGTGTTCTTGAGCGTTCAGTGAACAAGAAGCTAACCGTGTATTTGTAGTTCTGTACCGTTTTTATTAAAAACATCTTTCATGTTGAAAATATAAATGTGCCCTATCGTGATTAATTCAGCGTGAATAAAAATAGAAACACATACAAGATAACAATCAATCAGTTTTCAAAGGCGATTGTGAACAACATGAAAAAGGCACATAACTACATATTGAAGTGGATACACTAGGCAGGGATGTGAGGAGTTCATTAACTCGGTCAATACACAGTTGCACGGGTTATATATTAATTGCGATCAAAGGGCAACTACATGTATTTGTAAGTGATTAAAATAAGATACATGTATAGTATGTACTCTGTATCAATGATATACACACTCGTAAAAAGTTTCATTACAAGTAAACTTAACAAAACAGTATAAATGAATATTGAAACTGTGAAACTGTATGAATATAATACAGAACACTTACTGAAAAAGAACAATTTACCTGTATGCAATTCCAAAATCATTGGCAATATCAGTGTTTATTGTAGGGTCGTAGCCAGTAAAGTATGTGGTCCTATTACCAGTAATGATTAAGCTATTGTCAAGCAAGACTTTACGTGTTAGCATCCAGGAAAGAAACTCATTGTACGTAATGTGCTGCATCTGGGCGATATTTATTTTCCTGGCCTCCTGGAATAATTCCTCTTGATCTGTCCATCCTAGTCCTTTGAGAAGGTTCACAATACGATTGTGTTCCTGTACAAATAGTGTGTGGTAAGAGCCAAGGCTGGGCACAACATTAACCCTGGAGTCACCTGTGAACGACAGTGGTATTATTTAAATTCGAAGAGATTTCAGCCTTATCATACTAATTCAACATTAAAATCAAATGTATAATCGACATTCGGATGTGTGTGAGTGTCTGTCCGCACGCATGTGTCTGGCCATATCGAATAATATTAGTTATTACATACGGATAGCTTTCTTATTGTTCGCCGGATTGAACATATTTTTATCTTAATGACAAAAGAAAATTGAGATTAGAAGTTGATGTCAGTGGCTAATAAAGATGAATATTTGTTCACCTTGCGATAGTTTTGAAATAATCGGAACTTTTATCTTAATGCTGGTCTTTCTTTTATTTATGGGATTCAGTCTAAAACTATTTATTTTAGGACAGATAACGAAAACTTTATAACTGTCGTAACTTTAAAATTATCGCTAACTCCAAATTAAATATCCTATTAAGAGGGCAAAGAACAAAACATGGTCTAATCCTATACTTAAGATGACGAACGTGTAGTTTCTTTCCTATATTTCAGTAATTTCACCTGCATGTTGCAAAGCAACTGTCAACGTTATACTAAAACGTGCTCAGCGTTTTTGTTTTAAAGATATTAACTTTCAACCTAAAGCTATGCTTTTTCTTCATTATGGTACCAATTTGTTTTTAAAATACTTATTTTTATGAAGTCTTGAAAAATCAGTTGTTCTACATACGTGCCTGCAACTAGCTACCGCCGCTTATTAAAAACGACATACATGTGTCCAGCAAGTTTACCGGTTACACATCGTGTTTTCAGAAAGGTACAACAGATGGCTCTAACAGAAACAAAGCAGTGTATCTATTTATACGTATAATTGCATAGTTGGTACTTTATCCCTAATTGTGCATGAATACAACATAATAACGCTGACCGTCCTCTTAGGTATAGTAAAATTATGAAGCCTACCTACCGTTTCATGTAGATATTTGCTATATATAGGCTGTCGTTCTAAGCATGTATTGCTAATATGTGTATTCACCATTCAAATACAGGTGGTCGCCTGACACAGGTAGGGCTGCTATCAACTTACCAGCAATGGAACAGCTCTCCCCTTGCTTTGTCAAAGTGCACGCCGAGGTGTCACTGTTTGGAGGAAGGTTGTTTCCATCTGAGACTGCCATATACTCAGGAAAATCTAAAAATAAAAGCCTTCTGTTTAGAGTCGTTATTTCATCAAAGGAATTATAACTTCATTTCTTGCATTACGTAATATGGAATGCTAGTATAAACGGGTTTTTCGTGAGCAACAAAGCATGCTGTATTGTTTAGGCTTGGTCTCCTTAGAGAATTAGGCGCTGTGTGTGCTTTGTTATGAGTATGATTTTCCGCCCGATGTCATTTTAATCGAGTCATATACAAAAATATATTCAAGACAATTACATCGTATTAATGTTAAAAATTAGGGTCATTAAAATACAGAGACTCTGCTTCAAATACATGCATGATTCGTGGTTGACGGGAGAGGTCGCAGTGAGACAGCATATGCTCAGAGTATCGCCAAAATGTCCACTATGTAAAACAAAACTTTTCACACAAAAAACTCATATAATGGCAGAGTGTGAGATTACTAGAAATAAAAGAATACCGGCATTGGAAAAAAATAGAGAGACACAGATGTACAGACAGACGTGCATGCTTTACTTAGACGGATATTACACTAAAACCATGCTATAAAAGATTACTGATTATATAGTAGACAATATGAGGGCATGCAGTCAAATTATTGTTATAGGGAAACACTAATAGAATGAGAAAATTACAAAAGGGACAGAGACCCTCAAAGTGGAAGTACGAGATTATGACGTCATTGGGCTATATCACATGGCGCTACGCGAAGTGGACCGGACCATAGAAGATTCCGGAAAATACACGAAGAAGAACACTGAGAAACCAGACATAAATACAAAATAGGATAAAGAGTAGTTTTAAAACAAAATACAAATAGTGTTTCCCCAAATGCATGTCACATAGGTATATGACTACAACTCATCACAACTATAATTTTAAGAAATCAGCTCTGATAGCTCCCGTACTATACGGAGCGCCCTGTTTATAGGGCAAATAAACCCGTTATGAAATATTTTGTAAGACCGCAGTACAAATTTTAATTTTGAAAAATGTATAGACCCCGTCTCGAAATCAGTCGTACTCAATATATATATATATATATATATATATATATATATATATATATATATATATATATATATATATATATATATAGTAACAGCAAAGGAAGACACGAAAAAATTACAAACACTAAACCAGAAAGGGAAATGTTTCAAAATTAATACACCGGACATTACTCAAAATTAAAAACTGAAAAAAGAAAGAAAGAAAGATATTAATTAAAAATGGAGAAAAAAGTGACGATCTGTTTAAAGGTCCATGTCACAAATAGGACAACTGTGAAATAAATTTGATACAAATGGCTATCGAAACAAAAAAAACATGCATTATATATATATATATATATATATATATATATATATATATATAGCATACATACAAATAGCACCAACACAATTAGCAAACAATGGATATAGGGGACCCGTAGCGAGGGTCAACTAAACAGAAGCTAGAGAAGTGAAGTCGATGAAGTGAAATATACCTAGATAGAACGAAAACTCTCTATAGATTCAATAAGAGAAAAAATACCCCCAAAATTCTAAATTATAAACCCGATGGGAAAAATTGAATAGACCAATTCAAATGGAAAATAAATAACACAAACTATACATCAGAGAAATACACTCACACATAAAAACATTTTACTTTCTTCGAAAGGGGGGGGGCATCTGTCTGATGCCCCTCGCCCCCCAAAAAAATTATTAATCTTAAATTTGAATTGAGTATGGGAAAAGTTTAAAATGAACATAATATAATTTATGAAACCTAGTGTAATTGTATTTATATTATGTTCCATATATTCTTAATTACAAGAGACTAGATATGACAAGAAAGAGTTATGGCAAGACAAACTTGGATTTCGTAGCTTAATTAATTCTGCCACTGAGGACCCATACACATTGGAACCATCAATGTACGAGGATATCTTGTTCAACTGCTGTCTTGGTCCGGCTGTAAATAAATAAATAAATAATTAAATAAATACATATTATTTATCCTGTTGTCTTCATCCAACACCAATAAATTTCTAAACAAAGCAAAAGAGAGAGAGAGAGAGAGAGAGAGAGAGAGAGAGAGAGAGAGAGAGAGAGAGAGGTGTGTATTGTGTGTGTGTTAATCATGCGTTTCAACAAAGCAACATCACACTTATTCAGTCTGTAAAGGTTGATTATCGTTATGATGTGTAAACGTCCGAAACAAAATAAGGCCTCTAGACACCCTAAATATAATCATAGAGGAATTTGTCTTTAATGTACATGCGGGAGGAACGTCTCAAGATCTTTGAGGTTTGCGTTTTCGTGGTTTAAAAACATTTTACTTTTAGATAAGCGGAGCATGTGCTTGTGAGACTTGCTAAAACATTTGGAAATTCAAGGAAAAAATTTCGATTATAAGTATGGCTATTAACTACAAAATAATTATATGTGGCTGAAGTGTTACTCTATTGTCGTTTTTGTTTTCTCGGGGATATCAATTTTCGACATTTTCATAACCATGACGTTTGATCGGTAATTCAGTATCATGGCTTAAAGAAGTGGTTAAAAATGTGTCCAATGAAAGATCAGTTCTTATTGGGCCTGAAAGGAGTGGTTTATGATAACCATACAATGGACGCAAATTAGCATACTAGAAAAATTATAAATTCACAACATCTGAGGTTTGTATTTTAGGAAGTTTTTACCACTAAATTAACCCATAGTCATATTATCCCGAAAATGAATGGTTTTGTATTAAGTTGATACTTACATGGCGTATTACAATTCTCGTCCAACGCCGGTGCGGAACGTGGCACGTTCATGCAGGTGCCATCGGCAAAGAAACCATCACTGTTGGGTACGTATACCGGAGCGCACTTGTCCCTATTGTTTGAAATGAACGATGCCTTGCAAGTAATATTTTTGAGATGGGTGATGTTTGCTACCATTTACTACATACATATAAACAAAGCTACTGTCTTGTCGGAAAGTGAACCTGCTTATTTCCAATTCTAGTCGAGATAAAAAAAAACATTCCGATTTATTACTATCTTATCCGCATTCATATTGAGAGAGAGAGAGAGAGAGAGAGAGAGAGAGAGAGAGAGAGAGAGAGAGAGAGAGAGAGAATCAGTATACTGGTATTACACATTTAAAATACCATTAAAACACACAAAATGAAAGTCAAAATTGCACTTACGTATTGACGTTAACCGGATTCGTTTCGCAACAGCTCAATGCGTCATCGTTAACTCCTGAAATCGATAACTAGTAGAATACAGATTGATAGATCTGACCTTTGAAAGTTCTTAAATTTAATAAAATACATTTTTAACATACTTAAAAAGCTGATAAACTGTTAAACTCTAATCAAACAATGTTTAAAACGGACCCTCCCGAACAAACTAATAGTCTGATTCAACGTGATTACTGTACAAATTACAAAATTAAAAGTGTTGTTAGGCCGTAAAGTTGAGTAACATGGTGAAACGTTTTAAGAGAGAAACAATACGTTACTTTAAAAAATCTTAAATAATGTTTAAAAGAACTAAATTGCACTGAATACTTCAAGACTGAGAGTTTAAGAAAGACATTTCATGAAATTAAAATGAAAGCAATACAGTCAGTTTGAAGAGATGATACGTATTAGTGTGATTGGATAAATGTATGATCAAAGTTAACGGTGTCAACCAATGGCATACATAATAATAACTAAAGCAACAGGAAATGTTACCTTCATTGTTTCATGGAAGATGCAGATTGCTTTTAATGACAGTAACGTCAACGAAGTACAAACATGTTTCAACCGGTTCAACATGAAGAAATGATAAAGTTCCTTTTTTGGTGTGGGTAAATTAATAAAGTTCTTTAAGGCTATATTCACGAAACAACTCAAAGATCACACGATCTTTATAAGGTACATTCAATTGATTCATTTTAATATGGATGGAATTTACTGAGAACGTGTATTGAATTTAAACAACGTTTGGCTTTTTAGTATATGAAGCAGATGAAGCCAAGGCAATTATAAATGGCAAACATCGATTTCAACTTGAACTCTTTCATGCGTTTGGGTTGGTTTAAAAAGCGCGGTGCCTTGTTGGAAATATTTGTCCCATCTGGTCGTTTTTTGGCTTCTTGACATCACGATGTAAGTGGAAATAAATTGTTAGTATTAAGACCATCTATAAATTTAACTGTTAAAAAAGCAATGTTCGTGTTTGGATTCAGATTTAACGTTTTGTATTAATGCGAGTAAAAGTGAATGATTGCGTTGGTAAACATAAAATGTTAGTATCATTACAGCATTTATTTTGGCTGTTGCATTCAATCATATGCTCTCTATTTTCCTCGTTCAATGCTTTCTATTACTTCTTCTAGTTTTGTTTACGTTCGTTTCTCCATTTTCTTCTATACTTTTTATTTCATTTTTCCAAGATTTATGTTCATTCCACTATTAAAATTAAGAGGATATTTAAACATCAGTCCATTATATTTAAGCAATTTATGGGAAAACGTACAGAATACAATTCAGAGCTTTTCTTTATGATAACGTACATGACATTCTCCTTCAGAAACAATTTCAATCCTTTCAGTTTCAGAAACAGCATTAAATCACTCCATCGAATGGGTCTTCTATCAGTCAAGATGAAATGCACTGTTGCAAGAATTGGAAGGAAAACGGCATGCTCTGGACAAATTTGCAAACCAAACTACATCTAATAAAATTAGACTTTCTCGCTAATTGATACAAACCTGATCCTTCTAACACTGACATAGAATATCTATACATCATGCGTTACGAAAATATGTTATAATATAAGAAGAAACATACATGACAGTAATACTACAGGAACTACTACTATTACTACTTATAATAATACTTATTATTATTATCATTATTATTATCTTCTTCTTCTTCTTCTTCTTCTTCTTCTTCTTCTTCTTCTTCACGAAAGCGGTATCTTATGTTGTATAGCAAAGTAAAAAAGAACGTTCGAACAGAGAGATGTAGGTTAAAACACAAATGACAGACTGAGAAGTGAAAGACAACTTCACATTTGAGTAGATCTAAGAATAAATAAATAAATAAATAAATAAATAAATAAATAAATAAAAGGCCATGTATAACCTGTGAAAACTGGGGTAGAGATTATGTCATGGTCCAGAAACTGTCCCCACTGGAAAACATGCAGCGAGATCTTATTATCTAAAGGGGTTGAAACGCCTTTGTTAGAATGAATTACGTTACTGATGGTTCTTGGATTGGGTAGAGTTCCGGTTCCGCTTGCAGTACGGATTCGTGGCTTTGATACTCCATCTGGTAATTGAAAATTTAAAACCTTGATAATTGATTAATATAATTACCTGTCAGAAAAGCTTGATATATTTCCATTATTTGAAATTGATCCATATTTAACAGGTTGCATAATTTAAATAATTGAGAGGCACGTTACGCCTTTTATTGTGTAAGAAATCCTGAAAACAAGACCGATTTTAATTTAATATCATAGCGTATAATATACACATACAAACAGAGAGAGAGAGAGAGAGAGAGAGAGAGAGAGAGAGAGAGAGAGAGAGAGATAATATTGAACGAACGAGAAATCGTGAAATGGTTGGTAATTAAAGATGGCAATACTAAAGCAGATACATATATACATATATGTGAAGAAAAATAGACAGCAAATTATACTTTAGTAGATACGAAATGAATTACCATCATATTCAGGGTTCAGCAATCGTCTTTGTGGTCTAAAGGCCATGCCCCACTCTGGGTGATTTAGGTTATTGCAGGAACCGTCCAATGTCCGGTACACACTCGTCTCTTGTCCGGAGCAATCCAAATTCTTCACAACGCAAACCCCTCGACTTTGAAATATGGCATATAGTGTCTCATTATACACAATATTGTTCAACTGGGAGTCCGTATAGCTGAATCAAAGAAAAAAGTGTATGACCATTTAGAAATGTTGTAGAAACATCGTATCATTAACATGCGTACATAGGAAATCACATTCGTATACATGTATATGTAAATTAATACATACACATATATACAGACATCCACTTTAAGATATACAAGCTAATCATGTTTACCTACTTGCATGCATACATGCGTGCGTATAAACAGTTACAATTATAAACATACATATATAAATTCATGCTTACATACATACATACATACATACATACATACATACATACATACATACATACATACATACATACATACATACATACATACATACATACATACATACATGGTCAACATGATATACTTCCACCTGGTCAGAAATCGTTTATCTTTAGCATTTAATTTTCTATATTTAAAAATCATCTGCGCTACATTATGTATGCATTATATATGTACTTCCAAACCCGTAAGTTCTGCCCCAAGAGAGAGAGAGAGAGAGAGAGAGAGAGAGAGAGAGAGAGAGAGAGAGAGAGAGAGAGAGATTACATTGTCCTCAGTATATCCATCGTCTTTGAAACCAGGTCCGCATTATTTTCATTGTATTTTCCAGAGTCAAATAACTGGAACAGCTGCACAGGGTCTGAAACCAAATGGCAGCAAAATGTAAAAGTTGAAACAAAAAGTTAAAGTATATTAATGTTTCCTTGTGATTGAGGATTACTACCCCTTTTCCCTTCGGCTGTAACTACTACTATCATAATCATTATCGGCGCAACTATTTATTATTATTATTGCTGTTATTATTATTATTATTATTATTATTATTATTATTATTATTATTATTATTATTAATGTTGTTGGTGCTGTTAATTTTTTGTTGTTGTTCTTGTTGAAGCTAACTAGTTATCCATATTATTTAACCTGCTTTACAAATCTGGTCACCGATATTATGCAATAACCTTCCTTATGCATGCACTTTTAAGGTATATTACACACCATCAATTTAGGACGTAACCTATAATGATCGGTGACCTGTCTTAGATGCTATTTTCTGTCACGTGCCTGTTTAAGAAGATTGTCACTGTGCATTTGAGACTCATTGTATCACTGTAGATGATACAGTTTCATAAACAGTATATCAGAAAATATCAAGGAGAAACTTCGTTTATATGATCTACTTATATGATCTCCAAACAATAATGAACTACTGGTGTCAAGTAATGAATTTTGTATGAATTCGAGAACTGATATCCCGCACAATATCGCCATTTGTTTATGAGTGCTATACTATCTCTTGGGTGTTGGCAGGCATGTTGTATGTACGTCTCCTTTGTGTGCTTTGCTATTTGTAGTCATTGTGTGTTGAATATGGGTGTTGGGAAGATATGTTCCAGACTGATCAATTATTCAACGTCTAGCAGAGACTTTATGGCTGTATGGATTAGTTTCGTGAAATAAACCCCCCCCCCCCTTACATTAATTAACATATTGAATCATCTAGACATTTTTACTTAAAATTATTAATGTTTGAAAATCAATTAAACCTTCAGTTGACAAGGACTGTATCTTGACATTCATGAAAATAGGGGTAATTTGGATTGTTAAAGTTAACTCACCCAGACGTTGTTTGATTCGCTATATACCGGTACCCCATGCTCTGACAGTACAGACTACATACAAGTTGAATATATTATATGAACATCGCACAGTTCTCAGCAATATTCACACTACACCATGCCATGTCAAAGTAATGAGCTTTTAAATGCATATAAATATTTAAATTGTCATACTAAGTCTCTCTCTCTCTCTCTCTCTCTCTCTCTCTCTCTCTCTCTCTCTCTCTCTCTCTCTCTCTCTCTCTCTCTCTCTCAAATTTGATGCGTTTGGCAGCAACCCTACTCTGTACAAACCATTGTGCACATCTGCAAACTCCTGCTCCCTCCGTTTTGTTTGATAACTTAATACAAATCTGAAGATTATTGAATAACCTGAGTTAGGGACATGAACTTTGACCATAACCAATGACAAAAAGATTCACTTGTGAGCTCAGCTTCTAATTCGCTGGAAACATAATCGTACCTTCTGCTGGTTGTGCTATAGTTGTCAGAGCCAACTTTACAGCAGCTACGACGTTTGTAGCAAAGGTGGTATCGTAGTAGTACATTCCCTGTACTGCGCATGCCAGTGCAGAGGCAGCCAAAAGGAACGTGATAGTTGATGTCATCTACAAATGATAAAATGAATATGAACAAGCACGTCAGTTGTAAAATTATTTCGTTTTCATCACGTATGGTTTAAGTTTGGAAAAATAAAATGTGAAACTAAGAAACTAAACAAAGTGATCATTCAGTATTAGAAGATATTAAACAATTTACGGCCAAAGTTTAGATGATGCATGAGGTGCAGCACTGTCAGAAGGTGTAGTCGATGACCAAAATTGTACACTTATAATATGATGTTTACGATATAACATGAGATTTGATGCTAATCAACTTAAATGTCATTCAAAGATTTAATGAATTTTCTCCTTCACAAAGTATTCACAAATCTCTCGTTTCAAGCATAATATTATTCTAGAAACTTTATTAACTAACTTGTGCTGATATTTTCACACAGATCATTTTATTACAGGACTATTTGACCTTGCATACATCTGCATTTAATTTACATTTTCACTATTGGCCGTTATGCTAGACAGATGGCGGTTGTTTACAATACAAGTGATGATGTCATGGTATATGACTTTTGTGTACAAGAATGACATCATACTATGCTGTTTACAAGTGGTAACATAAAGCTACTACAAATATTTATTTCAAGCGTTTACTACTGTTTACAAATGCCGATATCTTGCTACATGCCGTTAATTTATCTTACGTTTGCTACTTTTTCCACATGATTAGTATTTAACTATTGATCTTGTGCTTTCTGCATTTTATCCACATTTCCGACAATTTATTTCAGCTTCCCAATAACGTTTCCGAACTATTACATACAAAAATACTTACATACACACATTCCGGAAGAAAGTTGATCAAGACTTTCATGTAGTTAAATTGTTCCTGGCAATATACATCAATTTTAAATTATGATGAATAAAGGTCACCTGTAAACAATCGCCATCTACAATTATAATGGTATCAGTTGTAAACAAAAGCAATATACATTAATGGCATCAGTTGTAAATGAACGCCATTTCGCATGATGGCATTGCTTGTGGGCAAACGCCATCTATCATGATCTTACCACTTGGAAACCAACGCCATCTATCTTAAGTTGTAAAAAAATGGAAGAGGACATCTTTCGAAACCGTCATTAGAAAACACATTACAAAGACGCGTTCCTATGCGCTCAAGCTACACTTTCTGGCAATACATTTGTTTTAAGGAAGAACTATTTTTCTGTGTGCATGTTTAATGTTTAGAATGGACATTGTTTCTAAGTTTAGGATCATGACCAAGTCATGTTTTATTTCATTAAAACCATTTAACACATTTTCAAAGTAACCAAGTATCCAAAACTTCAACTTTAAGTTCACATCTTCTACGTTTCAATTGGTATATTTTAAAGTCGTACATTCAATGTTCATTTATCTCAATCAAATGTTTGGGAATTTGTCGGCGTAATAGTATGTATTTGATAATGGATCACACTTTGATTATTGTTCCAAAACTGTAGCACAATATCGCAAATATAATTGGTAAAGAAAACATCAAAGAGTCGAAGTGAATTTACAGGAAAGAGAAGGAATGAACATATTGGTAAAGAAAATGGCAAGAGATTAAATTATATGTCGTAAGAGAAGCCAAAGAAAGGATGGTTATTCTAACTCTATTTCATCATCAAGAGAGACTTTTCTAAAGACATATATTAATACTAGTACTTACCTTCAGGACATCTGTTCAAGAACCTTCTCAAAGAAGACTTAGTAAATCCGTTGGACTACCACGAATTTATACGTATCCAGGGTAGGTACCTCCTTTTGTTGATATTACTGGTTCAGTGGTAAAAAAAATTGAAATCGTGTTGACCGATTCTAAATATAGCGTATGAAAAGCCTATTAGTCGATGAAACGTTTTCAATTAAAATTCTGCAGACACTGCATTTACTATTGAACATATCGTACACATAACAAACATAATACATTAATCTGGTTGTGGTAACGGCTGGTTTTGTATATATTTGTGACAGCAAGCTCTGACTACACCAACATGTCAAATAAGGGTTATAATTTTCGCTGTTTGGTTTCATACCACTGGAATATTACATTGCTAACCATTCATACTACTAAACTTCATCACTTTGCCTATTGACACAAATATAATCTTCGATATCACTGCAGCCTTATTGTATGCATCTTAAACCATTTCAAACATAGGATGTATTTATGTAAATATGGCGCCCTATGTTTTACTAAAAAATACATTGCATAATGCTGTAATTTAAAGATATACGTGCGTCTACATGGATAATTTGAATGATTTTTTTTTCCATTCTGCCACATCTACGTCTGCCTGCCATCTTTAAATCAATTCACGCAAGGTGTTCTACCAACTCTATCAACCGCAACATTGACAAGATATTTGATGGACATCTTTCAACTTCTCTGACTGATTTAGCCAAAGCAAATATAGGCAGACACTAACGCATATTTCTCACTAATTAACACACAAGCAAATATAAGTAGACACTAACGCAGTTTTCTCACTAATTAACACACAAGCAAATATTGGCAAGCACTAAAGCATCACTGCATGACGATTTAGTATTTTAAAAGAAAATTAGTATTATCCATTAGTGATTGTTCTGTGATAAGTGACTCAAACATACTTGTTCCTTGCAGTGTTCGCCACGTTTCCATCGGAATTATTATGGATGTTCTCATATCACAGTCTTTAAGAATTGTTTACTCTTAAAATGGCGTTTATTTACTTGTTGTCATGTACATATAAATGCTCCTAGCAGCGTCACTTTAGATGGTCAACAATGATATAATAGAATATGAAAATTAATTGCCATTACTCGTAGTTTTGTTTCTTTTCTTTCTATGTCTCCATTTTAAAGTTTCTTCATCTAGTTGACTGATAATTGCCTCAGAGATAATTAATAAGTTGTTTTAGCATAATGTGTTATATGGCAAATGTGTATATTACTAGAACACATCGTTTGGCAACACTATTATTAAATTAAATTTCTACAAACATTTGCTTGATGCAGATCATTTTATACTCATTTTACACTCTTGTTAAACTCTTTTCACCTACGAACATGTGATATTCACAGATTTACTCAAAAGAGCATCCTTTAAAACTATTTCCCTTGTGCAGGGAAACTCATGGGATGTATAATGGGATTCCGTTATCCAAAAAGCTTTCAATGGATGGCTTCATTAGGTAGACTCTAAATAGTTATCTCATTCGTTACCTGATACCTAATTCCATAGAATCTCTGGCATATGACACAAATGTTGGACACATGTGTGGCAGAAATAACAAAGTTTTCTTACATTTCAGCTTAAAGCAACGTCTCACTCAAGGGAAGGAGAAAAAATATAGAAGCGGACTGGCATAGCGTGACATGCTTAGATCAATAATTTATTACGTTCAAGTAAAAAGAACACAGATAAATAATAATTAAGAGACACCAATTATAGATAAAATTACAAAATAAAACGTAGCTGCGTGACTTATTAATAGGTACATAGTATGACCTTGACTTTTGTTTTGTCTTTGAACCTTTCATTCCGACTTGAAATATACTTGACCAGCAGTCACAGTCCAACTACTCGCTTGTGAATATATGAAATTTTTGACTCGACATTGGCAGAACTTCGGATAAGCATCCAGAATCGGGAGGTTTTAGAGGGAGTATATTAAATGGAAAATGGCTCATAGACAATAAGACCTGCCAATTCGTAACGTTTTTGCGATCGGAAACTTTGTGCTCCCTGGGATAAAACAGAGCAGATTGTAGGCATTAGCAACATCCAGAAATCGTTGGAATGAAACAGTGTTTGTGTACTAAAGTGTCCCGATCCAGAATAGACAGGGGTGTGGAAACGTTTTAGATGAATTGTGTTGTATGCACAGTTAGTAACCTAACCGACACTACCGCTGAGAGAGAGAGAGAGAGAGAGAGAGAGAGAGAGAGAGAGAGAGAGAGAGAGAGAGAGAACCACCTACACAGCCTTCTGAAACGATCACATCTATGCTTGCAATATTCATGTCAAACATTGCATATAATTTGAAATTTAAGTGGACAATGGCCTGCATTTCGTCAGTGAAGGCTTATGGGGATTCATTCACAGATAATTGAATTCTTCAATCGAAGACATTCACTAGGAATTCAACCATGAAAGTCATACAGGAAAACAAAGTAAATTCAAGTGTAATTTTCGAAAATAGTGTTTTTTAAAATCAGAAGCTTAGAATAAGTTCAACGTCGAACTGACAGACAGATGGGCACTGTAGACATATTATCTTTTAATTATATTTGCCAAATCCACCTAAAAAATGCATAAACCGCCAATCGTAAACTAATTCTCGAATCGAAATTTTTTTACTTAAACGTATATGTATCCACCCTTTTAAACTTTCATCCATCTATTTATCAAGCCAAACATACATACCTACATACATACCTACATACATACCTACATACATACATACATACATACACACACACACACACACACACACACACACACACACACACATACATACATACATACATACATACATACATACATACATACATACATACATACATACATACATACATACATACATACACACACACACACACACAAACACACATACATACATACATACACACACACACACACACACACCCACACCCACACCCACACACATACATACATACATACATACATACATACATACATACATACATACATACATACATACATACGCTGTCTAAGGTATATGTATGATCATTCTTTCAATATAGGATAAAATTGTACAAGCGTTATTATTCTGCGCAGTGTCATTTTGTTAGCAGCTCTTACACGCGTGAAGCAAACGTGCTGATTTAACTTTCGTCATTTTTACTTATTTACTTGATACCATTGTACAAATTCAATATAACTTCAATATTAAAGACACGATTATGTTCCTCCTCATACAATTTCAAGGCTTCGATTAAATTACTATGACCTGTCGCTCATATCTTCTCCATCTGAAGTGATATTGACCTTTCATTCTATAACTGAAAACCAGTTTGCCGCCGTGTCACCGATGACGTCACTGAAGCACCGTTCTTGCTGCAACAATTTATGTATTTTACCCTTGAAATTTCACGGTAATTACTGGTTCACTGACTCTCTATCTGTGTCTCTCTTTTTACACACACACACACACACACACACACACACACACACATACATATATATATATATATATATATATATATATATATATATATATATATATATATATATATATATATATATATATATATATAATAAACAAAACCAACACGTATTAATGTTGTGACCGGTTTCGCTTTAATGCTTTATCAAACTGAATTCAAACTGAATTTGTTATGATTGCTTACGTCATTAAATATATCATGTTTCTGAGTAAACAATATGACATAAACTTTCAACCTATTGTTATAGCTGAATCTGAAATGGAACGTTTGCTAAAAGAAACCTACTGGATTCACCGTCTTAATACAGTATATCCAAAAGGTCTAAATTCCAAAGCACTTTACGACCTTCATTAATGTAATATAATTTTTTTTAAAAATATATATTTATATAGATTAATTAATTTGCATCATACATATTAAAAGTAAAAATAAAACTGTTTATCTCTATTTATTCATAAATTATATATATATATATATATATATATATATATATATATATATATAGCGAGAGAAACAAAAGTCTATCTATCTATCTATCTATCTATCTATCTATCTATCTATCTATCTATCTATCTATCTATGAAATCTGCATACACACACATATATATATATATATAGCAAAAGAAACAAAAGTCTATCTATCTATCTATCTATCTATCTATCTATCTATCTATCTATCTATCTATCTATCTATCTATCTATCTATCTACCTACCTACCCACCCACCCATCCATCCATCCATCCATCCATCCATCTATGAAATCTGCACACACACACACACACAAACACACACACACACACGTACGTACGTACGTACGTACAGACATACATGCATGCATGCATACATACATACATACATACATACATACATACATACATACATACATACATACATACATACATACATACATACATACATACATACACACATACATATATACATACATGAACACATCCATTCCTTTGTACACTTTCATGATGCATGTAAATTCATTGTCCCAACATGGGGTAGAAACCGTAGATCAAGTGCCGATCTCATCTGCAGGACCGATAACTCGTACAAATTTGCTATGGTCTTGCACACACTTGAAGGAAATATACGATATAAAATCTAGTCTTTGTTGGTTATAATGTACTTATATAACCTTTTGTACTTGTGGCGTATTTGCGTCATAATATGGTGAAATGAAATATTTGCTCATTCATTAAAGTCACGATTTTATTTATTGCTTACATACGAATTTCAAAGCCAGTTTAGAATATTTTACCTGGTTATTCCTAATTGTCTTTGAAACTGAACTGGATGGCATGTATCATACAATAGAAAAACTGCAGAATTTACATGGATACATTACTGAACATTTTACTTATTTAAATGTATTTCTTTCATAGGTATTTTGTTAATTTTACGGGCTCGATAAGTGTTATTAATTTCCCATTTAAATCCTAAATCAAATTTATAATAATTGCTTAGCTGCATCTTGTAATCTAAGGGTCTTGTCCGACAAAGTCAAGAATGTTTTCTTTTAATTAGGTTTGCAAGATTTTTATTTTTATTTTAGGTTTTCAAGAGCAAAATACAAAAGATAAAATGAAAATATTTATATCCATTATTAACAATCATATCATGGAGAATGTTTCATCAACGTGGATTTCAACATCTATATGTTTGCAGCATCAACATGTTTTGTATGACAACATATAATATAAATGCAAATCTTATACTTTATTACTAGTATCGTTACTATTGACAGGCTTAACAGTTAACTTTATCACTAGTATCCTTACTATTGACAGGCTTAACAGTTAACTTTATCACTAGTATCCTTACTATTGACAGGCTTAACAGTTAACTTTATTACTAGTATCCTTACTATTGACAGGCTTAACAGTTAACTTTATTATTAGTATCCTTACTATTGACAGTCTTAACAGTTAACTTTATTACTAGTATCCTTACTACTGACAGGCTTAACAGTTGACTTTATCACTAGTATCCTTACTATTGACAGGCTTAACAGTTTAACTTTATTACTAGCATCCTTACTACTGACAGGCTTAACACCTACCTACCTCTCTCTCTCTCTCTCTCTCTCTCTCTCTCTCTCTCTCTCTCTCTCTCTCTCTCTCTCTCTATATATATATATATATATATATATATATATATGAAATTTACATTTCAAATGAAATCAACATATGTATGTATGTATGTATGTATGTATGTATGTATATATATATATATATATATATATATATATATATATATATATATATATATATATATATATATATATATATATATATATATATTCCCCCTGCGGGTTCGGGGTTGTAGAATTGACCCGACGTGCCTCGCCACGTGTCGTAAAAGGCGACTAAGTAGAAGCAACCTGTTTGCCGTGAGTTGCGTCTCGTGTCGGGGGAGGAAAGGATCCTGGTAGTTGCAACACACTACTTTGGCCTCTACTTCTCTTAGACGGGTGGTCGAGATGGGCCCGGTCTCAACAAATCGGCTGGTCATGCCGAGCCCTAGGAAGTCTTTATTAACTCTCTCACCTCCTTTTACTTTCTCCTTGTATCTCTTTTGATACCACCGTTGCCCCTATATTCTATTCCTATATCTTTCCCTTTCCAAAATCTTAGAAGACTTCCTAGAAGGCGATGGCTTAAAGGGTCAATCGGGGGGGGGGTAATTTTACTGACCTTAGAAATTGGCGACTTCAGGGTCAGCCAAAGGTAATTTTATCAACTGAGTATGGCATCTGTGTATCCCTGGCACTTTAAAAGTGTCCCATTGTTGGGCTCCTTGGTGGGTGGGGAGGACGGGTGCTGAATTTTCAATCAAGCCATCATGGAGAATTTGAAAAAAAAAACATTAAAACGCACCAAAACTGTGTCATCAGAGTCGGATGATGAACCATGTAGTGTGGAATCCTTTCCTCGCTTCATGGTCATCCAATCGAAAGACGAAGCTAAACAACTTGTTACATTGTCGCCATTTATAGTCGAAAAGACTATACTTGGATTAGTTGGCAAGCCGAAAAGTGTCAAGAAGCTCAGATCAGGCGGCCTACTTGTAGAGTGTGAGCGCAAAGCACAAACTGAAAATGTACTGAAAATTAAGACCTTCAACGATATTCCAGTAACCTGCTCCACCCACTCTACACTTAATACATCAAAAGGCGTCATTTTTTGCCGTGACCTTGCTGGAGGGCATGAAAAATGAAGGTGTCACTGCAGTCCGTAGAATTCGTATCAAACGAAACAACAATCTGCCGGACACCAACACTATTATTCTCACCTTTAATAAGCCAACAGTACCTAACGTGGTCAAGGTTGGCTTCCTACAAGTTAAGGTTGAGGTATACATACCAAATCCCCTCCGATGTTACAAATGCCAAAGATACGGTCATCATGAAGACATATGCTCTACAAGCCAAATATGTGGCCGATGCGGCGACCCCTCCCACCGGGAATCAGAGTGCAAAGCCACTCCGAATTGCGTCAACTGCGACAAGGAACACCATGCTAGTTCAAAGGAATGCGACACATGGAGACAGGAGAAGGAAATCCAGAGGGTTAAATACACTTCCAACATTCCCTATCCAGAGGCCAGGAAGCTTGTTCAAGCTAGATTACTCCCCGGCCCATCCTTCTCAACTGTAGTGAAGAGCAGCCAAAAAGCAACGAAAGACGCACAAACTCAAACAAACCCACCTGAATCTCATTCCGACTCGAACATCCCACACTACAAACAGCAGAAAAACTCGACATCGACGCAAACAACATTAAACAATCCTCCACCACAAAAATCACCAAATAGCAAGAAAAAGCTACAAACAGATAGGCATCAAAAAGGGTCTTATGACCCTATAAAGCTACACAATAGGTTTGGGGACCTAGAGGACATGGATGCAGAAGAATCTGCTTCATGTCCTCAGAGTATCTCTAGACCTAACAAAAAATACACCCCCGGACTTCCTCCAGATAAATAACCAAACAGTTTGCCTCCGCGAAAGGTCTAACCTAGCTACAGAATCTTTAATATAAAGTTGTAATGAAGAACACCATTCTACAATGGAACTGTAGAGAACTTAAAGCCAACTACCATGATATTCTTCTGCTTTTAAACGAACATGATCCTGCAGTACTATGTCTTCAGGAAACATTTTTGAAAAATACTGATAACATCACACTTAAAAACTACTCCCTGTTTAACAACTACTCTCAGAATGTTGACAGGGCTTCAGAAGGAGTCTCTGTTATTGTGAACAACAGAGCCACTCATATGGTCATTCCTCTAAACACAAATTTACAAGCCATTGCTGTAAGCGTCACTCTTTATCGAGTGATTACATTTTGCTCTATTTACTTACCACCAAACACTAACCTAGTTCCAAACGAATTAGATACCCTTGTTCAACAACTTCCCGCACCATTTGTTTTACTCGGGGATTTTAATGCCCATAATATTTTATGAGGATCAAATCATACAAGTGACAGGGGTCACAAAGTTGAAGACTTTATTTCTAGACACGATCTGTGTCTATATAATACCAAAACACCTACATATCTACACCCAGGCACGAGTACATACACATGCATCGATTTGACAATTTGTTCTCCCTCGTTGCTTTTGGACTATGAATGGAAGGTCGCTGATGACCTTCACAGCAGCGATCACTTCCCAATCTCCCTTGTAAATCTTAATTCTACAATTGATGAAGTAATTCCACAATGGAATTTAAAGAAGGCCGACTGGGCCAAGTTCGAAACACTCTGTAAAACTAGGCTGAATGAGGATACAGTTTTCAATGTTAACGACCCCATTCAGCTTTTTACATCTATTTTAACAGAAATTGCAGAAGAATCTATCCCCAAGTCCTCCACAAACTGTAAAAGAACCATAAAACCTTGGGTCACTAAGGAATGTAAGGAAGCCATTAGACTACGACGAAAAGCATTTAAAAAATTTAATAATTATCCGACGCCCGAAAACTTAAATATATATCGCATTGTCCAAGCCAAAGCTCGCCGCACAATCAAAGAAAGTAAAAGAGCCTCATGGAAGAAATATGTTTCTTCTTTAAACTCTCGTTCCTCTGTTAAGAAAGTTTGGGATACTATACGCAAAATAAACAGAAAGAGCAAAACAAAACCCTCTCCGACATCTGACACTGAACAATAACAGCTTTAATTCAAAACGTGACATTGCAAATACTCTTGCTGACAGTTTCTCCAAAAATTCATCATCATCTAATTATTCAGAAGCCTTCCAAAAGCCTAAAACTCAAAAAGAAAACGTCACGTTTAAAATTCACATCCAACAACTCGGAAAGTTATAATCAGTTGTTCTCATTATCGGAGCTTAGGGAGGCTTTAGATAAGGCCAATTATACATCCACTGGGCCTGACGAAATACATTACCAGTTTTTGAAACACCTTCCTGAATCATCATTAACATCTCTTTTAAAACTCTTCAATGATTTATGGATCACTGGTAATGTACCAAAAATCTGGAAAGAAGCAACTGTAATACCAGTCCCCAAACCCGGTAAAGATAGCGAAGACCCCAACAGCTATCGACCAATTGCACTGACAAGCTGTGTGTTGAAAACGATGGAACGAATGATTAATTCTCGGCTTGTATGGTACTTGGAAAGTAACAATTTAATTTCTCCTTTCCAAAGTGGCTTCCGTTCTGGTCGTAGTACTAACGATCATCTGGTTAGACTGGAAACATTTATTCGCGATGCATTTATCAAGAAGGAACAGTTAGTAGCAGTCTTCTTTGATTTAGAAAAGGCCTATGATACAACATGGAAGTACGGGAAACTAAATGACCTGCACGATCTAGGTCTAAAAGGCCGTCTGCCCTCTTTCATCTCAAATTTTCTCTCCGACAGAGAATTCAAGGTACGAGTGGGCTCTACCCTCTCCGATATGCAACAGCAAGAGATGGGTGTACCCCAGGGCAGTATTTTATCTGTGACGCTATTTAATATAAAAATCAATAGCATCACCAAGTGCTTAACTCCCGGTGTGGACTGCTCTTTATATGTAGACGATTTTTTAATTTGTTATCGATCAAAGCACATGAATACAATTGAAAGGCAACTTCAAACAAAATATCAATAAGATCCACAATTGGGCCAGTAATAACGGTTTCAAATTTTCTAAATCGAAAACAGTATGCATGCATTTCTGTCAGTTGCGAAGACATCATGATGACCCTAAACTCACGCTGGATGGGACACTCATTCCAGTTGTTGATGAAACAAAGTTTCTGGGTATTATCTTCGACAGAAAACTGACTTTTATACCACACATCAAGAATTTAAAAGCTAAATGCTTAAAAGCTTTAAATTTACTTAAAGTAATTGCGCACACTGACTGGGGTGCTGATAAAGTCCTCCTCAATTTGTATAGAACATTTATCCGTTCTATACTAGACTATGGATGCATTGTTTATGGTTCAGCTAGGAAGTCTTATTTGAAAATGCTTGACCCAATTCATCATCAGGGAATAAGACTTGCTCTAGGAGCATTCAAGACATCTCCATGCGAAAGCCTTCTCGCGGAAGCGAATGAACCACCCTTATCGCATCGCAGAGAAATGCTTTCTATACAGTACGCTCTTAGATTAAGATCAAACCCTCTGAACCCTGCTTTTTCGGCTGTTTTTCAACCAAAATACAAAACTTTATACGAAAACAAACTAAATGCCATACCTTCATTTGGCATCAGAATCTCATCCAGTTTTGACACTATCAAAATTAATCTCCCTACAGTTCAGAACACGTTTGTCTCGGAAACACCACCTTGAGCAGCAGAGGGGGTGAATCGGACAACTTTGAAACAAAAAATCACTTTTAACCGTCAAAACGGCAAATAGAACCTTCCTACGAAATTTCGTGTTTTAACCCAAAAAAAATGTCTCTGTTTGGCAAATGGAGACTTAGCGATTTTTCAATCATCAGGGTCGCAGCGATGTTGTCACACACCCCTATGGGTTAATAATTCTTTTACGATTGCAACCGAATATTTGATCAAGTCCGATACGATATCGTGTCCTCGGGGCTGATAAATTTATCGTTACAAATCCGTGTGGTATTGACTGAGCGTGACTAAAGAAATTTCTAAATCGATTATGATCCATATCACCGCAGCACCAAGTTTGCCAAATATTTCTAAGAGTATGTGTATCAACGCCGTTAAACACAGCAAGAATATTACAGTTATCTCTGATCACTTTTGGTATTTGTGTGTATCGTTGAGTGACATTTATCACATCAGTGCTTTTGTGCCTACCTCTGGAAAATATTCTAGCTGTTTTTTTTTGTTTATCTAACATTACATCATCGTATACAACTAAATTGTTGATACTTCCATCGAGGTCTTCTACTGATGGTGCCTCGTCAATATCGGTTATAAATTCAATAATACAATCGCCGGCAATCTCTGAAGCGTTTTCATTAAAATCCTTTAACACCTCATAGCATCGTTGATCATCTACGCTAGGAGCAACTAAATACAACTTATCCCACTTCATCCATCTCATTATTAAATTGAGCAACAATTGCGTCTTGCCGGATCCAGATGGCCCGATTATAATTGCGCGGATAGAGTTTGGTAGCGCTGCATGATGCTTAACTGGCTCTCTTGATTTAGTCGCTGAAAAATCAATTATATTCATATCTCTATACATAAATTATGGATCTATATTGTGTGAAGTGTAAAACGCGTACTGGCACAAATGATGTGACGACGATTACAACTAAAAATAACAGATCAGCACTTACTGGTAGATGTGCAACATGTGGTATAAAAAAGTTTAGATTTGTTTCTATGAAATCCGGAGATGTTTTTAGAAAAAACGAGGAGGTGATATCGCAGCCAAATTTGCAAAACTCCCTGGAACCCCATGGGCAAAGTAGCCCTGAGAAGAGCACCTTCCAGGATATAGCTACTGTGGCCCCGGAACACGATTAGATATCAGACTCAATAATCATAACCAACCCAAACCCGGTGAAGAACCAATAAAGGCCATTGATAAGGCGCGTCATGCTCATGATGTTGCTTATAAAAGCAGCAATTTGCAACACAGGCATCTTGCAGATGTGAAATTAATTCATGCGTTAAATGCTATTCCTGATAAATCCTTCAAAGAAAAATTGGGTTCATTTTTGATAAAATCGGCTATGAAAAGTAAATTGATGTTGGGTGCTGGTAATTAATAACAACATGGAATCTATTTATTATTCTCCAAAAGGATACTGGAGGGGTAACGCTGCAATCAATAAACTCGCTAACGCCGCAAAAGTGAAAAAAAACCACTGCGGCTAATTGGTTATCCAAACAGGCTATATGGCAAATTTATCTACCACCGCCTAAACAAATTAATTACTCGCATTTTGATGTGACTGTCCATAATGAAGTTCATTAGGCTGATATATTATTTCTGCCACATGATGGTGGTTACAAATACGCATTAACCGTAGTTGATATTGCAAGTCTATACAAAGAAGCAGAACCGTTAAAAACAAAATCATCACCTGAAGTTGCTTCTGCATTTGAAAGGATTTATCGAAAGGGTCCTCTGCACTGGCCAAATCTGTTACAAGTTGATCCTGGCAGGGAATTTCAAGGCACAGTGTTATCAATAATGAAACATCATAATGTCACCATCAGATGGGGGCATACTGCGCTACATCGTGATCAGGCAATTGTAGAACGATTTAATAAAACCCTTGCTGAGCGGTTATTTGGATATAAATACGCAAAAGAATTCATCCAAGAAAAAAGATCTCGTGAATGGGTTAAAAGATTACCAGCTGTTATTACCGCACTGAATAATGAGATTACTAGAACAATCAACATGAAACCTATCAACGCTATTAAAAAGAAGTCTATACCCGTACAACCACAAAAAGATTTCAAAGAACCAATTCTTGGTAGTAATATCACTGTTAGGTATTTATACGAACCAGG
The DNA here is from genome assembly GCA_030141615.1 of Unio pictorum. Classification (NCBI taxonomy): domain Eukaryota; kingdom Metazoa; phylum Mollusca; class Bivalvia; order Unionida; family Unionidae; genus Unio; species Unio pictorum. The sequence continues at coordinate 6,674,798 of JARLTB010000064.1, read as the reverse complement.
AGAGCTTGAAGGTGGCAGAAAAAGGGCTACTGATCCTATTTGGAGTGTTACTGCACACAAGATATCTAGTATAACACGATCTAGCGTTTCTAGACCAGCAATCTATAGACTGGATTCAACTGCCCCTCAAAGAGGATTTACTCGACAACAATTACAAGTGATACCCGAGGATACTCAATTACCACCGCGGGGTCTTAATTAGGATTTTCAAAGACAATTCTTCGAAGCTGATTTATTTTTCGTACTCTGGATACTGCAAGATAGACTAAATTTGACCATTCGATGCGATTATCTACTATCCAAACAATTGTATCCGATATAGTCAATCGCTGTGAAGAATGTATCGTCGCTGCGTATCCTAGCGTCCATGGGGATTTATTAGCACGCAATGCATCTTCGACGACATTGATATCAACCAGCACAATATCATTTAGCACGAGAATTTGTTTTCTTGACTCTGTCAAGCCTGGAATATCAACTTCGATATTTTGTTTTCATGTATCCGAAGGCCTATAACAAAGGGGCACAGGAAGTGTTGCAAATGTTTCTTGATGCGTTTCAAATAACTTCATCTGAAGTGTGTCTCTGACTATTTTTCTACTTGCAATTATCAAATCATTTGGTCTCCATGTTTCCCAAAACTCATTCATTGGAGTTTCTGAAATTATTTCACGGGCTATTTCACACTGGATTCTATCCGGTTGTAATCTAATTAGCGCTTTGAATTCTCGTAATTGTTCATCAAGTGATCTATAATCAGTACTAATTTCTTCATAATAGTCTACAAAACCCTTTAGCCATTCATGTGGGGATGCACCGACAAATGGTGGTGGTTGGGCGTGATCACCGCACATGACGACTTTTGTAGTTTTCAATAACAACCACTCAAGAAATATTTGTAATACATCTAATGATACTGTGCATATTTCATCCCAAATGATGATTTCAGGAATAAATTTTTCGCCCATACGCTCAGGAGTCCACTTATCTCCTTTCCATCGAAAGAAACTGTGATAAGTACAGGCATTTACCCCTCGCTGTATCATTTCTCTTGCAAGTCTGTGAGTTGGTGTTAGCACAATCATGTTTGGATTGGAAACGCGGAATAATTCAATTGTCCGGGTTGTTTTTCCTGACCCACCACAGCCGTTTAAATAAACTGTTTTATATCGACATATTGGATCAGAACACGGTGGTGCATTAAAAAATTCTGAACACTGATTGCTTTCTAAATAATTATTTTCAATTGTTACATCTGCTGATTCAATATAATCATGAAGCATTTCCCGCTTAATTCTCCATGACCCCCAATTCTCGTTGCCAGTAGCCTTGCTACTGCTTATAAAATCAGCCATATCGCTTTTTATGTAAAATGAATCAGTGGCGACTCTAACTGCGGTGTTAGGAAATTTATTTATCATTGAAAATAAATTGATAGAAGCATAACCGAGCATAGAAGCTCTCAAATGTGTATACTGCGGATTGTACCCATCGTTGTAAGTAACAATTGTACCCAATTTGGTTCCATGGGACAGAAATGCGTCTTTACGATTGACATATATGCCTTTATTTGTTAGATCCGCGATTACAAAATCGTATTCAGCGTTGTCTATAATCAATCGTGAAGAATATCTTGCATTGTCGTATTTGCCACCCTGAGTAAATTTACCGATTATTCTTCGTCCAAGATCTTTTGCTTCGTTGTTTCTGATTTCAAATAGCTGTTTAGACCAATCCATGATTTGTTGTTCAATAAAATCAGGAAACAGTTTTCGCTGTTCCTAATTATTTTTTCTAGATCAGGTTGTGGTAACCCGACTGATTTCTGTGCTCGATAGGATATAATCGCTTCACTGACAATTAATGATTTTAACATCCCACAATCAATCATATACCATAACAACACTATTGGCATCCAGTGTTTTTCAGACATGTGTTTACCAATAAAAACATAACTAGTCGGATGAAGTCCTGTAGCCAATTCAAATGATACTACACGAGCGAATCCGGTTAAATCAAAATCAGGCAGTGGTCCATTAATAGCAACACGGGCCATTTCGTGTGTGGGGTGTCCAAATCGTTTGAAGTATTCGCTACATTCTCCATACCCGAGAAAACTCCCTGGATAACACGCAATCATATCAACTGAAATAACGGTTTCAGGGTCATATTTTGTATTCCATAACCCTCCATGACTGTATTCAAGACAGGACAATCTGACATCTGATAAAACTCACTTCGGGTTGGTTTCCACGCGTTTTTCTTCCTAGCAAAATGTGCTGCAACTGATGGAAGTGTAAAACAGTTTGTTAATAATTGATCTTCAATACTCTCTGGAGAAAACTCACTAGCTAGTTTTTTCATTTGATTATGAAGCGCTTCAGTACGGTACAATTCTCCGTTGGGTCTTACAAACTGATCGAATCCACATTCATCGTCTGCAGCACTATGAAATAGCCACATCGACACAGGATCGTTTTTACTCAAATTGTAAATAGCATCAAATAATTTTTGCTCGGAAAAAAACTTCAGGTCCCAACCCTGTTGGGGGGATATATTTTACGGTTCTATCCCGTGGGAATATTGTTACTGCAGATGACCACGCGTGTTCGTTATGATCAATAATTTGTACTGGAGCTCCTTTTGATTTATATTTCGATTCGTATAATACTTCACCGGTTATTGTCGTTACTTATATTGGAAATCTCAATGATGTTTCTAATTTGATTATATCCTGAATTGTTGCCCCATGCTGTTTCACTGTTAATTCCCATTCGGTTATTTTTTTTTCGTCTTAGATCAGTTAATTTATTTCCCCGGGATGCATTTGTGAAGTGTTCCATTATTCGTTTTGCTACACAATTGAGCCTTGACGAAGAATATTTCATGGGTGCTAGTTTTGCAATATCAGGTTTTTCATTTAACGGATATAGCCCGTAAACAACTGCTGTTACAGGATAAGATCTTTCGTAGTATGGTTTATCAATTCCAGTCAAAATTCCTGGTTTGGAATCTTGATTCACAGTGATAGTTTTTTTGTCCTTAAGAATGGGTTCGTATTTATCCCTAATGATCCAATTTCCAGTGTAGTCACGGATAAGGAATTTTATTCGAAAAAAATGCCTTTATCGCCCAAGATGTGAGATTATCCCTGCTGCTTTTTCATCATTCATGGTAGCGTCAACACGGCCTTGTGTTCGAAATGTTGACCAACAATGAGATGCCCCATCACGCTTGAATTCATTAAAACAATCTCTGATTTTACTAATCATGGTTTTATCAAGAATTTTATTCTTTGGTGTATCAGAAACTCTATCGAGATTGAATTTAACACTTTTCCAGGGCGTTATTTTCGATAATCTCTTGAACTCCTTCATACTATAATTAAAACAAGCATTTAAATGAAAGATTTATGTATAATGAATCATTGCAAATGGCTCATGATTGGATCAGTGACTCCTTGTAACAAATCATGCAGAAAGGAGTTCTGTGGGTATCATATGCAAAGTTTTCGACCTGGAAGCCTTGGTCCGTTACCCTGTATTCGTTGTGGGGTTGGGGTCAGGGGGAAATCACAATTGTGTATCGGTTGTGGTGGAAAGCGATACAGGGAGTTGAAGCGTTATTATGATAAAATAATCAAAAATGGATTTTCAATCAAAAATTCTGACACTGACTGTGTCCCTGACAAGGATAAAATCATAAGAACTCCTCAAGACTACATTGAAAGATTCTCCAGTGATGTTATTATTAGACCAAACAATGAATTAGACAAACAATAGTTAGTATACAAATGAACCAAGAATTCAGACCACACCCTGCGATTACAAATTATGAAGCATCCAGTGATGGTGTTGTAAGAAACCGTAGACTGAAGAAACCAGTTGGTGCTGTGAGTAATCAAGGGTATTTGAAGTTTCGCGCTGGAAGGAAGAATTATTACTGCCATCGTTTCGTAATTGAATGTTTTTATGGATTGATCGAGGATGATTTTGCTATCAATCATATGGATTCTAATCCTCAAAATAACAAATTGGATAATTTAGAGGTTGTTACACAGAGTGAGAATTTGAAACGGGGGGAGACTGGAAAATGCAAAACGGTTGGGAAGAGACCCGTAAAATCATTTAATACAACAAATAACGAAGAAAAAATATTTTCATCTATGAATGAAGCATTTCGATATTTGTGAACCGTCAGTACGAAAAGTTGCAGAAGGAATTTATCGATCTGCGATTTCAAAAAAGAGCGGACAAAAAATTAAATTCAGTTATGTCTAATGCGTCATATTTTTCATTTAGAAGTATATCATTGTTATAGAATATGAATTCTGATAATATGAATAGCATTATAGCTGAAATTTTAAAATTGAAAAGTCAGGATATCAAACTATCAGATGGGTTAAATCCTGATCAAATCATGTCAGATTTTCAGGATATAGAATACGGAGTTAACAACAACAAGTATATGCTACCAACGAAATATGCGCTCATCAAAAAAATTCAGAATTCTATTCGGGACTCTCTTGCATTTTCCAGTGAAGTAAGTGTGTTCGTCCCGTTATATACTATCGTAGAGGGAATTCGAAAAGAATTGGGTAACGAATATGAATTGAAAAAGGAGGTTAATTCTAAAATTAGAAACCTACGAGCGTTAATTCAAGAAAATGAACGATTTTGACCGTGACCGACCCTCAAAGAGATTTTGTCATTTTTTGATTGTGACCGACCCTCAAACAAATTTTGTCTTTTTTTGATTGTGACCGACCCTCAAAAAGATTTTCATTTTTTTAGCATTTTTTGATTGAAATTGTCAAAAAATCAGTGAAAATATTTCACACTGAATAGAAATAAAAATATTTCACACACTGAATGAATCCTAACAGCTTTTCTCTACGGAAAATCACATGCAAAATCGACTACTTGACCCTACTGTTTTTTTTTTTTTAATCAAAAATCGATGAAAACTGGCTAAAAATCGATAAAAACAGGCAAAAATTGATGAAAAATGGCTAAAAATCATCAAAAATGAGTTCTAACAGCTTTTCTCTACGGAAAATCACATGCAAAATCGACCGTTTGACCCGACTGAAAACCATCAAAATGACACAAAAATGATACAAAATGACACAAAAAACCACCAAAACTGTCAAAAAATCAGTGAAAAACAGGCAAAATCAGTGAATAAAAATATTTCACACTGAATAAAAAATAAAAATATTTCACACTGAATAAAAATATTTCACACTGAATAAAAAATAAAAATATTTCACAGCAATAAAAAATATTTCACACACTGAATAAAAAATAAAAATATTTCACAGCAATAAAAAATATTTCACACACTGAATAAAAAAATGATAATTTCACACTGAATAAATATTTCACACTGAATAAAAAAATAAAAATATTTCACACTGAATAAATATTTCACACTGAATAAAAAATAAAAATATTTCACAGCAATAAAAAATATTTCACACTGAATAAAAAATAAAATTATTTCACAGCAATAAAAAATATTTCACATTTCATAGTGAATAAAAAATATTTCACACAGCGAATGAAAACTATTTCACACGGAATAAAAATCGATAATTTCACACACTGAATAAAAAATAAAAATATTTCACACTGGATAAAAATAAAAATATTTCACACTGAATAAAAAATATTTCACACACTGAATAAAAAATCGATAATTTCACACATAGCGAGTGAAAACTATTTCACACACACTGAATAAAAACTATTTCACAGCGAATAAAAAATCGATAATTTCACACACACTGGATAAAAACTATTTCACAGCGAATAAAAAATCGATAATTTCACACATAGCGAGTGAAAACTATTTCACACACACTGAATAAAAAATATTTCACACTGAATAAAAAATATTTCACACTGAATAAAAAATAAAAATATTTCACAGCATTCAAAATATTTCACACTGAATAAAAAATATTTCACACTGAATAAAAAATAAAAATATTTCACAGCAATAAAAAATAAAAATATTTCACACTGAATAAAAAATATTTCACACTGAATAAAAAATTGGACCGTTAATGGATGGTTCCGATTAGTTAATCATCGATGGGGAAAATTGTTTTACAATTGAAAAATTGTTTTACAATTGAAATCTACGGTTTTTAATAATGGTCAGTGAAGCATTAACGACCCGATTGGCTCGTGAACGACTAGATGCAATTAAGAGATTTATACCAATTCGCGACTCTGTAAGGAATAAACTGCAACAACGACAGAGTTTACAAACTGATTTTGCTGAGGGATCTGAAGAATTGTTTAAACCAGTAACCACAGCAACGAAACAGATAGTGTCAACAATCTCTGAACAAGGAAAAAAACAAGAAGAGACTTTTCTCCCCGTGTTAGAAAAAATAGCAAAAAGAACTAAACAAACAAAAAAATCATGAAAAACACTTCCTCAGGATATATCAGAACGACAATTTGAAGAACAACAACGACTAGTTAGTGGACTACCTAAATCAAGGAAATTATCGGATCTATTTACCGATAAAGCTAAACAACTAATTCTCAATGAGAAGGAGGGCAATTTAAGTGAATTTGCTGCTAACAGTTATGATTCACAAGAGAAGTTTTTCACGGACAATTATACGGATTATAGAATGTCACATAATGAATGGGCTGATATAGTGTATGAAATAAATACCGGGAGTATAGATAGAAGGAAGACGAAATATCGAGAATTCAAGAGAAATTTTGATTATCATTTACAACAAGAAAGAAAACGCCAATCAAAACAAGAAGAACTTGATGATGATGATAAACTGGATGAAGCAACTGGTTATAGCGGAAAGGGATTAGGGACCCCAAGTGGGGTATGTCCTGATAGTGTTATCAATGATATATCACGATTAGATGTTCTAATCGGAGGGTTCCGAGCTGGAAATAACTCACCGGAAATAATTAATGAAGCAGCTGATATCTGTAGACGGTTATTTCAAGGCGGTATCATGGATATCAAAACATATCGTGGTTTCATTAGCGATTTAGTGGAAAATGGGTATCATTGTGACTGAGATCACTAGTGATTAATTGAAAAATTGTTTTACAATTGAAAAATTGCTAGCAATTTCAAATAATGATCATACACTACAATCATGATAAACCAGCCAGTGTCTATGTAGTTATAATTCATGATTTCCGGTTTATAGAGCATATTACGGAGATGGTTTCGGTAATACCATTGCAGGGTTATTTACAAGAATGGCCCCAAAAGTGATGCCATTGGCTAAACAATTAGGAATGAAAGCAATCGATGTTATTCGTGATAAGGGTATTAGTACCGTTGGAGATCTTGCCGGAAAAGCGTTTTCAGCCGCGAAGAATACATTAACAGCGCTAGTTAGACGAAAAACGAAACAGGTACCATTGCCATCTACAGCGGAAATGCCTGCAAGTGTTAGTAAAATAATAAATAACGCAGTAGATGAAAAATTAGCATCGCTGGTGACTCCGAGTGACCAAAATAACATGATAGCAAACATGATAGCGGGAAGTGGCTTTAAAAAAACACGACGATGAAAAATCTTTTACGATGAAAATCCTACGGATTTCACGATTTAGACTCTGATAAATAGAATAAAATGTTCAAAAGGTCACCTGATCCAGCATTTGATATGGATGCCCCAGTGCTCAAGAATGATTCTGTACGCGATTTTCAATTTTATTCTTATCACGCAGTACAACCAGATCTCCGATCGCGAATTGAACTTCAAGTTCATGATACCAGTAAATATTTTCTACCGTGTGAGGCATTTATTGAAGTACAAGGAAAACTTGTAACAAATGTTGCAGTTAATACACCATATGACAATAACCCAACTATCAAAGTTGGTTTTGTTAATAACGGTATAATGGCGTTATTTGAAAGTGCAAGATATCTTATTGATGGAAAAGAAATTGAATCCATTGACCGTGAAGTTGATGTGGCCACAACAATCATAGGGTTAGCAAGATATTCTGATGATTATACAAGATCAGCGGGTCCATCTATGATGTTTTCTAAGGATATTACTGATTACCCTGAACACGTCCAGTATTCTAGAGTCAAGGCAACACAAGCTACTGCAGTTGATCCGGCACCAGCCGGATATACAAGACCAGCTGGTACTTTTGATGTCATAAATAATATTACTAACTACAACCTAGGGTTTGCAACACGCGTAGCAACGTTGTGGGGACAGCGTCGACAATTTTCATGTGCGATTCCACTGCATCACATATTTGGATTCTGTAGAAACGTCCGAAAAGTTATTTATGGAGCGAAGCATACAGTAGCACTCGTGAGAAAGGGTACTGATAATGATGCAATCTGGCGTGATGCTGGTGTTGCTGATGGTAAAGTCATTTTAACAAAACTAGCACTATGGATGCCAGTATTAACTCCATCAATCACCACAGAAGAAAAATTGTTATCATTTATGGATCATGGAGGAAAATCATTGTTGAACTGGTTATCAGTGACCACTGATATTAAACAGGACAATGTTGATGATACATTCACATGGCACCTGGCATCAAAACAAGGTGTTTCAGCTCCACGTCATATATTTATTGCGTTACAGAATAATGAGCGAGTTGGTAATCAACAACGCAGCCATATGATATTTGATCAGTTAGGTGTTAGAGAAGTCTCGCTGAGAATAAACGGACAGCAGGAACCATCCGAGGATATACAACTTGATTATAATCACAACCATATTGCACGTGTATATCATAACCTGTTGTCATATATGGCACGTGATCAAAATGTCGATACTGGTTTGCAAATATCACAACTTGATTTTAAAAGCCTCTATCCGGTTTATTACTTTTCACTTGAACATCTTGATTTAACAAGACATTCTGTCGTTGATATACACTTCATAGCCCGTTTAACCCGCCATGTTGGTGCTGGTGGTATTGTTAATTACAGAGCAGTTGCTGTCATTCTCAGTGATAAATCAATGCTACTTGAAGGTGTTGGTGGAAGAATGAGAATCATTGATGCACCAGTGGAAAATCTATGATTGAAATTGTAAACGATTTAGAATCAATCTATTATGTATAATATCATACAGTGTTATTAGTGTTGCGTTAACCCCCGGTCAAATGAAAAAATTGCAATCAGAGTCGGCTAAAAATTGTGGAACCACTATCATGCTGAAACCCAAATCAAATGACTGGCGGGGCGAATAAATTGTCACTGACAACTCGTCAAGTAAAACACTTCAATGATGCACTTGTAGCAAAAAAAGGTGTTCAGATTACTATTTCTGCGGCTGCTATCAAAAATATGATTAAAACAGGCGGTATATTCCCGTTGTTAGCTGCAATACCAGGATTAATTGCAGCGGCCGCACCAGCAGTTGCAAAAGCAGTCGCATTGGGGGCAGCTGGAGGCTTGGGAGCAAAAGCGATACAAGGCATTACTGAATCATATGAACCGAAGAAAGGACGAGGGTATAAAAAAAGGGAAGGGGTCCAAGACTACCAGGAACCCCGTATTCTTGGTACAGCGGAAAGGGTTTAAGACTAGGACCGGTTTACTAGTTGGAGAGTCTTTGACTCCAATGTCCAATTTTGATTTAATTGATGCCGCTAAAAAACTAGCGATTAAAAATTTCAGAGGTGTCTTTATGAAAGATCAGTTACCGGCACAACCCAATGATGTTGAAACCGGTATTATTAATTTAGATAACAGCACCGGACCTGGAACTCACTGGGTTGCATACGCTATTGATCCACGTGCAATCGTCTATTTTGATTCATATGGATTAGCCCCGCCAAAAGAGTTTATGCGTTATATAAACCGCTTAAACACCCCTCGTTGGTATTCTACGCTACCAACACAACAAATGAATGACCCACCAATATGTGACAATGAAGTATTAAATGTCCTTGACGCTATTTCATCATCTGGAAAACCACCTCATATTGTCGTAAATGAATACACTAGTAGTCGCTGGAAATCGAATCGATTTTAGAGAGAGATGTATAAAATAACAATGATTGATATTTGGGGAAGATCTTTATCAGCGCTGAAGAAACCCACCACAGAAATATCTGCAACTGGTGATATAAAAAAATAATCGAAGATGAAATAGCTGAGACGTTAAACTTAACAAGTGTTGATCCTAATGAAATAGTTGTATTTCAAGATCGTCAGGGTAAATTGAAGACTAGTAATGTGTCGTTGGATGATATTTTGGTTAAACAACGAAACGCAATAGAGGATACTATCGTGTTATTTTCCGATCAGGGTAAACTCAAACCGGGTGTACTTTTTTCGACTATTACAGATAGATTAAAAACTCTCAACGATTCTGCGTTGGAACTAGCAACACTTCAATCTAGAATTGAAGAACACGGAAAACAGTTTTCAAATTTTCGTAGAAACATCGTGGATAAATTTATTGGAACCCCGTTGGATAAAATTGAAATAAAACTCCCGGATATTAAAAAATCCATCGATGAGACGAAAAACTTCATCGAAGCCATCAAAAATGATTTTTCGAGGATGATAACAATTATTGAAAAAACAAAAATTCCTCATGAGAAAACCAACAACGTAGTATACACGATCCAACACGGATCATTTGCGTGGACACCTACAAACAACAAATTAGGTATCACTGCAACCGTAAAGGGTATTTATCGATTAACACTAGTGACAACGACTCAATTTAATATTTCATCGTCGAGTTCATCTGGGGTCAATAATACGATTTCAACGATCATCGACAAGAATACAACTGAAAAGTTCACGATAACATCTACTGATAAAAATTTGGTTAGGGTTTCAACAACCTGGTATGTGGAATTCGTAGCGGATTTAAGTAAATAACGGTTTCAATTGAAGTCGTAAACTGATTTAAAAATAAAATGATTTCATCATCGCAATATCGCTATGATCAGGTCAGAGAATTTCAAACTAGACTCAAAACCCTCACTGAGGAGTATCAAATAAAAATAAAAAAATACCGACGAAGAATTACAGCAATTGATGTTACTGTGTACGCTGTGAGTGGTGTAATCACCGGAGCTGGTATTGTACTATCCTCGGTAACAATGATTGCCCCGATAGCTGTTCCAATTTGCATTTCTGCGGCAACAACAATCGCGGGAATAATTTCAATTATAACAAAAAAAATATCATCATGCAGCCAACGCAAACTGCAAGACTACATAATTCAATTTCACGTTGTATGAACCGCATACTCGCAATTATCCTCAATGATATCGTCATCGCTCGATGATACAATTATATCAGAGAGTGAGTTCTCAGAGATGGTCAGTATTTATGATTCCGCGGTGTCAAAATTAGAGCGACAACAACAGTATAATAACGATGACAACACCGATGGAATTACTTCAACAAATAGTGGAGAACACAAACCCAGTACAAACAAGCATGATATCAATAACATCAACGAATCCAGAATTCAGTGTGAATTTCCCTATCCCAGTCCCCATGAAGGAAATTGCGTTAGCAAAATTACGAGTATACCACAGTTGGCCTAATATCAGATCGAAATCATTTGGTGGTCAACAACCGAATAATTCACTGGTGTTCTCGTATAAGAATAAAGAGGACGATACCCCAGACTGGAACGTTGTTTCCATACCAACCGGATCATATCAAATTGAACAAATCAATGCTGAATTGCAACGTAGAATAAAATCGATTACTGGAAAAGAATCAAAAATAGCTATAACGGTTTATGAACCGATGCTATCATCTGCCATTGAAATAAACTCGCCTGGTTACGTCGTAGATATTTATCAGAGTTCTATTAGAACCGTACTGGGATGGCCTGAATTACCACCTCGGGAAGAAACCGTTAATTTACCACCTGAACCACAAAAATCTGATTATGTCACAGACACGACAAAATTTGACAATCCAGTAAAAAGCTATAGCGATTGCACCAAATTGAATTTTTTCACTGAAAAGATAGATGGAGGAAGGGAGAAATACTACATAACTCGACAGGATAAAATCACTGAAAATTTCACAGCGTTCAATAACGATATTTCGTTGTTGTTAATATCCCTTAAATCCGGCTCTCTCACCCGAGAAGAATTTATCAACGTCGTAGAAACATGTAACAAAATCCTCAGTGACATGAATAAATTTAATGTGAAAATCATTCCAGAGGTATTAATTGACAGAAATCTTAGTACGAAAATAGAATTTGCAACGAAGTATAATATACGCAGAGAAGATATTTCCAAATTCGATCTACCAGGATACAACGAACCAGAACTACGAAAATCTCTCAATGATGCCATCGATATTGGTTTCAAAAAAATCCATGACGCGTGGAAAAAATTAACAAAACCACAAACAACTATCCTGACACATAATAATAACCCAGATGGTGGCGGCAGACATATTGCTCCTCAAAATGTGCATATATGCTCGGTGATAGCATTGAATTTAGTATGCGATGTTATCGAGGGAAGCTATCAAATAAATCTCGAACGATCAAATCAAGCTCAGCATGGATATATTTTGTATTCATTTGCACCAACAGCTCCTCCAGGGTTTCTAATAATCGAGGATCCAACTAATCCAGTCTATATGCGATGTCATAATAATTCATTAACGAGAATTAATTTTAAACTCACTGACCAGTCTAATAATCTGATTGATTTACAAGGCGAAGTTTTACAAATTAGTCTGTTTGTGAAATCCTAAAAGAATTTTCGTCCTAAGACCCTCGGACGCGATATCGTGTCGGACTTGATAAAATATTCGGTTGAAATCAACGGGGTGAGTTTTTACTCCTTTCGAAGCCTTCTGCAAGATCATGTTTTCAGACAAAAATCACTAAGGCTCCATTTGCCAAACAGAGACTTTTTTTTGTTGGTTAAAACACGAAATTTCGTAGGAAGGTTCTATTTGCCGTTTTGACGGTTAAAAGTGATTTTTTGTTTCAAAGTTGTCCGATTCACCCTCTCTGCAAACTGATGCAAACCCTTGGCTCCTTAATCAACCCAAAATGATTTTTACGTTGCACGATGGGAGAAAATCTGAGACAAATCCTGCCATTTTCCAGAACTCTTATCATGAACTCCTCAACGATTTTAAAAACTACACAAAATGTTTTACTGATGGATGAAAAGTTGACGACAAGGCTGCTGCAGCCTTCGTTAGTGGCAAGCACATAACCAAAGTGCGCTTGCCAAACGATGCGTTCATATTTTCAGCAGAAATCAGAGCAATAGACCTTGCTCTGAAATTTATTGAACAAAAAAGCATTTTAAATAGTATTATTTTCTGTGACTCGCTGTCAGTACTTCAGTCGCTACACCATAGAAAACTGGATAATCCATTACTAGTCGATATTCTCGTCAAAAACTCGGAGCTTAGTAACTCCTACAATATAGTATACTGTTGGCTACCTAGCCATATTGGTATTAGAGGTAATGAAGAAGCAGACCGGGCTGCTAAGATGGCTCTATCCCAAGAATCATCGGATTTTAAATTACCGTTTACTGATTTTAAACCTTGTATCAAAAAGTACCTACGTCACAAGTGGCAGGCGTCATGGGATGATGCAGTCAATAACAAACTTCATGCCATCAAACTAACCCTGGGAGAATGGACTCCTTCCTACAGAACTATCCGTAGGGAGGAGGTTGTCATTGCAAGAGTCAGAATCGGTCATACATACATTACCCACTCCCACATACTGAAAGGTGAAGATCCACCAGAGTGCGTTTCTTGCAATGAGCCATTCACTGTTAAACACTTTATGACCGAGTGTTCCGACCTGCAACCTACGCGTGTTAAATACTATAATGTACATGGCATGAAGGAACTTTTTGATACAAAACAAATCACTTGTATTTTAGATTTCCTAAAGGAAGTAAATCTCTTTTTTAAACTATAACTTGTATGCCATCACCTAAAATATTTTTATCTAATGCAAATATCACCTCTTATTTACAACATCTTATCATCAACATACACCATTTACATCTCCCGTTGATTGGGAAGCTTCATATTTTCCTGTTACCAACATCTTGATATTTTATATTTAACTATAATGGTTTTTTATATCGCTGGTCGATGTTAAACCTTTCTTATTTTTGAAGATCTAACCTATGGTATGGCGCTAAATAGCCTAAAAGTGCTGGTGCGCCGTTAAAATTCAAGCAAACAAACAAACATATATATATATATATATATATATATATATATATATATATATATATATATATATATATATATATATATATATGGAGTGATATTGACCTTTCATTCTATAACTGAAAAACGGTTTGCCGACGTGTCACTTATGAATTTACCTTGAAATTTCATTTTAATTACTGGTTCTCTGTCTCTGTCTCTATCTCTGTCTTTTTACACACACACACACACGCACACACACACATACGTACACACACTTATATATATATATCCTTACTATTGACAAGCTTAACAGTTAACTTTATTCTGCCGTTTTTTCCTCAGAAATCTCAATGAAAATATATTTGGAATGACTATATTTTTAAATATCTAGCCAGGAGTGCCATTTGACAGAGTCAAACCACATTAATGTGTTCTCTTCATTACATATTAAAGGACAGAGAATGTACCTTGGAGTTTACGCTGCAACATACATTGAAATAAAAAGAAAATTGTATGTATCACGTCCACTTTAGTGTTATTAAGAATTAGGTTTCGATGTTTAACTCTATTTATATCATCAGGACAAACTATTTTATGGACACCCTCGAGATGACATGATATATAAGTAATGCTTTATTTATAAATCACAGACCAAAACATATAGCCACATGGCAACAGGTCAGTTCACGTTACACTGAAACAGCGATGTATCGATTATAAAAATAAATAACACTGACAACAGCGTTGTATCGATTGAAATAAGTAACACTGACAAAGCGTTGTATCGATTGAAATAAGTAACAGTGACAACAGTGTTGTATCGATTGAAATAAATAACAATGACAACAGCGTTGTATCGATTGAAATAAGTAAAACTGACAACAACATTGTATCGATTTAAATAGGTGATACTAACAACAGCCATGTAAAGAATATTCAATTTTGGGTTGGATATGCTTTTAAGAAAACAGTTCAGAACACGAAAGTTAATCAATGTATAAAGGATTAATTACTCTACGCCATGTTCCTCTAATCGTTTTAGAAAGTAATCTATTTCCAATGATTAACACCTGCAATATCTAAACCACCTTTTCTGAACATAATTGACATCAGTTTTGTGGGCGACAGGTATTATAACTTTCATTGGTTAAGAGAGTTTAATTGCATTTTTGAATGTGATGGAAAAGAAAAAAACAAATATGTACAGAATAGACATACCTATATCAGAGAAAAGCTTCAAGCTGATATAGTACTGATATAGCACCTCAGTATATACAAAAAGTCTTGTAGTGTGATGAAATAGATATAGCACGCATGGACACTACCTTATTCGATCATGGAATAAAAAGTCAATATTTACCAAAGTACAAACAATATTATGAGCTATACATATAATTGTAATTACTTTGGCAGGTGGGCGTTGCAATCACGAATTTTAATGACTGGCCTTTATTTACAAGTAGCAATTATCACGTAAATAGGTCAGAACGATGAAAGTTAAAGCCATCAAAAGTACGTATCGTTCGTGAAAGCTGTTGCAAAGATGATATTCCCCGTTACTGCGCCTGTTTAGATATGATTAGTTATGAATATTTAATCCGTTGACGTGCTTGAATCTTAGACAGTATGTATGTATGTATGTATGTATGTATGTAGGTAGGTAGGTAGGTAGGTAGGTATAAATATATGATTGATGAATGGATAGGCTTTCGAATGACTGTATGGGTGGATGGATGCTAAAGGTATAATATTTGTCTCAAGGATGAACGTCTATGATATACGCTTGCTGTCTTTCCTAGTATGAAGTTAGCAAAAAGCGAATAATGTGAGGACTCCATGACCATCAGTCCGTATGACATCTGAATGGCCGTCACCCTGATATTCAAGAAAATAGATAAACAACGGATCAAGAAACGTTTAATGCAAGTTCCCTGGGTCAAAGTTAACATTTGTCATATCAACGGTGCGTGTTTGCCCTTCAACGAATTAATAGTTTGTTCTGCATTTGCCAAACAAAGATTTGTAGAATCAGATGATATACTAAAATGTAGATAAATGCAATTATCTTAACATTAATGTATGCTAGGAATTCCATACAAAGCAAGCAAAAATAAAAGCAAAGATACTTGGGCAAGTTATGTAATTTTCGTTCACAAATTATATCTGTAAAAGGATGTTATGTAGACGTATACGTTAAATGGTCATTATAAACCGTTAGAAAAACGTTGAAAGATATATTATATTCATACACATGTTCATCAACATGTACTCATGTACTAATATTTGTCATGCTCATCCCGAGTTAAATTATATTAATAAAGGGAAGAAACTAATTTGTTTTATTTTGTTGATCATAAAACGTTTCTACATAAACATAATGCTGCGGTTCCCTCATTGCAATATCTTATATCCAATCTCAATCGTAGGCTACAGACAGAGAATTGAAAATGTACTGTCTCAGATTTTAAGGTACATTTCCATTTCCATTCTCTTATTGCTTAAACATTCTTAATTGTCCATGTATGCCTTTAATACTGTAATAAATTTGGAGTATGCCCGTTTTAAGCAATTCTTTAGCCAATTACTAGGAGCAAACGTCATGGAGTCGAGTGTTAGTGAGTTTGAACGATGCCATGATTCGCTAGTAGTGAATTTAGGTCATAACCGAATGACTGTCCCTCAATTAAGATAGTCCATATGAAAATCTAGTAGTGTATAATAGTGTTGTGGCTGAGGTGGCAGTATTTACGGTAGGAAACCGGTAAATTACATACTGGAAAAAAAATAGGTATTTGGTAGATACCGTTTATGTGTCCATAGTGGAAAATAGTTACAGTTATATTATCGTAATACGCCGGTAAAAGTGTATATTGACTGGCCTAGGGTGGCGGAGTTAAATAGTTCCAGTGAGAAAGTGTATACTAGTGTATTTTCTATGGCATAACCTGCTGGTGGTACGGAAATCTGATGATGGTGAAGAAAAACCATGCAAATGTGCGGTTAATGGACTTTTGGCAAGTTGTTTTATCTGTGGTCTCGAATTGATTAGAGTAAAATTTAGTATATAAAAGTAGACACGTCTGACTTTCCAATTTACAACTCAAATTGTATGGATGTCTTTGGAAATTTGGGGAAAACATATGACTTAAAGCGGGATTCGCTCCAGGGTTTGACACCGCTCGGTCAAGTAATGCCCCTGTGCGTGTAACAATACCAAAAAGCGTTCCCAATGTCATCTAATGTTGTAAACATTCCTTCAGATACTATCTAGAATGGGATCGAGTTGACGCAAAAGTATGAATTGGTTGAGCTTGCCAGGCATCATGATATATTGAAAGTATAAGGCGTCTTTAGCAAGGGATGAAATATAAATACTTCAGTTCAGTAATTGGCAGTGAGGAAAATAATTAATGACAGTGCTTTGGGTTTGATTAGTAAATGTCTTTCATTTTGGATAGGATCTTAAGGACAGTAGAGTCTTAAAGATAAACCTGATGGGACTGGAATGAACAAAGATTCTCTTTCAGTAAGAATTGATTTAATTGCAAACTTCTAGATTGGAAAAGAAGAGGCTAATAAAATGCAGAGAGAATAAAGAGAAATACAAATACGCAGATAAAAAAGAAGCTAACAGTGACAGACGAAAAACACCCTTCTTCTTAACATGGAAGTTAAGGGTTATATGGTGTGAGAAATTTAGGTTAATTCCCACTTCTGAAGCAAGCGAACTAGATAAATACTTTCATCACTTTGAAAAATGTGTTGGAAGCTTAAATTGGGCAAGAGACCGATAGGCTTTCTTTTGCAAGTATACTTATCGGCATAGCTCGTGAAGTCTCGATACGAGTGCCGAGTATGATGTAGTTAAGGAATAGATCTTGAAAGGTTATGAGCTGGTACTTGCGGCATATCGACACATGTTTAAATATTGTAAAACAGAAACTGAACAAAACCATATTGACTTTGCAACGAGAAAAAAAATCTTTTATATAGAAGCCGCTCGGGCAGGAAAGTTGATCAAGATGACGATAACCTTATATTAATTGAAGAATTCAAGAACTGTATCGATAAATACGTCAAGACCGCTCTTGATGAGTAAAAGCTACAAACTTTGGGAAACGTTTCTCTCACAGCTAACTATTATTCCTTGACACACAAAGTTTCATTTGCCAATACATGTTCATCTCAGCAGTTTCTTGGTTAAACATCTTCGTACGCGTATTTCCAAATCTCAGTCTGGCACCACTTTCAGAAATCAAACGTCTGATAAGACTGATCAGGAACCCACATTTCCTCCTGGTGCACCAGCGTGATCCTATTGTAAAATGAAAGGACATGCCAATGTTGCTTTATGCAGGTTGAAAACAATTAATATACAATATAGACCTAATATGCATGCTCTTAGTTTAAAGACGTAACAATTGTGGTCTTGTATTAAAATCAATCATTTAGTAGCCATGCAAATTCCAGTCTGACATTGTTATGAAGAATTATGAACCATTTATGTCGAGAGTTCCTTTGTTAATTATCGGTGATTCTGATACCGTTGAGATTAAAATCCCTGATTTTTATCCTACTTGTGCAGTTACTGTAGCTATGGAAGCACGAGCTCCTGACAATGATCTTGATGAAAATAGGAATCCTTTAACATCTTTACAAATATAGAACGTGCTTCTTTAGCAGACATAAGTAATGACCAGTCTTTGTTCGATGGTGTGACCTTTGCTATTGATCCATCGGTAGATAATGATCACAGTGATTATAGTTTGACTATTTGTTCTCACTGATCGAATCAGGTTGACAAAAGCTATTCGCTCATTCTCGAAAAGTAACAGGATCATGAAGTTTGTTTAAGAGGGCATTTAGCTAAAATGACGATACGGACATACTATTTTGTTGTTTTGTGAATATTGACCGTCCCAAGGCACCCACGCGTGACGACTGGACAGTGAACTGAAAGATTACAAAGTCAAATCGACAGAATATTCTTAGTCTAGCCCATGAAAAATCCTCGTGTGTTCATTTAATGAACAATAAGACTTATCCCAAGATTACGAATCATTTTCATTGGCGGAAATTAAAAGTGATGTTTTTAAGTACTATAGATCCTGTAACACTTGTCAGATGGTCGGAAAACACAAAAGATACATAAGGCTCATTTGCAACCTATTCCTGCGTTTCAGTCAGGCATGCAAATATCTTTGACCATAATGTATGCACCCATTAGATTTACATAGGTAATTGTTTTCAACTTTCCCCAATTCGGTCGAGTCTCAGCAAGAGTCAAATTTTACGTCTCGAATCATTTAACAAGTATGAAATAGGAAAGCGATTGTCTAACGTTTTGCCTATAACCCTGAAAGTTAATTGTTTTTAGAAAGATTTCATCGAATCATGATTTTAATCATATTACATTAAACATTGAAAGCTTGAAAAAATATGTAGAATTTGCTTTGCGATGGTTCTACCCGAACAAATTAAAATGTGTCATGATGATGCAATTTTAGAATTCAACGACTGTTTAACAACATCCTGGATAATTTAGGAAATTTTGTCAAACTTTTTCATATTTGGTTAGCATCTGACAATTTTGATGGGTACGAAATCCATGTTTCATTAGTCTGACAAGTGTCAGGAATATTGCGACAAATGAAATTCCATATTTATAGGTTCACGGTTCACATGTTCCTTCAACTCCAATTTTCGGGATATTGTTTGCAATGTATATTGATAGAAGTGATGTAGTCGTTTACATTAATCAAAATGAGACAAAATGATCATGAGAAAAGTTACACAAAAATGAAAGAAAACCTGCATAAATTGAATCCTCAAAATTAGAGTAGGCCTACTACAGAGCTAACGATTTAAAGGAGACTAGAAATGAAATTTTTTATTTTATAAATGTAATTCTTTACAAATTCTAATTCAAATATAATGTTTAAAAAATAATATCGTGTGCGGATATTGATTATATTGCGTAAAGATACAATGATTCCGTAAATTGCCGAGTATTTCCGAGTTTTAATGAGACGACAGATCACGTGGTCTCGTGACGTCATACTAGCCAGTCCTCGTATACAAACAGAAACATGGCAAGCGAGAAAGGCCATTCATAACGGTTTTCATCGGAAGTAATTTTTCACACACACACAAAAACAACACCCACAAATAAATCTGCGAGGAGGAAATCATACGTAATTAATTTCAACATTAAGAAGCTTCCTTTCTATGATTCAATTACTGTGTATTTTACATGCATGCTACAGTTAGCGTACTGACAAATCTGTAATTATATACATACTTCGTTAAAATAGATTACGTACTGTACTGGTCAGTGCTGAAAGAAATGTTTTAAACACAGGCCCCTGGCTGATGACTTAAATAAACTTACTAGCCCTGACTGAAATTCCACAAACCGGAACAGTTTATATATGTTAACTTTCAAGCCGGGAGAAGAAAGAAAGAAAATAAATTCCAATTTTGGAGGTATTTCTTCCCTATCTCGTAATATTTCTCTTGATTTTTCGCAGTTAACTCCATTTATTTCAATATGTCTCTCAATTTTCATTTCTCAGAAGAAGAAAATCCATATATATTTTTTTATCAAGTGTGCAGTCCACAGATGTCATATTCTATTTTATCACTTGTGAATATTGTAGTGAAGAAATAATTAATATCACAGGACAGTTTTTGTCTTCAGTAAATAGTTTAAGATTAAACATTATTCACGTGAATTTCAGATTGTTTAACTACTACAGAAGTACTTCTTGTAAAAAAAAAATTAGTTTAAAACCCATGAATTATCACAATGAAGGCTGCGTAATTTTCTCTGCAAACAATATCTTCATTTCCGCCCCCCCCCCCCCAAAAAAAAAAAGAAATCGGCCAGTTAACACCTGACACTCCGCTACCATATATGTAAAGTTTCATTACCATGATTAAATTAAAAGAAGGAATTTAAAAAATACGATGCAGTATATGTGCCCCTAAAAAACTAATTCAAAATAAATATTTAATTCAGTAAAAAGTGTTACATATCTTAACACTTAAACTAAAGGAAATAGGGTGGGATATAAAATGTGGGAAAACAGTGGTCACATACTTGTACGGTAACGTTTGACTGCAGATTTGAACTCTTACAATGAAGTCTTTGGCCTCGAAGTTACAACAAAATTCGGCATCGTTTATTTGCCAATGAATTTCTGGTGCTTACATACACACTCTATAGCACATGGCTTCTTTGAATTATGTCAGAGGGCCAGTCCTTTTCACAACATAAGTGCAATGATAAGGAATAATTGTTAATTTGTTAAACTGTCATTATATTTGTGTACTTAATTCTAACCTCTAACTATTATGCAGACCAGAATATGAAGAAGGTCATGTCCTGGGGGATAATAATCCGTATCACAGGGAGAAATTGCACATTGGGGCAAATGGGCGGGGTCAATAGTCGCCTCCCCAAATTTCTATTGTTAGCCAGTTAATGTGAAACTTTGATTTTATATCGGATCTCTTTTCGTTTAATCGCTGCTATTTAAACTGACCAAGGAACAGTTTTATATCAGTTCCAATCATTACAGATTTCTGTTTATACATTTTACGTGTAATAGGCATAGACTGAAAGGTTGTTCTTTTTGATAATTTTTTTAATATTTTTTTAAAATTACTTAAATTGTTTTTCTCGAAACACGACCATGTCAAGGGTTGATAATCTTATTATTATTATTTTTTTAGCAAAGCTTCCATTTGATAAAATTCAGATCTCAATTACACATTAGACAGAGGTGACTTTATTTAGATTGTAATCTTGAAGAAGAAAAAAACATTTACTCATTTCATCAGCACGATCAGGTGTCGGGCTGTCATATTTTTTATTAGCACTTACTCGGTCTTCTGCCTATTTTCGTAACTCGTACGTTTGACACTCTTTACCAGGATTTAAAATATACAATGGTATGTCTGGAACAGTTTCAACTTTTAGTCTAGGCTTAGCATTCGTGTATCCTAGAGGTTCTATTTTTTAGGATCCCTCTGGTAATATTCCTTTGAGAAATGTAATGAGCACGGATTACTATACGTTGTTGCATTGAAATCAACTCGCTTGTAATAATGTATCCATACTTTTTTTTTATGCCTTTATCATTTGGAAAAGAAGAAAAATGTTGTCCATAGCCTTTTCTTAATGCGCTATTTACACCCGTAATACAAAATCGCCAGTCGGGATGCTAGAGTCGCTACTATGACGTCACATCACGAGAGTAACCGAATAGGTGCGGAAATTTTGCATACGAGGTCACGGAAATTCAACTCGTTGAACATATGACAATAGTTAAATACTGGGATTGCGGTTGCATATACTAATTCAGAATAAGGTTTTCTTCATTAGTGTTGTTCCTATTATTCTATATTTCCGTTGGTTTCTGGTCTCCTTTAACTATACTTTCTTATCAGAAGCAATACGAGATTATCTTTGTAAAAAGGTGATAAAACTGGAAACATTTTCAGTCAGTGACATAGAAAACCTTTTTCTATAGAAAAACTTTTTCTATTTCAAGCGGATTTTAGTACAAACCATGGCAGACATACTAAAAGAGAAATGTCATGAATTTTATCACAGTACTTTTGTATTTCCAGAGAACAAATAAGCTGAATAATTAAAATTCCAGCCCAAATGAATTACTGGTGACAAGAATAAAATATACGGATTCCGCTAGATCATACAGTATGAATCACTAAGTTTAACAGCAAACAAGATCGCATTTCAAACCGAGACGTAGACGTAAACCCGGAAAAGAGTAAAATGTACAAGGATCTAGACACATCTTAGCTATGTTGTAAACTAGATCACCATAATCACCATAAAGCATGTGACAATTACCATAAAGCATGTGACAACTACCATAAAGCATGTGCCAATTACCATAAAGCATGTAACAATGATCATAAAGCATGTGACAATTACCATAATTCATGTGACAATTACCATAAAGCATGTAACAATTGCCATAAAGCATGTAACAATTACCATAAAGCATGTAACAATTACCATAAAGCATGTGAGAATTACCATAAAACATGTAACAATTACCATAAAACATGTAACAATTACCATAAAACATGTAACAATTACCATAAAGCATGTGACAATTACCATAAAGCATGTAACAATTACCATAAAGCATGTAACAATTACCATAAAACATGTAACAATTACCATAAAGCATGTAACAATTACCTTAAAACATGTAACAATTACCATAAAGCATGTAACAATTACCATAAAGCATGTGACAATTACCATAAAGCATGTAACAATTACCATAAAGCATGTAACAATTACCATAAAACATGTAACAATTACCATAAAACATGTAACAATTACCACATAGGTCTAAACTTCGAAAATACAATGTCCCTGACTCAGCTTAAGACAATTATTCTCACTGAGAGATAAGAAAAACTTGTTTACCAAACCTATCACTGATTTAGGACCAGGTCAGCTATTGGGTACAATATTTCTTTGCTCATGCCATATAAGGAAATAAAAATTAGAATATAGAAAACAATGCAATTTAAATATACTTCAAAATATACAACCTCACTTGTTTTTTCTTTCTTCTGAATTGTGATAACAGGAATTTTGTCACAGCAAAATTGAAGGTAAAACATTATATACATTGTGTATCATACTGAAAATTGATGCAATGATCTGTACATCTCTTATAAACCCATTAAAAAAACTGCTTCAAATTGATTATCCTTGCTTGGTGGAAATTGTAAATCTTGTAAATAACGCATATGCCTTAAAAGCACAATAGTGCAGCTGAGGGCGAATTTGCTTACAAAATGTTAGGACATGCATGTGTATAAACTGATTAAATACTATTTAAAAGGCAATTCTAGGGTAATGTCAAGTAAGTAGAAGTTCTCTTTATGAAATACGAGCTCTCTGAAATCTTCGTACTTAGCGATACGAATCTATCGTCTCCATATTGAAATCGCGCTCGGCAGTAATTGGCATATTCTGAACAAATAACACATCATTCCGGTGACAGAAATTTGTATAATTATATGCAAATTCGATACACTGAAATTGATGACATAAAACACAACCACGCTACCAGACGCCGCAAAATGTCAACAACAGTGATTACGATCTTCTTCATATCTCGTTCTTTTCTCCTTATCATATCCTTTCTACTTTTAGTTTTGAGAGAAGGGTTGAAATTAATTTAGAACTACTCTTATGCTTATATTCAAATAGTTTTGTGAGGTACGAGAATGATTTATATCGACGTGTTTTGCACGGTATTGCAAAAGTACTCGATTTCGCACTCCCTCACGTCCGCCCGCCCCCCCCCCCCCCCCTTATAAAGGAAAAGCATCTAGAATATTTAAAAATGCTAAAAATTTAGTAATTTCATTATTCAATAAATACATTTTAACGAGAGTTTCACGAATGGATCACTAACACTCATCTTTCTGGCGTTTCAAAACAAAACGGAAACAAATTTGTGGTATGCTTCTCCAAGATAGTACTTTAAATACATTAGGTTTTAAATAAGTTTGTTTTTAAACATTTGCGACTGGAGTATGGAATCCTGGCCAGATCATACAAAATTACACACACGCACAAACGTACAGTCACTTTGTCACTTGAAGTTTGACCATCGTTTTCAGTGTTTTCCTTTACTTTCATTAGCGCTTCAGAGATCCATAAATGTTAAATTTGATCCCCTGTTTTGATACCAAAGTTTTTTTTTTAAACCTAGTTTTGACACCAAGGAGATTTTGGACTCTTAGATTTATAATCCTGGGGCATATACTGGTTTTATCCTTGCACGGTTTTATAGGTATTTTGTTCACGCTGAATAAATATACAGAGATTTAGCTTTGGTACCCATCAATGAATTTTGGACTCCCCCATGAGTTGATTCAGCCCAGAAAACATCCATCAAATCACAAACTGTCATGTATTAATTTCTGATTCTCAAATAGCACTATATTCTTATACGTTTGATTAGTGCGTATCAATATATTAGCTGTATAATTGTGAAATAAGTTTACACATTAAAATTCATTACAGAGATAACTGGACTACGGTAGTAATTATAAAATATGTAATAGAGAAGATACACACCAAATCATAAACTTAATTGTTGAAATTTTGTTTATCATCTAGAGTGAAATCAGCTTATGTTCACGCTCAAGTCAGGAGCTACCTTGGAGAGGGAGATGGAGAGGAAGGATGAGACGTGGAGCAAAAACCAGAGCCCCGGGGACGAGGAAGATTATACACAGTGCAGCCTGAAAACAGAGCTGACCACGCTCTACACATAGTTCATGCAAGGCAGTCAAGAATGAGGGTAATTTTTTATTTATACCTTGCAAAACAAGTATTGATACACATTGAAAAATGTTTGGTAATTGACAAAGACTCTAATATATAAAAGTGAGAAGTGTTTTGCACAACTTAGACAATGCATACTTATATTGAAGGATTATTTTACCAAACAATGTATGTTTAACCTGATTTACATTTGATTGCTACTCACCACCCAACCCCAATATCATTTGATAAAGGATGACCATGCACAGATACAATTGAAAATACGGAAGCCACCTCGTTTATGTGGTCGCCTTATATAATACATGTCATCTATTTTGTATATGGTAGTCACTATACTTACTGATATAGGGCTATTTGATTAGGAGTTCAAGTAAACATACGTAGCAAAATACATAGAGTGAAGTAAATAAATGCATGCGGTACAATTTAAAATTCCCGTGATAATGAAATTATAAACTAGCTAAAATCATTTCATAGTAGCATACACAACAAATATTTAATGCTATCGTGGTCGATCTGCCCTTTTTCAATTGAAGTAATATATTTATAATGTTTGTAAAAACAAAATCAAAATAAGGACAAAAAGTCTATGAGATCTTAACCATGAGTTCCGTAATTAGACCTGAATAGGTTGCAGTTTTCTGAAAGCAGTGAGACTGGTGAAAAATCAAATATCTATTTAAGCCTTGTAAAATGATGACTATGTCATAATTCTTCTGTTTTAAATATGATTCATGAAAAATATGTCAAGAGAATATTATATATGTACTATCATTATAAACTTAAAAAGTTGGGAATGCAATAATGTTTCATATGCCTATAATTAAACAATGTAGATAAGGTCATATATAATCAATATAAACGTTTTCAGCACTTGCATATACATTGTTTTTAACTACTGATATTAACATTACTGTATTTAAAGTGTAATCTGTCTTAGCAGACACATCCATATATCAGACACCTTTCATATATTACATAGCTAAAATCGAGAGATCTTCTCCATAACCAAACGTTAAGTTGATGTTGGTTCTTGAGGCGCCAGGTTTTTGATAATTATCCTGGGATCATCTTCCTTAAGCTCTCTTCTCCTCTTCATACCTTGCTTGTCCTCAAGTCGACAGATGAGGGCTTTCTGAATAAGCTCCCTGATGTGGGGATATGTTTTCGTTTCTTTGCAAGGGTAGACGGACCATATGCCATCTTTTTTGTGCTAACAGCGATGATGCCTATTTTAAAGATTAATTTTGTAACTTCCGTGACGAGCATTCCCATATTAACCTATATTGAGTTTTCATCCAATAGTTGAGTCTCATGACCAATTTCCTAAGAAGGAGTTGTAGAAGGGTTGTTTTTTGTTCTTATTTGTTCTCTCTCCAAAGTACCGGTTGCATTTGTACCCATTTCTCAAGAAGGCTACTTATGTTCATGAACAGGAATTAGTGATCATCATAATGACAGCATTGTCCACAGATCTCTTGAGGAAATTCCATTAATCCCATATATCCTTAATAAAATGCGTCGGTCCTCTGGGAAAGTGCCATTATTATATATGCAAGAGGAGAAACAAGTCATATATTTATTTATTTACAGCTGGACCAAGACAGCAAGTGAACAAGATAACCTCGTACATTGATGGTTCCAATGTGTATGGTTAAGGCTACGAAACTCAAGTTTGTCCCGCAAATCATCTGTCTATCTGTCTGTCTGTCCCCTCCTCTCTCTCTTATATAATATGTATATATATATATATATATATATATATATATATATATATATATATATAGTTACATGCTTAGGCTCGAATAAACAGTAACATAGAAAGAGTGGAAGTAACAAGCTTGTAAAAACTTAATAAACAATTTATTGAGCATAGATATTTTCCAGAAAAGAAAAAATAAACTTACGGTTTTAAGAATCAATTCCAAAATTAATTCAAATATAATTAAAAATTAAAAATATAATCCACTAGTGAAATTGCAAAAGTCCTGGTAATAAAATGTCCAAATAATTCCCAGTTCGAATCTTAGTGAAGCATCCAAGATGGAAGACGATGTCACGTGATGAAGTCAGTTCTGGTCTTATGAGATTCAATGAGCACAATTATTTTCCAGATAAATAACAAAATAAATCCTCTTGATCCAAACGAATTGAAATAATTTCCAGTACAAGGTAATTAAAAATAACTCAAAACAATACAACTTAATATTCTAACAGCCCAACTTCTACTAAATAGTTCGCTCCAGAACATAATTTATATACCTGTTTTTACGTAAACAAGAAGGGGTTCACATGATCTAGAATCTTTAGAACAAATTTAGGTTAAAAAAATCTCGTACACACCGTATGACCCAAATGAGAATCAGTTATTTATTCTCTCAAGAACTAAAAATAGAAAGATGTTTATAACAAAGCTCCATAATGTCCTTGGAATCAAACAATCATTTTAAAAGCTTGTTTACAACTCTGAAGCCAGTTCAGGAATGAAGTCAACATCTGGTGCTTATTTGTAAAGTACAGGTCATCTCCCAATGAATGAATCTTAAACTTAAAATGTAAAATTTGAATCTGACAAACAAACAATTAAAATAAATTACTTATATATATATATATATATATATATATATATATATACATATATTGGATTTAACTATTAAACTTGTATTATTAAAATCAAACTAAATAACCACTAGAATGATAACAATACTGTTTACAAGATCTGCACACATGAAAATATTAAGATTCCTTACCAGAAATGTACATAAATGTATGCCAGCTGTTGCAAAATTACTTAATGCAAAGTTTTCATGACTTGTAAGTGTGAATAATATTCCATTGCCGTGATGTCCAAACTGGAGTCATACATTACAATCAATATGTAGAATTATTTCTAATATCCTGTAGTTAAACAAACTTACACTATATCCCTTTCTTTGTTTCTCCCTGCCAGTATGGATATTGTGATCCAAAGCAGCTAGCTCGTTCCGAATCCTGTACACAGGAAGGGTGTATGAAAATCTGTTGGCAGAGTACATCAGGATGTGCTGATGAAAACGTGGAGCTCAACAGTGCTTCTACATTTATGAAGAAAATGTCTCTTCTAATGTGTTAGTTGCAATCTGCTAACACTTATTAAATGCTAATTAATGTTGTTAAGTTTTGCATACATAAATTCTTTACTGCAGTGTTTATACAGAGTGTCATGGAATTATTTAAACCTGATGTACATGTATTATACATGAACTTGCAAACGACTTGTGAAGGACAGTCACTGTACATGTATCATGTACACACATCGTATGAATGTTAACGTATTCAGATATTTCAATGGTAAATATATACGGTACATTATTCTTAAGATGAGAATAATACCATTTAAAGAAGCTTTAAATACACTTGTTGCAATCGTGAAATTGTATATTTGAAATTCAAGTAATAATCCATTCTGTTTAGGAACCTTCTCTCCAAGAGTACTTCTGCCAATGTTTTCAGGACTTTGACATCCCTCTTGGGATAAAGCCAAGGTTTTTTGTTATCTCATCATTCTCTGACAAAGGTTTTTGTAGACATTTATTAATGCATTGACCATGTGCGAGGACCAACTCATGTTTATTGGTGATACGATAAAGGACACTCCTCCATGTACTTTGAAAGAATGACACAACAATTATTTAAAGCACCTAAAGCTGGTCTCCTTTGTCATGGTGACCCTAAATGGATAGATTATTATACATCTTGATTTATATAGTCGAGGGAAAGCTACATTCTATATTTGTCTATGGGATCAATGTTCCTTCAACATTTCACATTATTATTTGCTCAATTGTTTCTCCTTTAAATTTGCATTGTAAGAATGGTTGACTATTTTACGAGACTGAACAGACGCGCATTTCATATTGAACTTAGAAAGACACTAATTTCTATTGTAAACAAACAATGGACGCAGACGCCAGCAATTTTGATTTGTAAACACATCATGTGTACTTGCTTAATAGGTAGTTTATGTTTTCGCTGATTAAATGTGTTTTTGAATGAAATAAATATGATGTTTCTTGGACTTCCACATAGCAGTTGATTTGCCTCATTCCGCGTTAACCTTTGATACAATGTGTCAGATTTTGACGCCATATTTCATAAAATTGATGGGTTCCTACAAATAACATACAAGTTACAAGGCATAAACTGTCTTTCGAAATTTATGTCTAGCCCACGACTAAGTACAAATTTATTTTGGCGGAGTAATGTGCGCATTATAATGATGAATCTGGTGTATTTAGTTTGTGTACGGCATATATTCTGACAATTACGTTATTTCTTGTAGTGTATTTTCGTTTATATAATTAAGCCTAAGGCAAAAAAGAAAAGAAAATGAGCATATAATAAAAAGATTACTGCATTTATATAGAAAAATATGAACTAGTTTTGTCGGATGGATATACTGCACTCCCAAGGTCGTACATTATCTGTCCGAAAAACTCGTTCCTATTTTCCCATACAAATGAGTAACCTATAATTACTGAAACATTTCAAGTAAATTACTTTCAATAAATTTCATACCTACAAGATTTTGTGATGTATATACATCGATAAAATATATGTTAAAATAAATCAGAAGATAAGGATTATGCACCGTAACTTTTATTTAATACAAACATATAAAGTTGCAAACGTTTACATATATCTATTCAAACTACAAGGACAGAAATCTTACCAAACATTGTTCATAGCTGCTAGCAATCATGCACGAAAACCAGCAATGATTCATGTCTTTGGACCAATGTAATGATGACTTATTTTCTATTTTGTTTGGCATCCTTAAAAAGAAGGTAGATAACATAACATAACATCTTCTAATTCCAATAGTTTTATAACATAAAAGAGTGAAAACCAACTAGTTTTGTACAATTCGGCAAATCATTTAATTCTCTAAAATGCAAAATGAACATTTAAAAAGAACTTACAGTATTGTGAATTAAATCACAAAAGGTAGAAGAAGTTCCATCACCAGTTCTAATGAATAAAATTCCAGTGGTTAGTATTAAAATAAATTCACCTCTGAATGTATTGATATGTTGTTAGTAATTTCATTATTCAAGTTATACATCCTAACCAGATTCGCACCAGTGGACCCCTAACATTCATCTTTCTTGCGTTTCAAACAAATGATATGGGGTTGTGCAAACAGTCTTTTGATGAATTACAATAATATAATCTCTGATTTTAGCTGGCTATAGTATAATTTGAATAATACAATCCAGGGTGTCCTTAAATGAATTAACTATAATGCTAAGTTAATGTTCAAATCCATGAATACTATAGATTAATTCTTTCACATATCCAATGAATAATACGTTGAATAGATACATCAACCAAATCAAATACTGCCCAAAAACCATAAGACTGAAATATGCAAGACAGTATAAATTCTCAAGCAAACAAGATCAAATAAATAGGGCACAAAAACATTTAATTTCTAGAACAATCTAAGTTGTCAATAATATAAAAGCTGTTACTAAAATAAAGAACGTAAGTTAAACATCGGGTTAATGGGGATTACGAATGTCCTTCACTGCTGAGCAATAGATGGACCTTTATTTTCTATGCAAGGTGTTTGTAACATGACATCTATCATGGTAGTGTTGCATGGTGTGATAGGACATTTCTGAAATTAATGAAATGAACACAATAAGAAAATACAGTGCCTAACAAGGAGAAAACTAAAAATCAAGTAATACAATCCTCGCAAACAAATTATGCAATTGTTTACGAATACACATAACAGAATATAATTAAAAAATTAATAAGCCAATACAATGAGAAGTCTATGTAAGCGTATGGATGTATATAATGTGGGCTGAAACGTATAGTGATATTTTTTTTATAACCCCCCCCCCCCACAATAACAACTCTTAACTGACCCAATTCCCACCTTATTGATTTGTAGTCCTCTTATCCAGTTCTGACATTGCTTTCTGAAAACCTGCTTTCAGAAAAGAAATGGTAGAGAATAGTTGAAGAAAAGAGGGAAAAATTAAAAGTCCTCTTTCCAACGTTATTTATCAGACCCAATATGAATTAATTTGTATTTGTATGCATTTCAAGCAAATCAGTGGCTCACTAATCCAATTTTGAACAATTCTGTGATAACGAACTTAAAATGTCTGGTAGCCTAATGATATTCATCTACCAAAATACCAACATTCAGTTACAGTTGGTTATTTTGATTCTGTGATTTGCCCAACTGTCCTTTATTCTCCATAGCTGATGATTATTACCGATGACTGTAGTCAACATAGGGCTTGTGTTCATAGAGTATAAATATAATTTAGCAATGCAATTTATGAAGTGCTACTTAGTGAGATTTATACATCGACATTGTGTCAGGTCTGTTCCATTAAAACATACAGGAAAGGAACTGTTAAAGTAGAATACTCACCCATAGATGCAATTTTGAAATTTCTTATCATTTATAATTACAACTTTACAATGTATTCTAAGTAATTAAATTGAATATCAATAATTTCTAGGTATAATGAACACCTATTCATTATGAGAGCATAACATATGTGAACAAGGATATACCATTCAGACTATGAAAAATAACATTCACAATGACAGTTATTTAATTATGCTCACTGCAAAAGGTTACTAAATACATACATACATACATATATATATATATATATATATATATATATATATATATATATATATATATATATATATATATATATACATATATATATATATATATATATATATATATATATATATATATATATATATATATATATATATATATATATATATATATATATATATATGACGAAGCATGAATTTGCATGTGTGGCTTAGCTATAAATGAGAAACAGCATAAAGAAAACATATGCGATATGTAATTACAATTCCAAACTAAAGAATCAATGGTTTTCAAAGTATTAATTTACCGGTAGTGAGGGAAGTGGAAGGCGGAGGAAAAACAGCTGGGATAACCAGCACTATATTAGGAACTGTTTTATCTAATCAAAACAATTAGAATAATCATTATGCCTTTTTCCATGCATCTGGTAGCACAGTTGAGGTACCCTATCTCACTACTGAGAAAGTGAAATTCATGGTATTGGTTTTCGTCATACGTAGAAAAGTACGAAGCGGGGACTCAACCTGCTGCAACGGTTAGTTTTAAACATTTGATTTATCAGCATTGTATTTGTTACATTATTGTTTTCAGTAACATGACAATTGTTGCAACCACTCCCCCCAAAAGATAACTGCAAGAAATTTTTAATTTTGACCTGTCTGGCTCAATAGCAGATACTTAAGATACTTCATTCTCTATGTCTGTTGTAAAAGCACTCGGCCATGTGAAATGAAGACGTACTGGCCATTGATTCTGCAGGCTTTGGTTCATCCTTTGCAACATTCTAACTAAACATTTGTATTATAATTTATATTTTAAATCAGTTTCTTTGTGCTTTGTGTTCAACACTTAGAACTGAAGAAAATACCTAATTTTTAGCAAAAATACATAATAACAGATATAAGAAATTTTCACATAACAAAAACTTACTTGATTGCAGCTGATAGTTTTAATATATTTGGGTAGCATTATAATATACTTTTCTATCATGATAGGCTTTATAATAAATTTACTCT
Source organism: Unio pictorum (assembly GCA_030141615.1). Classification (NCBI taxonomy): domain Eukaryota; kingdom Metazoa; phylum Mollusca; class Bivalvia; order Unionida; family Unionidae; genus Unio; species Unio pictorum. The sequence goes on along the minus strand of JARLTB010000064.1, from coordinate 6,641,617 downwards.
GTGTGTTTGTGTGATTAGGATTTTTAACGTAGCTTTAACAATTTTGCAGTCATATCGCTACAATGTCGGCAGTGAAGCAGTTTATAGTGATGTCTAGCACTGGGGCATTATGCCCACCCGATCATATTATACTGACACCAGGCCGACCAGTCCTAACACTAACTTCTTAATGCTGAGCACCAAGCGAGGCAGCTGTTAGTACCATTTTTGTAAGTCTTTGGTATGATTCGGCCGGGGATCGAACCCACGACCTTACGCTTCTGCGGCGGACGCTCTAACCACTAGGCCACCGGAGCGGTAATACGTTTACTAGTTAGTATTTGAAAGATGTACAATAAAATCTTAGCATTCAGCCTATCGTAAGCATGAAATCAAAATTTTACTGGATCAGTTTAACATTCAGATAGAGAGAATCTTACAAACAGTTCATTATTAAAGATGTGCAAATTTTATGCAAGTAAGGTGCATGTCACATTAACCTAAGGTGCGTGTATGTGAAGGAGAGAGATGATACAAATACTGATAACGTTTGCAAATGTATTTAAATTCCCTCGCCGAATTTATAAAACCTGTCTCACGAAGATAATTGACAGGTATTCAAAATGACCTTATGAGCACGCTGTTATAAAAACTAAAATATATATTCCACTCTAACATACAATAGACACAATACAGTCACCGAGTGAAATATTGATCAGCCGATCACATCTATTTAGGACTATTACAAAGCAAATAAGGTCTTTGTGCAAACTTTTTATTAATAAAGCAGTGTGCTTTCAAACATAAAGTAGGGACAAAATACTAATAACACTTTACAACAAGACATTGGCATACTTCTCCAAAAAAACCTTCGCCATTTCAGTATCTGATGCCAGATCTAACTCTTCCATCAATGCTCTCCATCGAACAAACTGGTCCGCATGACGAATCCTTGATAAGTCCCGTTCGGTTTCCCTGACAATGTTTCGACGTTTCATCTGGGAAAGTGAAAAAAGGGCGACCTTTCCTTTTCTGATTCTCTCGTGTGTCCACCACTTTTGTTATGGATATTTAAATTACAACAACGTGACTCATAACCCGCTCAATGGACGAAAATGACCTATACGTGTTTGTAGTCACGTGAGGTTTCCGTAAGAGTTTGTGATCTACAAGTTTCAATTAAAGCAGGCCCCCACAAAAATTCATTTTCTCTCATTTATTTATCAATTATCTAAAAATAAAGGCTAACATGCAGCTCCTATATGGGTGACATATGTAAGTCCCTACATATTATGAAGATATAAAATGTTTTATTTTATTTTAGATTATTATTGGCATCACTGTATTGGTTTCTCCTTTTCACTAGCATGGTAAGTTTTTAGCTAATAAAGAACAAGGTTCTATAATATGAATAGGACTACAAACTAATAGCTATTATTGGATGCAAAACGCAGGATGAGTTTATAACCAGTATAAAGCAATCACTTCCAATCAAGAAAAACATTAAAAAAAGTTATTTCGTCGTACTATACCTAGGCTTAGAATGACGGCAAATTTATTTCCAAATAATACTTGATAAAGAGAGAGAGAGAGAGAGAGAGAGAGAGAGAGAGAGAGAGAGAGAGAGAGAGAGAAAGAGAGAGAGAGAGAGAATTACAATACTAAACAGAGCGGAAACAGCTATATATGAATGTTACAGCAGAATGCTTAGTAATGCTGTGCAGAACTTATATTTACTACAATAATACTATCTAAGAGGTTAGGCGATTGGTACTCTTTGTCCGCGGACCTAGGTTTGATTCTCAGTAGATTTTAAACTAAAACTTCTCCTACCTGTATGATAGGATTACTGTGTATGATAGGATTACTGTGTATGATAGGATTACTGTGTATGATACTGTGTTATTTGGAAATACATTATAGAAGGAAAGTGTATCAGCACAATTGATAAAGAATACAAACAACCGAACACAAATGATGTTTAACATCTACGTGTCGCATCATGCTGACCTAATTTTCATCTTTTTCTTAGAGTTGTTAACGGTATTAAGTTCATTCATTGGTAGTTATTAATGACGATTTGTACTGTATATGTTGTATTAGGTACTGTATATGTTGTATTAGGTTAATCCTTATTTGAGATTTAGATTGTACCAAGGAAACTGAGATGCTTGAACATCTTAGATCTTGTAACGTCTGTCAAACAGTCTTTAATAAATACTTTCAATAGTTCAGTGTAAAGTACCTAGATGTGTATAGACCTTGAGAGAATCCCAAGTTATCCTGTTTATACCTAAGCTGAGGTTGTTTTAGCCACAGTTGTCCCCACCCACTTAACCTAACCTACACCATCCTAAACATTTCTCCGCATCAACCTTTCAGATCGTACTATTTCATATAGCTGAAATGTTATCCGCAAGAGCAAGAGAGCGGATCATTGTGACATACATTTAACTATAAATGAGAAAAGATATATGGAGTACACTTATTCATTATAATCAATACACCTTTTGAGAAAAAGTTTACTGTAGGTTTTGTTTAATTTATTTTGTAGATTTTCTCAGGACCATATTAAATAGCTGTGTGGATTTTGTTCTGCTTTTATTAATAATACATAAACAAGAAATATACTGTTATTTGGAGTTGAAGTAACCGGTGAATATTTTTTAAATTATGTTCTATAATTTGTCGAAAGGTTCCTGACATTTATCAGACCAATGAAACTTGGATATCCTACCCATCAAATTTTTCAGATGTTAGGAAAATATGGCAAATGTTGGACAGAATTTCTGAAATTATTCAGCCATACCCCCAAAATGCAGCGGACTCATGTTTCTGATAGGCTGGGAGTTCTGACATAGCTGTAGCTTTAACATCTACATACTTAAATTGATTATGTTTCACAATAGTTCCTATTACAGTAATACAAGCAAGTCCAAACGCGCGTTTACCTGAACCTTTTGACAGATGTAGATTTGCATCACTGAATCGATGAAAGAATATTAAGTTTGTTTCCAGGTAATCTTTCCCTTTATCCTTGTAGACGACAACGTCATCAGTGTGTGTGTTTTGCTTATCTAAACCAGATGTTCTCATGTTCATTATACAGTGCAATGTTGAAGAGAAAATGTGCATATTAAAAGACATTTATAACTGGAGTTGCAAATGCCAAATATTTTTTTCTGTTCTTGAGTGGAATTTGTCCTTGACCATTTAAACGGTCAAACTATGTAACATAAGTTGAAGTTCCAAAAGTACAAATGGTAACTTTTACATACTACATTCATTTCTTAAAAATAGACATCTAATGTCAACATGTGATATTTCCGCTTCTAAAATATCAACATATACATATTGCTCATCTCACGGCAAAAAACTCGTCATTGACTGACTACATGTTGATACCCTCCTCCAATAAAGATTTAGTCCATAGTTCTAATATTGAAGTAGATAACCATCTTAATCTATCTGATATGTAGCTGAAAAAACAGTTATTTCTTCCATACAACATTATCCAGAGGCACTTACACTCAACTGGCGAAATGCTTCTTAAGAACAACAGTAGCGGTACAGAAGTTAAACCAAGAATCATTTGCATTCAATGGAGTTACTTTTACAAAACATTTCAGATGTACAAATCGCCCTTGTTACACATAAATTTTACTCAATACAGCTGAAATAAATCTTCCAAAGATGACCTTCCTGACTCACCTAAATCCTAACATGGAATTTGCTAATGTGGCTGACTACTTAAGATATGAGAAGAAAACGAGCGTTATGGATAAAAGACGAACGGCCACGTGATAAACATTATACAGCGTATGCAGAATATAAAAATGCGAAACGAAAATTCAGAGACCAAATAAACAAGGACAACCACCAGTAGGAACAATTCGATAAGCTAAATGGATGTAGGAAAATTCTTCAGAATAGCAAGGCTTCATAAGACGGGATACAGAGACATATATCTGAACTAAAAATGGAAGGATAAATAATACAGGACCATGACTTGATTCGTGATGCGTGGCGCCATCATTTTAAACGCTTAAAAACTGAAAACCAGATATTTTTTTAACGAATCTTGTGCAGTTGAAATTAGAAACACCATGAAGAACATTTAGGATTCAAATATTGATGACGGAGCAGATCAGGATATGTTTGAACCATATTAAACAAAAACATTGAAGAGGTTGTAAGCGAGCTGAAGAAAAATAAATCACGTGAACATGACAAAATATGTGCAAAGCATTTAATATTTGCCTGTCAATCGATTAGTTTTATTTTGTACCAAGTGTACACTCCCATAATCTCCTTGGAAACGAATCCTGACTACTTCAAAACTGTAAATATTATACCTATCTTTAATGGTGGAAATCATACAGGCTAGAAATGAATGACTACAGAGATGATTTCTCAATCGTTTCTATTTTTCAAAACGTATTTGAACAAATATTGTTAAAGAGCCTAACATCTTTAGTGAAAGTATCAATTTCCCTCAGCAATTACAACAGGGATTTCGAAGCGAATGCAGTGGCATCCTGTAGTATAAAAAAGGGATTATCCCATTATTTAGAAGGTCACTCAAACTTTTATTCTGCATTTATGGACAATGTAAAAGCCTTTAATACGGTATGGTATGATGCCCTCTTTTATAATCTATTCTATCTCAGAGTCATAAAATACTGTATCAATTGATTAGAAATTCTGTTCGAAGCGTTATAGTCCTTGTTCTGCTCAAAGGTCATCATTTGAAACCATAATCAGGCAATCATGGGGTAATACAAAGAATAACGCTATCAGAATGGCTATTCTTGGTCATGATAAATGATCTACTATCCTTGTTGGAGTCAACAAAATCTGAAATACCAGTTGGTACCTTACGCATCCATTGCACTTTACTGGCAGATGACACGACCTTACTATATTCGTCATTTAATGCTACGTGTGTTTTACTTGGCAATCTCGATGACTATGCATCGAAGTGGAGACTCCCGTACAATGCTGATAAAGCAATATTATCATATTTTCGAGGAAACAATTCATGCAAAAGTCTATATCCATTCTCGGAAATAAATGATTCCTATTGGTTCTTCTAGACTCTATGTGTGGTTACTCTCTCCACAGAGAGTTATAATACAGCTGCAGTGAAAACTGCTTGTGATAATGAAAGATCAGTATTTTTTATTCCCTTGTTGGAATTGACATTGAAAACGATGGAATGAATCCAATTAATAGTACTAAAATATGATAAAAAGTACTACCAGTTATGAGACATGGATGCGAATTATCGTCGAACTAAACGTATGTCAAAGAAAATCTTCAAAAAGATTTATAGATCTTGATCAGCGCTCATCAACAGTGACAATAAATAACAGTCTTGGACTGTGGTCACTTGAGGCATATGTAGATAAAATCAAATGATGTTTTTTCAATAACATCTGCAGAGCTAATGGTTCACTAGCATGATGGAATATTTTATTAAAAAAAAATAATTGATTACTTCCTTATACACGAGAGCGAGAGCGTTGGTTTTGTTAAAGATATATATCGAGTTCTTTTGAAATACCAGTTTGGCGGTTTCTTGCACCTATACGTGAACGCCCTGTTTTCAGTCCCGAAACCAATTTGGAAGAGGAATTTTGAAACGGCAGTTTACTGCTGGGAAGATTAATTGTGGAAATCTAAACTTGAAATGAGACCATAACGTTTACATTATGCAGGTGTCCATAATAATCTTCAACCAATTGCTATATATAAGTTTGCAATTGTTTTATTAATCAAATTTGGACTTTCGCTAACATTGCCTATTTAAATATGTGTTCAATTTCAACTAAAAGTAAACTCTGCAAAAGATTGACTACAGGCAGAGCTAGGCATATATTACTATACTGCCAAGCCCTAAACAATGAGCGCAATACTGTGTTTGAAAAATAATCCATGCAATAGACATTCTAGATTGGAACTGGCTTTTATGTTTGGACAATGACAATACTTCATATCCTTTGGGGCAAGAAAGTGGACATCTTTGTTAATACGGATGATCAATCATGGCAGGCATTCCTTTGTACGGTGGCTGATGGCATATATACAAGGTACAGAAGAACAAATGAACTTGAAAACAATATCTGATATTATGAATGTTCAGTATATTAGGGAAATGGACCCATTTCATTTCTATCATAGAAATTACTAGCAGGTGTTCTACGTGAGAGTTAATATGATAATCCATTTTAATCGTTCTAGTCGAATGCAAATAAGTCCAATTTCTTTACGCTTTCTTTACTGTATGTATGTATGTATGTATGTATGTATGTATGTATGTATGTATGTATATATATATATATATATATATATATATATATATATATATATATATATATCAAGCTATCTCCCTATTTTCATCGTTATGACCTATTTACGTGATATTTGTTATGAGCAAATATAGGTCAATTAACACAATTCTTGATTTCAACGCCCACCTAACAAAGTGAAAGCCACGATGGCAATACTATATATGGCATATAAGATGTTTTGGACCTTCGGTAAATATTGACTTTGTATTCCATGATTGAATAAGCTAGCCGCATAGTGTCCATGCGTGCTATGTCTATTTCATCACACTCAAAGACTTTTTGTATATATTGAGGTGCTATATCAGTACTATAGCAGCTTGAGGCTTTTCTTTGATATAGTTATGTCTATTCTGTACATATTTGTTTTTTCTTTTACTTTTCCATCACATTCAAAAATAAAATTAAACTGTCTGAATTAAAATTAGAATGTCTGTTGCCAAACAAAAACTGATGCAAATTATGTTTATAAAATTTGGTTTAGATGTTGCAGGTGTTAATCACGAAAATATAGTAAATTGTAAGCCTTACTACAATGATTAGAGGACGTTGATTAACTTTTGAGTGTTACAATATCATCTTAAAAACATATCCAACCTTAAATTACAAGGTCTTTACATGGCAAATTAAATTTGCTTTTGTCAAGGCTATATTGCAATCGATACAACATTGTTTCAGAGTAACGTATGGTTCTTTGACTGAACAAGTTAGATGTATGATGCAGAAATTCCTATAATTTCGGAGAAAGGAACATCCGTTTGATTTGATCTTATCTTTAGAACAAGATTTTTTTTTATTGTAGAATATTTTCCTTTTAAGTTTTTTTTTAAAGAAAAGTTGTATAGGACTAGGTTTTTACAGTATTACAAATTGTTGACCTCAAATTGTTATGCTATCGACGCCGTATGTAGGGACCTGCTGCTATGTTGCTGTATGTGACATATATAAAACATTACTTACACATCATGTTATGTACAATTAAGTGGGCGTGACATGTGGACATTATTTTATTAATGTATATTGCATCCTAAAATAAAAGTCCAGGCAAATACTCTATCCCATATATATGTATTTGAGATAACACATTCTTATAGTTTCACTCTGTGAAGATGGAAGTGCCTCGTCAAATGCCACTTCTGATTAGAGATTTATAAAGAGAATCATTCGGAAGACTTTTGACGAAACTGCAGAGTATTACTATATAAATAAATGTAATATTACTTGTTAAACGATCCAATTCAGCTCGCTCGCGTAGAAAACTTTCAGGAAACTACACGTCTTACCACGGACATGTACGTTGGACACTGTAACAAAAGTAATTACGTTTCTCTGTAGAATACATGGTTTGTTTGTTTGATTAGGAGTTTTAACGTAGCTTTAACAATTTTCAGTCATATCGCAACGATGTCTGCAGTGAGGCCGTTTATAGTGATGTCTAGCACCGGGGCATCATGCCGCAGACATGTAGCATGATGTCCTACCCAGTCACATTATCCTGACACCAGACCGAGTCTTACGAATACATGGACGAATGTTGGACTTGAAGTATTCTTCTGAAGGAAAACAGTTAAAGATTTACGTTTATGCTGTTAGTTGATGCTGCAAACATATAGTCGTTGAAGGCCATGGTGATAAAACATTCTACATAAGGTGGTAGTTTAAAATATTTGTCTTTCTCTTTTGTATTTTGCTGTCGATACAATGAAAACAAAATATTTAAAGTTAATTTAAAGATAAGTCTTGACCGTGTCGGACAGACCCTTACCTTATAATATGCAACTCTTATAGTGTAATGTAATCCCATCAACCTTTACAGCTAGCTATCTGTTTAGTTATGGAATACAAAGTCTGTATAAATTTACGGTGCAAGTTATAAATTGAGATACATTGTTTATATATATATATATATATATATATATATATATATATATATATATATATATATATATATATTGTTGTACATGTGATGTTGAATTTGGTGTGTGGGCCTGAAAATTCGGATTTTGTTTTATTCATCTCCCATTCTTTGAATAAAGATAATGTAAGCACACATGTTACAACACATGTACCTTCCAGGGTGTAACAACACTGTATAAAATGGATGGATGGAGAATAGACGTACGCAATAATCTTAAACAAGAATGTTTAAAGTTTACGTTTGTTATGAAGTAAAAATGGTGTTATGGGTGCTGTATATAACTAAAGGTTGGATTTTATGGCATGGATAGTTTTGAAATCTCTGCAGTGTGACACATTTACAATGCTTCTCCTTCCATTTCAATATTTTTTCCGTAGCTAAACTGAATGAAATAATGAAAGGAGTTAAAACGGGTAATTCTGTTGTTAGTTAAATAAAGCACGTCAGATTTTATTTAGAATTTATTTGGGAAATTAAAAAACAATTATCTGGATCGTAAAATTGAAAGATATAATCTTCATTTGGTGAATGGTTCAGTAATAAATCCATCTAAGCTCTTGTATTTCTCTTTTCTATAATGTAGACTATTCAATGACGGTTAAAAGAAAATTATGAACAGGCAGGCCAATTGTTCTAACTTGTCTTTGGATGTCGTATGTGAGGAGTAAAATCGTGACTTTAATGAATGAGCAAGTATTTATTATCACCATATTATGACGCAAATACGCAACACATAAGAGAGTTTTATAAGTAAATTTACACGCAACAAAGATTTGATTTGAATGCATCTTTTGACAAATATCCAAGGTCGCACAAGATTGATTAATTGATATTTGACGTACCGCGCAGAATGAAACTTGATATATGGTTTATGTATGTATGTATGTATGTATGTATGTATGTATGTATGTATGTATGTATGTATGTATGTATGTATGTATGTCTCTCTCTCGATATATGGTTACTGTAATCTTCATGTCTCTCTCTGTCTATCTCTCTCTCTCTCTCTCTCTCTCTCTCTCTTGATATATGGTTTCTGTAATCTTCATGTATGTATGTATGTATGTATGTATGTATGTATGTATGTATGTATGTATGTATGTATGTATGTATGTATGTATGTATGTATGTATGTATGTATGTATGTCTCTCTCTCTTGATATATGGTTTCTGTAATCTTCATGTATGTCTCTCTCTCTCTCTCTCTCTCTCTCTCTCTCTCTCTCTCGATCGATCGATATATGGTTTCTGTAATCTTCATGTATCTCTCTCTCTCTCTCTCTCTCTCTCTCTCTCTCTCTCTCTCTCTCTCTCTCTCGATATATGGGTTCTGTAATCTTCATGTATCTCTCTCTAACTCTCTCTTGATATATGGTTTCTGTAATCTTCATGTATGTATGTATGTATGTATGTATGTATGTATGTATGTATGTATGTATGTATGTATGTATGTATGTATGTATGTATCTCTCTCTCTCTCTCTCTCTCTCTCTCTCTCTCATAATCTGCTATATAAGTCACACTTTAGACGTACTTACCCGATATGACTGGTCACACTAAATAAGTGACAGTTGTGGTTGTGTTAATGACTGACATTCTAAATTTTTTCCACGTCGCTGTCTATTCCAGGTCGGGACACTTAAGTAGATAAACACGATTCCTGACTGTTGCTAATGGCTAAAATCTACTCTGTTTATCCTAGGGAGCACGATGTTTTCGATCGCAAACAAGGTGCGAACTGGCTTGTCTTGCTTGCATTTTACATGGTGCTAGTTTCCACTTAACATAGTGACCACAATATGGATTCTTATCCGAAAGTTCTGTCAAGTTTGAGAGACAAATTTCAAAATGCACAAAAGAGTCATCGGATCACGAATGCTGCTTTGCCATATGTGAAGTTATTATGAAAGGGTTAAAGATACAAAACAAAGTTCAAGTAAAGTACAGTAATTACGCACCAACATTGTAGTTTCCTCTTTAATGTTGGTCTCTTTATTATCCTTGAAAATGTTTATGTTCCGTGTCTGAATGTAATTAATTTTTGATCTATGCATGTCACTTTTGTATCTTGTATAAATGTTATTTTCTCGTTCTCTTAAGGCAGAATTTGCTTTAAGGTGAATTGTAAAAAAAAAACTTTGTTATTTCCATCGCATAGTTATCCATCATTTGTGTCATATACCAGATATTCTTTAGAAGGAGGTATTAGGGAGCAAAAAGAAAGAACGGTTTGAAGGTTACGTTTAAAGAAGCCATGCAGTAAATGCTGGCTGGATAAAGGGATCCCGTTACACTTCCCATACGTTTCCCTGCACAAGATCAAATAGTTTTACGTAGGATGCTCTTTTGTGTAAATGTGTGAATGTCACACGTTCGTTGGTGTAAAGTTTCAACAACAAAGATCATAAAATGGTCTGCATCAACCAAATTTAATTTAATACCATTATCGGCGAATGGTGTGTCTGTAATATATGTATCTGTCATATATTACATTGTACAAAGACAACGTATCTCGGAGGAAAGTGTTAGTGGTAAACTTTAAGAATAAAACAAACTTTAAAATGGAGAGATATAAGATAAGAGAAACAAACAAATACCGAGTTATGGCTAGTAATTTAATTCAGATTATATTGTATCATTGTAGAGTATCCAAGAAACTCAGCGCCAATGTGGACAATTATGTCGAACTAAGTATTTACCCATATTTGGCTAGATCAGTCAGAAAGGTTTATAGATGTTCATGAAATATGTCTCTGTCTCGATTGATAGCGCTGGTGGAACTTCGTCCGTACCATGCAGTAAAGATGGCAGACATAGATGCAGCAGAATGTATATTTTTAGAAAAACATATCAAGCCAAAATGTCTTAGAATGTTTGCAATAAGCTAAGTTGATATTGAACGTTATAGTTGGAGCACTAGGCAAACGAAATTCGTGACGTTTTATGTGTGAATGATTTGAAGTGTGTTATTCCAGTAGTACGGAACCAACTATCGGGAAATATAACCCGTGTTTCACTTTTTGATAAAGCCAGAAGTTACTTTCACAAAGATATACGATAACACCCGTTGCTAACACCAGATGTAGTTATGTTGTGTTATGGATACGATATGTTCATATATGTTCAATAATGCAGTGTCTGCATAATTTTAATGAAAAACCTTTCATTGACTGAGATTTCTATTTCTATATATGGAATCGGGTAGCACGATTCCAATTGTTCTTTGACCCACGAACCAATACAGTACCAACAAAGGAGACACCTACCCGGTAGGTATAAATTCGTGGTTGTCGAACGGGTTTACTAAGCCTTTCATGAGATGGTGCTTGACAAGAAGTTCTGAAGGTAAGTACTAGTGTTAATGTCTTTCTTTTGAAAAGTTTCTCCTCTTGATGAAAATAATGAACAGAGTATGAATAACTATCAATTCTCTAGCTTCTCTTACGACTTATATTTTCCTCTCTTGATTTTCGTTACCAATATTTGCATTCTCTTTCTACTATTCACTTTATCAGATGTTTGTAGATTGCAAATCCCCTGATGCTTAAACACGGTAATGTTTCTTTATTTACGTGTTTATAAAGTCGAGCTGCACATTGTAAGAAAAACAATTACCGGCAATGTCATTAGATTTACTTATCAAATACATAACATTTCACCATCAAGATCACGATAATTATGATTGAGAGAAATTAATACTGAATGTACAGCTTTAAAAATAGTAATTTGCACGGGATAGATTTGAACTTAAAGTCTAAATGTTTGGATACTTTGAAAACTGTGTTAAATGAATTTAATGAAATAAACAGTGACATGATGATACTTCTAAACAAAAACGGGTGTCCATGCTATACATACAGGTTGCATACAGAAAGATAGTCCTCCGTTAAAAATCTACCGACAAAATGTATCACTTGAGCAATCGAAGTAATCTTTCATTTTCTAATAACTACAATAGATGGTTTTTGTTTTAAAGTGGTGACATCATGGTATATGGCGTTTGTTTAAACGCGTGTAATTGCCAGGAAAAGCATAACGATGTGAAACGTTTGAACAATATTATTCAGAAAAAAATGATTAAAGACAAACATTATTACAAAGTAGTTATGATATAAGTGCATGCGAATCCTTTCGGTGCACTATTGCGAACACAGCGAGGGTTTCCTACCCAAATCCACCTCGACATTTCGGTAAGGCGTTACAAAAGTTATTGGGAAGTAGACGGAAACATCTATAAAATCCAGAAGAGCAATGGCAATTGTTGGAAATATCTGAAAAAGTTAGGTAAATTAAAATTCGTTAATAATCTTAAACTTTAAAAGAGAAACTTTGGAATATCTGGATGACTGTGTGGAAATATCAGCACAATTCAGATAATGTAAGCACTTTACTAATATTATGCTTGATACGTGAAACTTGAATGTTGGTCCAGGGGAAAATCAATTAAATCTTTGACTGAGTCTGAAATGAAAGACATCAAATTAAACTAGATCGCACACAATACACGCGTTAATGTTAATATATCCTCCCTTATATTACCTTAATATTTTTTTTAGTCATATTCTGAAATGTTTGACTGTGTTGCAGATGATAAATCGGTTTCTCTGGGACATACATTGTTCATGACCCTAATTATCAATGATCATTTTGTATAGTTTGGTAGTTTCATATGTTATGTTTTGCAAAATGGAACCAAATATCTTGAAAACTGAATAATTTTATAACTGACGTGGTTATTCATTTCTATCTTATCCTTTGTAGATGACGTCAACTATCAAGTTCCTTTTAGCTGTCTCTGTGCTGACATGCGCAGTACAGGGAACGTACTACTACGATTCCGAATTTGCTGCAAACGTCATAGCTGCTGTAAAGTTGGCTCTGACTAACATAGCACAAGCCTCTAATGCAGGTCAGAATATATTCAAAACTATATTTTATATTAAAGATCATAACACGTTTGATAGTGAGTTCGATATTTGTTTTCAGCCAAACCAAAGAAAAGCCAGAATTTCACAAATAAAGCCTGTTGTGTTCAAAGATCATGTTCTTAACTTCAGCTCAACGGTACAATCGTCTTAAGGTCTTTAGGTCATCACGGTTACAGAGGTTGAGAATGTTTGTAGATGTATACAATGGTTTATGCAGAATGAAGGTGCTACCAAAACATCATATCGGAGAGAGAGAGAGAGAGAGAGAGAGAGAGAGAGAGAGAGAGAGAGAGAGAGAGAGAGAGAGAGAGAGAGAGAGAGAGAAAGAGAGAGAGAGAGAGAGCACAACAAAATTCCAATTATGTCCGAAACTATATTTTGGATTCAAGGTCATATAGCTTCTGCTCTTGGGTGAGAGATTTGTTTTCAGCCAATCAAAAACTGATCTCAAAAGTAAAGGGGTATGGTGGAAGTTTGATATAGGAGAAAAAAATATTCGTATAATATACTAAACTTTTATATAGACTGTATTGTACTATCACAGTAAGGGGTCCCACTATAAAGTCCATATTGACAGTTTACATTTTCTAGATTTTTTAAAGTTATTAATGAATTTTACCCTTTCTGATATATTTCTAATAAAACTGTATCATATAAAATGAGTCTAAACCGTACAGGGACAATCCTCATAAGAAGTCAGCATCTATTGACATGTCTCTGCTTTCTAAAAGTTAAGTTCTACATTATTTATGTGTAAGGAACCTTAAAAGTTCATACTTAACAAAGGTTAGTGGATAATATAAGTGACCAGATTTGTAAGGCAAGTTAAACAACAGTAGTACAAATTCAGCTTCAACGAGAACAAGATCAATAACAAAGTTACAACTACTACTACCACTTTCTAATAACAATAACAATATTAATGGTGATAATGATTATGATTATAGTAGTAGTAGTAGTAGTAGTAGTAGTAGTAGTAGTAGTAGTAGTAGTAGTAGTTCCAGCGGAATATAAAGGGGGGTAATAATCCTTTCTCACATTTAATATACTTTTAGATTTTTAACACATTTTTCATTACATTTTGAGACGGTTTGGTTTACAGACCCTGTCCAGCTGTTCCAGTTATTTGACTTTGGGAAATACACTGACAGCAATGCGACGCTGGTTGTACTGACGAGGAATATACTAAAATCAATGTATTCTCTCTCTCTCTCTCTCTCTCTCTCTCTCTCTCTCTCTCTCTCTCTCTCTCTCTCTCTCTCTCAGATGCATACTCATTACTGATTATGTTGATATAGTTCTGTATGTTATTATTAGACATTCCTTGATTCCAAGCAGAAAAGGGGAAGGGGGTGGGGTAGAAGGAACATGACGCGTAGCGTATATTTAATTATTGTGAATAATGGATACGAAAAGATGCGGAACTTCTGTTGTCCGTCAGTTCATGTATTCATGTGAGTACGCGTGTTTTTGTGCAAACATAATGCATCGCTGATCATTCTTAAAAATAAATTTTCTACAACTAGAGAGAAATAAGATTTGGCCGGGTGGAAGTGTATGTATGTATGTATGTATGTATGTATGTATGTATGTATGTATGTATGTATGTATGTATGTATGTATGTATGTATGTATTATTAGTTTAATAATAATAATAATAATAATAATAATAATAATAATTATTATTATTATTATTATTATTATTATTATTTTATTATTATTATTAATATTCTTCTTCTTCTTCTTCTTCTTCTTCTTCTTCTTCTTCTTCTTCTTATTATTATTATTATTATTATTATTATTTTTAAATGACACTATATTATAACCAGAACAACGATCAAACGTTCTTTTCTAGAATATTGTAAGTTGTCAACAATATAATAAAGAGAATAGCATAATAAGGTAAACAGGTTTTTATCCCTTAGGGATTACCAGTGTCCCAGACTCAGATTAAGATACATGTGTTTACCTCCATTGATAATGATCATAATATTGAATTAATACTCATAGATAAATATTATAAATCTTTATATTGTTATGCTTTTAGAAAATGGACGTTATTTTTGGACTACGGTCAAATACGAGACACAATCGTATGTAACATATAATCATTAAGAAAAGCCAACAAATAATGCTAATTAAATAGGCATGACAATGTATGTATGTATGTATGTATGTATGTATGTATGTATGTATGTATGTATGTATGTATGTATGTATGTATGTATGTATGTATGTATGTATGTATGTATGTATGTATGCATGTGTAATTATATGCATGTTAATATGCACGCACATATGCTTGTAATCTTGTTTGTATGTCCAAACGTGTATGTCTTATGTGTACATATAAATATGCCAATTCTTACGTTTGTGCGTACGTGCTTTGCAATTATTTATATATATGATTTGTATGTTTGCTAATGTATGTAAGCAGTAAGATGCATATACATGTATATGTATGCGCATTCCTAAGCCCTCATGCTAATTATTACATGTTAATGCAACGATTCTGAAAGATAATTCAATTGTTTTTATTACTTAGCTATACGGACACCCAATTGAACAGCATCGTGTATAATGAGACGCTATATGCCATATTCCGTACCCGAGAGGTTTGCGTTGTGAAGAATTTGAATTGTACCGGAGAATCAACGAGTGTGTACCGGACATTAGACGGTTCCTGCAATAACCTGAATCATCCAGAGTGGGGCATGGCTTTTAGACCTCAGAGACGCTTGCTAAACCCAGAATATGATGGTAATGAATTTGTATCAACAAACATATATTTTGCTGTCTTTCCTGCATTATTTGTGTCCTCTTTAATTGCCAAAAATTTTGTCGTTTGTTGCAAACAGTCATTTCCCTATCTTTCACTGCTTCCTTGACTGTCGATCTCGTTATGTATTTATCGAGTATATGCTGCGATATTAAATTGAAACGCATCTACCTTTTTTCTGGTTTTCTCAAAAAATAAAAGACAAAAATGACTACAAATTATTTGAAACTATATAACCTGTGGAGTATTTCTAATAGTGAATTATATGAATCGACCATCAAGGTATTACGTCAGTACTTTTACATTACCAGATGGAGTATCAAGTCCGCGAATCCGTACTGCAAGTGGGACGGGAACTCTACCCAATCCAAGAACCATCAGTAATGTAGTTCACGCTAACAAAGGCACTTCAACAACTGTAGATAATAAGATCTCGCTGCATGTTTTCCAGTGGGGACAGTTTCTGGACCACGATATTATCTCTACACCGGTTTCCACAGGTTATGCATGTTATATATCTGTCTGTATATCTATCTTCAGCTTGTTATATGACATCGAAGCACACAAATCCTTAACTAGGGGTAGTTTCAAACGTTATGAATTATGGAAAGACCTGTGGTATAAAATGATAATCCATTGTATGTGCTCCTGGTTTGTTGCAAAACATTTTCAAATTATATGTCAAGGTCAGAGATCGTTACTGGTAAAATGTCAGCCTGGTTGCATATAAACGAAGCATATAACACAATTGAGCCCACAAAGCAAATTATCTCACATCTACGTCTGACTTTGAGTACAGTTGCTTTTTCGCAATTATTTCTGTATGAATGATTGCACGAAATGAATGAATGAAAGAGTGAATAAATGACGGAATGATTGATGGTATGAATATTGATGAATTAGGTAATTAGACAAAAGTCTAAATAAAGTTATGAATATATACAAATGTAATGCTAACCTTAATCAACTTGTTGAGTGATGCAGAGAATGGGAGCAGTTAACATAAGCGGATTTGTTTTTGTGTTTTATCACATATTTTTCTTAACATTGTTTACATTATTGTAATCCTATATTTTGTACCATATGATGTTGCTATCCAATAACTGACGGGTACAATAATGAACTAGAAGCTACGACAAGGATATTTAGGGATTTGTTTTTCAAGATATATATATTATTGTCTGTTTAAGTCCGAAATTTAAATGGTCGGATCCTTCCAAACCATTCAAATATCTTTAGTGTGAGCTTTGTTAGCTATAGATGCGTGCATAGGATCCTTGTATCTTTGAACCAACTTTTTCGAGTTTGAATAAGTACCCCTCATTAATTAGTATTACTACAAAGTTATTATTAACATATATATATATATATATATATATATATATATATATATATATATATATATATATATATATATATATATATATATATATATTCTTGTTTATGTCAGCAATGTTTATAAAGGTCAACAATGTTTGGGCTGAAATCGTTTATTAATTTTCCGAGCTGTTGCTGGAGCTTTGTACTTCATTCATCAATTCCTTAGTTCGCTTTTCAGTAGAAATTTCTGAGTTCTATTACCTTCGTTGGATCTAAATGTGATTTCCATCTCGTCGAAAACATGGAACTCGCTTTTTAGAATGATTGTAAATCCTGTTAACAGTTAGGCGTTTCAATATTTTTTCGCTTATTGTTTGCCTTATTCGAATCACGGATGAATTCTCTGTCTGAACTAGTTTTGTCTCTCAGTTTGCCATAATCTGCATTTACATCATTCCAGTAGCTCATGTTGTAGTTATATGGCTGACAACTTTTAATGTACTATCTTCTCTATTCATGTTTTGATATTACACAATCTTCTATCCTCCAAAGTCAAACAAAGTTAAACATCAACAGGGCTTTGCATAAAATATTAGCTGCATTTAGGTGAACAAAGTCTCTTAATTTTTTTTATTGAGGGTCACGTAACAAGTAAATGGTTCTTTTATATTGGTTGATGTCCAATCTCATAAACTGCAGTTTGCCTCTCAACGCTTGAAACGTCCCTAAAATAATTCCACCTCTGAGAGATAATTGTGCAATCATGGTATGCACCACGTTTTCTGTTGCGTGGAAAATGTAGTGACAAATCAGTTGTTAGGAAGTTGGTTATGAACGGACAAAAATAAACAACATTAATATGATATCTTCATTATCCATTTGTGACGAGGATGATCTCAAATTTTCAATAACTTTGTAAATGGTCCTGATAACTGTGTTTGCTTTTGTCGATATTTGTTTGTGTATAAATATGCAGTTAGAATTTCTGTCATGCCAGTGTCTGTGTGACATCAGTCAGACGTTTGTGAACTGAAAAAGGTTTGGTGTCTTGATGAACTCAAGTTACTTTTTTTTAAACATACATCTGAGGCGTATTCAATCTTTAAAAACATCTTTTACAACAATGACTGGATGTCGATAACTATGTGTCGCAAAAATAATCAAGAACGATTAATTAGAACTTTGTGAAGGTGTGCGTTTTCTTTCAAGATCTCTACCGAGTTCATCTCTACATGGATCATTACACTACTCAAGTTATTATTACTTTGGAACATATTCCATTTTGTGTCCTACGCCTATCTTGTTTTAATGTTATCTCCGTCTTTTTTTTACCTTCCATCAGTTTTACGAGAATATTTGGAAACACAGTTGAGGATGATTTCTATTTTTCGAAATGCTTTTTTGAATGCCATTATACATAGACAATATGTCCTGAATTACAATCTTGCAATAATACCTTGAGTTGTGGAAATTATTTCGAAATCTAATTGGTTAAGCATAAGGGATGTATTTATAAATATCTCCTTAATTTTAAAAATGAAATATACATTTTAAGATGATCGAAATCGATGTGAATCTAAATCTTGCCGGAAAGAAATATAAACATAGTAAAGAATGAAGAGACGAACATAAATAATACTGCAAGGTGCAATAAAAAGCTACGAATGACTCATAATTACCAACACAATTATTCGACTTTCACACGTATTAATACAGAACATAAAATCAGTTCCAAGCTGAAAGTGCTAGTGATTCCGTGCAGTGCTTTCTGCTACAAATGGCTAAATTATAGAAGTATTTTGTAATATTGATAACTTCATTCCATGTATATAATTAAATTTCTTCTGATAGTAAGTAACAAAGAAAAACATGACGCAAAGTTTACCCATGTCAAATAATGACCATTTGCCATCTTGGATATATATATATATATATATATATATATATATATATATATATATATATATATATATATATATATATATATATATATGGATTAAAATAAAGTTTGAATTATTAAAGCTTTCGAACTTTATCCTTGTTTAAATCTTGAACTTTTATTTAAAGAACCAAAAACTGGTAGATGGTGTTGATTTTCTGAAATACAAAAGTTGCACATGATTCTTATAAAATGCAGATATCATTCACATACATGATGATAACACGAACCCTTTATAACGATGTTTTGGTTTTGACGATCAAGGTATACGAGAATGTTATAGTGGGCATGAAAGTATAGGATGAATGGAAATAAAATTAGAAGATATACTTATAACTTCCACTACAGATAAAATGGTAATTTAAAGTAAATAAAGACAACATATTTGTCTTCAGGCATTAAGCGTGAAATATACATAAAATATGGACGAAAACCGATGATGCACACGAATTGAAGATCAAACATATAAAAATACAAAAATGACCGTAAACACATTTACGACCATGTTCAAAAGAGGAATCCCATTTTGTTAAAGAATTTAAAGATGCTCATTTTGCAAACTGATATATCGCGCAAATCTACCATTATAAAAGAATGTCATCATTTCCTAAATGGATGTACTGTATAGATCAAAGTTCTAGCGAATCCGTGCAACACACGAATAAACTAAAATATAAACTTAAAACTTGTGTTCAACAAGAAAACCAATTAAAGTACCTGAGTAAATAGAGCAGTTGACAACCATAAACCCATCACCAACTTGTACAACATTGTTCAGGTGATTAGTTTGAAAAAATTAAGTTTCCTGGCAAACAAAATGGTATCATTAGATAAAAGAAAAGTGTAATACATATGCTATAAATGCAATGAACATAGATTGTATGAGATCAAATGTTGAAACATAAGATACCGCTATGTAATCGTAAATAAGAAAAAAAACCATTCCAAAGCAAAACCCTCTTGAAGTAGCAGGATATGTGTTTGATTTATTTCTTACTAGTGTTTTAAATTTCTTGGTCATGATTAAACTTTTATCAACAACGGTGTAATAAACTATAACATTTTTGGGTAATCTTATAGTGTGTCATTGATTTTAAAAGTATGATTTTTCTTTACAGGTTACAATATAGGTTAGATATTTAGCTTTTATTGTTTTCTACTTACTTTTATCATCATTGTCATGGTTTTGAAAAATGTTGATTGCTTTTGTATTCCCATAGTATGTATGGTTATAAATCAATTCATTTTAGCATCAAAATTAGGCACAACATACGTTTTAGAATTAAGCGTTATGTTATAGCTTTAACTATGTCTGAGGAAGGTATTAAATATTCTTTTCCTTTTCCAGAAAATTTCTTTTAGTAATGTTGTTCTTTTCGAAACAGTATCTTTAAATACTTTCGTTCCTTAAATGTTTGCCTAAGAGCGTTATGTTATTTTGTTGATACCTTTTCTGCAAAAGTGTATTTTGAGGACGTATATAGTGTTGTACTGCATCCATTGTTTTCGTTTTCATATACTTGCGTACATATAGATGTTCAATTCAGCATATTTCGTTTTCCTTTTACTCCGTATTTCCTGCAGTATTTTTTTCATGTTTAGTCCTTTGTCGTTTGCCACTATTGCCTCCATTTTGTGTAAATAACTGCACTTTCGTAACCATAGAAACGATGACTTCTCTAGCTGCATCTGTAAATATAACAGCAGCCGGTATTACCATTGATTTAGCGACAACGCATACAGATTATAATGTAGTCTTAAAAACGGACATCATGTAATATAAACAAGCCAACAGAAGATCACATTGGGCAGATATCTTTATTTCTCTTAAATTATTCCACACCATTAAAGAGTTCAGGCTTCATGCGACGTTTGCCATTTATATAATTCCATTTGTTTAATTTGCTTCAAATAATCTGAAACCACGTGTTATTTTAATTCAATCTACGTTTTATATAAATTTCATTCATTTGAAATTGAATCACTTTCATGTGGCTGAACCTCATAACGAGTATGTGATATTCAAGTTGTTGCGCGAATTTAGAATAATAGAACCTTGTTCATTTATGCACACCAAATAATTCAATTTATTCTTTTTTCAGTGCGAACCGTTTAAAACATGTTAGTACGTTTGGTTAACGTGATGGTCATCGAAAGCAACATGTAGTCTTGATTGTGTCTAGAACACCGAAGGAGACAATTCATTTTGCATTAATTATTCTCCTGAAAAACGTTTGTTCACAACAACTAACTTTCATCCAACGTTTATTCAAACAGATTTATATAATCTATAATCACCAACGATACAGCATTCGTGTTAATTTCATAAAATATTTCTATTACACTTCTCGATTTCGTAAAGTAGTTTCCTGACATTATTTCAGATTTATATAAAGAAACTGATTGTTATTTCCTTTCAAATTTCACAATGCTACTCGTCTTCAATGTCTGGCTACCCATTAAATTTTGTAATTTTTAAAGTAACCGCGTCCGGTTAGACTGGTATAGTACTTTATTGTTTAGCTACCATTTCGCTTTGTTTGATTAGAGTTTTTCAATCTATCAACCGATATTATTTGGGCTAAAAGATGTGTTGTGGTATAAAATTTACCAATGGTAAGATAACTCAAAGTGTATTCTACTATTTATCAATTTTAGGAATTAACGGTGAGGCATTGAGCTGTTGTGCAACGAATCCTGTAAACGTCAATTCGTAAGTGCGATTTAAAGCGTCATGTTTTTAATGGTTTGTTTGTCACCAATATATTACACACACACACACACACACACACACACACACACACACACACATATATATATATATATATATATATATATATATATATATATATATATATATATATATATATATATATATATATATATATATCACTACCTTCTCGCTTTAACTTACCTAAATGGATGCATATATAAATGCAAGCATATATACATGAATACAAATTATTTCATGATGTTGCTACTATGATCAACGGAACGGTTTATGAAATCGACTTGCTTTAGAAATAAGACTCTGCAAAGTTAGAGAAAACAATTATTTTGCTTATATGTGTGTCGTAAATTGTAACAACAATCACCTGTCTCAGAACTTATTCACAAAGTAACGTTTTGTTTCAAACAAAAGGGACCAGTGCGTTCCAATTTACGTTCCCAACGGAGATAGTTTCTTTGCAAACGGCACCTGCATGAACGTGCCACGTTCCGCACCATCGTTGGACGGGTACTGCAATACGCTGAGTAAGTATCAAGTTAATACAAAACCATTACATTTTCAGGGGAATATGTTTCCGTTAAATTAGTCGTTAAATAGTTCCTAAAATTCAAATTTCAGATATCTTGAATTTACCGTTTTCCAGTATACTAATTTGCGTCTATTGTATGGTCGCTAGAAACAACTCAAATCAAACCCAACGAGAACTGATCCTGCAGAGAAAATATTTTTAACCTCTTTCGCAAGACTAGGTATTGAATTACCGATGAAAATCTCATTATTTTCTTATTTTTAGAAAATGATGTCCCTGAAAATAAAGGACAGTAGAGTAACAATGTAGTCATATATTATATATATATATATATATATATATATATATATATATATATATATATATATATATATTATTAGTTTAGTCTTTAATAACAATAATGGTGTTCCAGACAATTCATAAATTTCATAATATTGTTAGAACAGGAAAACGCATAGAACACGAGACCATTATGCTGTAGGTAAATTAGAGGCAACTTATTTTATTTTTAATTGGGGACGAGACACCTTCCTTGCTTATTTTGTTTCATCACGTTGGGACATCAATGCGATACTCAACATGTACCGGTCAAATAAATTTGATGTTACTCTGTTGAAAGCGGTGAATTTAAAACACACTCACACACATAAACATGAATGTGTTTGTCAGAATACTTTGTTATCACCTTTTTACAATTTGCAGCATCGGGAAGACTAGACATTATTTAACTCACACTTATTCGTGTACTAGACAATATTTCCCTCAAACTCATTCGTGTGAAAACTCGTTATCAATATATTACTGTTGGACGACGACAAGAGGAGAAACAAGTCATATATTTATTTATTTACAGCCGGACCAAGACAGCAATGGAACAAGATAACCTCGTACATTGATGGTTCCAATGTGTATGGGTCCTCAGCGGCAGAATTAATTAAGCTACGAGACTCAAGTTTGTCCCGCAAATCATCTCTCTATCTGTCTGTCTGACCCCCCCCTCTCTCTCTCATATAAATAAATAAATAAATATATATATATATATATATATATATATATATATATATATATATATATATATATATATATATATATAAAAATATATATATATAAATATATATATATATATATATATATATATATATATATATATATATATATATATATATATAATCCAAGGTGAATATATCGAATATAATATAAATACAAAATTAACAGATCTCTTGTAGTTCTGTTCTGTAAATTGTATACATATCACACTCAAATAGCATGTAAGACTGATACGATGCAATCGTGTTGAATGTCCATTTTCATAAAATTCAAATCAGATGGTATTTTGCAGAACATTCTACTTGTAACAAAATGCACTATGGGATTAATTCTCTCAGGAAACCAAGGCTAAAGAAAGCAGCATTCAGTGTGGCTCGCCAAAAGTTATTAAAAAATCCATTCCATATTACCTTATCTAATATAAAATATGATTTTTTTTTAAGCTTTACCTGCTTATATGGCCGTCTCGCAGGGAAAAAACCTTCCCATAAATAATGACAGTTCAGTGTGCACTTTGACAGTACCAGGGGAGAGCTGTTCTATCGCTGGTAAGTTAAAAGCGGTCCTACCTGTGTCATTTGACCACTTGTGTTGCAA